>JAPDVR010000018.1:38159589-38759589 GCA_026230005.1 Gila orcuttii | reverse complement strand
TATGTTTCTTACACTTATTTCTAATGATGAGACCAAACCAACTGTACATAATACAAGTTAGTTCAGAGGGCCAACATTTACTCAAAATGTTGCACTGAATGTTGATACCAACAATGGATTGAAACAAAATAAGAGGGAGAGGAGGAAGAGTGTGTGTATAAGAGGTGTATTAAAGGAGGAAGGAGATGAGGACGAGAAAGAGCAGGTGTGGAGAATGTTGTCAAGGCTGGATCTGGCTTTAGGGTTTTCCCCTTCGCCTGCAGAGATTACGTTGTCTGTGATGTGGACAAAGTCCTCAGTCTGAACCTAACATAAAGATATGATGCTGAAGCAGAATAACATCTCTCTCACTGTCCTTGATTTTGCAGTTGCATAACTCTTCTGAGTATAGGCCTACTGTACATGCTTTTCATTTAGACTTTTTGTTGGTTTTGCAATTGGGTCTTTTCACAGTACGCAAGTGCTGAATATACAGACATTCAATCAATATTCAGTACTATACTATACTTGCAGTGCATACAGTATAATTTATTCACCTTACACAATTAAGTTGTCATTACTATACTTTTTTACATAATTGCAAAATTTGTTTACTTTGTTACAATATACTTTTTTTATCTGTAACTGCGTGCTTTGGATTCTGTGCTCTCCATTTTTTGTATTTTATAATATTGACTCGCTGTGTGTATGACCTGAAAGCATTGTTTGATTTTGAGCACAGATAAAATGGTTTTGAGGGAATTGTTTCATTTTGCCAGAAGAGTCAAAGGTTCTCTGAATGTGGTTTGAAAAATTGGTTTTGTGTTTAAGGTTTTGAGAAAGTGAGTGATGGTTTCAAGAAATTTGTTTTGGCAATTCAGAAAAACTGTCATAGCCTACATTTCCACTTTTTATGAATAAAGCTTTTTTCAACTGTAGAGGGCAGTAAAGTTTTAAACTAGAGCTCCGACTGCTCCAAATCCTTTGGAAGTCAATTTCTGTCGCTTAAGAAAACAATTATGCGTTCGTAAATCATAATTATTATGAGATAAAAAAATATCGAAATTATGAGATACAAAGTCATAGCCTAATTATGAGATAAAAAGCCAAAATTATATATATAAAAAACTATGCCTACTTTTCATTCCACAATGATTTTTGTATCTCTTAATTTCCACATAGTATGTCTTAATTTAAACAGTTATCTTATAATTATGACTTTATAACTATATATGTGTCGGAAATGAGCTGATCCGCTAATCTGTATTTGAGCAGGTTTAATTTTTTTTTTTATTGTTTTTGATTAGTTTGTGAATCTTGGTTATTTGCCCCGAAGCCTTGAGATTTTTGACTGCGTTTATTAAGTTCCGATCTCCCACTGTAAAAAAATAATCTTCGATTCTTCGCTGTAGATGTCTGTTATATTCATTAGACGCAGTGGGACTTTTATTTTGCCAGCCTCTGTCACACTGTTTACAATCTGCACTGCTTCCGACTTCCCGCGACCCAAACAAACTTCAGCATGTTTGCACCTCAAATGTAAGTTTATATTTATCAAAACGCTTATGAACACAGCTGTCATTTATTTATACCGCAATGCATGGTTTATTCTGTGTCTTTATAAGAGGCTGGCGTCTGTCATTGCCTGTTTCTGGTTTAGAAAAGGTTGTATGGTTAGTTTAGCTGTAGCTGACCGGCTAACTCGCAGTTATTGAAATCAAGTCATAAGAACATTAAATCACACTTAACTTTTCACTTGTTTATCAAATAAGTTTTATATTTTTATCTTTAATTATATAATATTTACACATTAACACGAAGAGCTAGAATCATTAAAATTGTAGAATGTAGAGTGGATCTTATTCATGTTTTTATTTTATTTATTGTTTATTTTAACACATTAAAAACGTATTTACTTTGGCTTTAACAATCTACTTGAACTTTGGAAATGTCTTGGTAACATTTGTTTTCATTAACTTTAGCTTCATGTGCAACTTTAAATTTTTTTTAACCCTTTGATGTATGAATTATTAAACCACAAAGGGAAACAAATTCTTAATGTTTAGTTTTACAATGTGAAACCATTACGCCTATAATAATAATAATAATAATAACAAAACAATAATAATATATTATATTATAATATTTATATTATATATTATATTTATATTATTATTATTATTATTATTATTACCTGATTTATTTTATTATGACGTCTGGTTACATAATAACAATACCATTTATAATAATAATAATAACTTTAATAATTTATTATGATTATTATAAATGTATTATTGTGATTTATGTAATAAAAAGTTACATTGAACTTCAATAGAAAATATAGGCTATCTCTCTCTATACATATGTATAGCTATATGTATCCATATACGTCTAATATAAATATATTAATTAATACAAGTATAACTGTAACAGGTGAGGTGTATAAGTGCTGTATAAAATAGATGCTTTATAATTTTGCAGGTATCAGCACTGAAGAAACCACTGTCCTGCCATGTCGAGTGGCTATAAGCCCGATATCCTGTGGTCCCCCCATCACGCAGACCGTTATGTGATCTGTGACAATGAACTCAGTCTGTATCGGATCGGACCCGCAGGAAGCTCAGAAACCAAAGCTGGCGCCCTTCCGTTATCCGAGGAGACGTCGGCCACGCTGCTGGCCATCAACTCCGACACCCCGTATATGAAATGTGTGGCTTGGTATCCCAAACATGAGCCGGAGTGTTTGCTGGCGGTGGGACAGGCCAATGGCCGAGTCGTCCTGACCAGTCTGGGACAGAGCCTCAACTCTAAATGTAAGGAGCTTATGGGTAAGGAGTTTGTGCCCAAGCACGCCCGACAATGCAATACGCTTGCGTGGAACCCGGTGGACAGTAATTGGTTGGCGGCTGGTTTGGATAAACATCGGGCTGATTTTTCTGTTCTGATATGGGACATCAGTAGTAAGTTCTCCCCCGAAGCAGTTCCCGCCGAGAAGGTTCGCATGTCCGGGGACTCGGACTCTGGGCCAGTGGTGACCAAACCGCTGTACGAGCTGGGTCAGAACGACGCCTGTCTTTCTCTTTGTTGGCTTCCTCGTGAGCATCAGAAGTTGCTCTTGGCCGGGATGCACAGGAACCTGGCCATCTTTGACCTGCGCAACACCAGCCAGAAGACGTTTGTGAACACCAAGGCCATCCAGGGCGTGACGGTGGACCCTCACTTTCAGGATCGTGTGGCATCCTTCTTCGAAGGCCAGGTGGCCATCTGGGATTTGCGCAAATTTGAAAAACCAGTCTTCACTTTGACCGAGCAGCCCAAACCTTTGACTAAAGTGGCTTGGTGTCCCACTCGTATGGGTCTGCTAGCAACGCTCACTCGGGACAGCAACATCATCCGGCTGTACGACATGCAGCACACGCCCATGCCGTTCGGCGACGAGGTGGAGCCCACCATCATCGAGCGCAGCGTGCAGCCGTGCAGCGAGAGCATCATCAGCAGCTTCGCCTGGCATCCGTCGGCACAGAACCGCATGGTGGTGGTGTCGCCCAACCGGGTCATGAACGACTTCACCGTCTTCGAGCGCATTTCGCTGGCCTGGAGCTCCACCACTTCGCTGATGTGGGCGTGTGGGCGGCACCTCTACGAGTGCGCAGAGGACGCCGGACAGGGCTCAGCTGCTGCTGAAAAGGACATCGCCACTAAGATGAGGGAGCGAGCGCAGTCCCGCTATGGCCACGACACGGTCCAGGTGTGGCGGAACCACTTGCTGGCCGGAGGAGACGACCCGCAGCTGCGGTCGCTCTGGTACACACTCCATTATATCCTTCACCGCAACCCTGTGGCATTACAGGGGACCTTTGAACCTTTCCAAGCATATGTCAAAGCTATCGTTGAATGTCATGAAAAATGTCTTGTTGTTTCTGGATATACTTTATTATTATTATTATTATTAAATGGTTTATTTCATCATGATGTTTTATTACATGTATTATACATAAATTATACTTAATATAATTATTATTAACATGTAATATATAAGTAATGCTATATAAATCATAATACTTTTATTATTAATATGCATATAATAAACATTTGATTACATTATGAATTACATAAAATAATTTTATCATTATTATTATTTATTACTTATTATTTTGTAATCAAAATAAGTACATATCTGTCCACTGCAATAGATGATATAGAGTAACACTATATATTCCAGACTAGCTTGATAAAAATCACCATCACCATAAAAATGATAAATATCTTTAATGATATGATGGCACTAAACTAGCCAAAAATGTAGTGATCAATTCTTCCTCAGAAATGCTCATTGTAGCACACATATCTTAAACAAAATGCGGACTTGTGCACATTGTCTCCCAGAAGTTGTGTAGAAGCTATAAAAATACTTTTCAGTCATTCTTTCTGAAGCAAACGTCTGTGAATGTGAATTAGACTTGATATTGTTAAACAACAAGAAATCAGTTTTAACAACTGAATTAGCATGAAATTATTATTTAGAAATGTCTTTTAAATTCTTATGGATTTATTATCTGTTAATCCCTTGAGTGAATAGTTCATTTTTGGTCTGGTTCTATTTAATATCTCTATATTTCCTATGCAAGTTTTACTTATGAAGCAGTACACTGAAAATGTGGAACAGAAGCAGCAGAGCAATAAACAGTCACTCATCTACTCAGGCATCAAAAACATTGTCAAGTCCAGCTCTGGTAAGTGTAAATGACTCAACGGTCACATTTATTGTGAACGTAATAGTGATTGTTGTAGAGACGTCTTTTTCTGATACAGTAAAAGTATTTCTCATCGACTTCTGCTAAATGCCTTATACGCCCTTCGTGGTATCTGTCAGTGGAGTGTAATGCACCTTCTCCCTCTCCTCTCTCAGGCACTACAGAGACACGGCGGTGCTGGTCGGGTTCAGACAGGCAGACCGATGTACCGCGGTACCACAGCGAGGAGCGCAGTCTGGCCCTGCAGTTGTGTGGCTGGATTAGCCGAGGGCCTGACAACGATGTTGAACCCTTCCTGAAGTCTCTGGAGCAGGAGGGCGAGTGGGAGAGAGCGGCTGCTGTCGCCCTCTTTAACCTGGACATCCGCCAGGCCATTCAGATTCTTCATAAAGGAGCTTCCTCAGAGAAAGGTACAGGACTGGACTGGAGGAACATTGTCCAGACAGTGACTAGGGGCCTTCACAAGGACCCCCTATAACCTCTATTAATAGTTTTCAGTCACGTGACTGGCTCAGAGCCCTGAAGGGCAAAACATCCATCCAAACAGGCCTGCCTGAGAAAGAAAAACTAAAGTATGTGAATCAAAATGCAAGATTTGGGCACTAGTGAGTCATATACACTACAGTGAGTCATATACAGCACCTGCTGCAGTATTTCAATCACTAAAACCATAGGGACATACTAAAACACTTAATGTGGAAAACACTGAAACAGTGATATTAAAAGATCAAATTCATTATACACTTTATTGATGATTCATGCATACTATATGCAAGTAGATTAGTGCCATGTTAGTGCCACGTCCAAAAGATTTAGCCATTTTGACCAATATTGCAAATGTGTGCAATTTTTGCTACTGTTTTTACTTCTTTAGTGACACTAACACTCCAGTCTGCAACTTCAAAATATGATGCACAGTAAAAAGATGAATAACTGTATAGAAAGTAAGAGTATACTGTTTGGATTGGAGAAAATGCCTCTATTTACTGATAATGATATATAATTAATCTCATGATATTAGGGAGTCATGTAAATTTAAGATGCTATCTGAATAATTTTGAATTGCTTTTTCATGTAGAAAAATAGACTTCAGTGTTTCCCTGAGGGATTTACGGGAAGTCTGTTCTCTCCTTTGTGCTCGGATGAATGGCAAGTTATTATAAGGACTGTGAATAATCCAGTCTAGTCAGAAATGGTGTACGCCATCAGCTGCCTGTTTGCTATCAGAAGCGTTTATTATATACTTAATAAAATGACAAAAGCATGGCTTACATTACACAATGAGATTTTGTTAATATTAAATGCCCTGAAGCTGCAGATACATATGCCATATGGGACACTTTGCTTAACATTCATAATTGCCTGTTGTTTGGGTTTTAAGTATTATTTGTTTTGCCTCAGAGGTTTTAGAAAACAAATATGATCTTTATAAAGGGTGTGTGTTTTTTTACACATACTACCACCACTTTTGTCTTTGCAGTGTTTTGTGTGCACTCATGCAAACAGCATATGATGTTCTGTCTTGGAACACAAAAGGAGATGTTTTACAGGATGTCCACAGAGCTCTTTTGCATACAATTGAAGCATATATTAACCAGTGGGCTGAAAAGCTGCTTCTTGAATATGTGAAAGTACAAAGATGAGGTGGAGAGGAAGAATTTCAGCAAACAACGACTTAAATTTCAGTCTATAATATATCAGGATTATTGTCGTTAACTTGTTTATTTAAATAACTCTGATATAAAATAAATATATTAGTTGAAAAAACTTAATCTAAACGAAAATTTTAAATGTTGCCTTGGCAAAAAAACAAAAGCACTAAAATTATTAACTGGAAATAAATAAATAAATAAATAACTAAAACCAACTAAACCTAAAAAAAAGAATAAGATGACAATGTCACAAAGAAATTACTAAAATTAACATGAAAACTAAAAATATAAAAATGAAAGCTAATTCAAAATATTAGTAAACTTATAATAAAACTAAAATAACACTATCATATAAAGCTATCATATGGCTTCAGAAAAATTGCACAAGTCACATGGACTATTTTTATGTTACTTTTGTGATGTTTTTGTTTTGTTTTTTAATTAATTTTGGACCTTGGCAACCCCATGCTTTTGTTGTATGGAAGATCAATTTGGAGATTCATCATTAGAAAGAAATGAATTTGGAATTGTTTCAGTGTTTTTCCTTTATTCTCTGATCAGGTGATCTGAATCTGAACGTGGTGGCCATGGCTCTGTCGGGCTACACGGATGAGAAGAACTCCCTGTGGAGAGAGATGTGCAGCTCTCTCAGACTCCAGCTGACGAAGCCGTACCTGTGCATCATGTTTGCCTTCCTCACCAGTGAACATGGCGCGTATGATGGGGTCTTGGTATGTTAAAAGAAAAAACTAGGCAGAGTATTGAGCTTAAATGAATATTCAAAGTTGCACTGAATTTAAAATATGCAACTATCTCATTGTTTTGAATTGCTGAATATCCAGGCTCTTTATTTTACAGTATGAGAGTCGTGTGGCTGTCAGGGACAGGGTGGCCTTTGCATGCATGTTTCTAAATGATGCTCAGGTAAGGCCCGTTCACCCCTCTGTTCACCCAAGTGCCACGTGATGTGCTGTATGTAATATACTTTCTTTTTTTTCCCTCCCTTAAGTTGCCTCGTTACATAGACAAGCTGACCAATGAGATGAAGGAGGCTGGTAACCTGGAGGGAATCCTGCTTACTGGACTAACCAAAGATGGAGTCGATCTCATGGAGAGTTATGTAGACCGAACCGGAGACGTGCAGACGGCCAGTTTCTGCATGCTCAAGGTAACCGAAACCGAAACCAGAAACCGAACAATACATGATAAAGATGATCTGCTCTCAGATGGATGTTTGGTATTACATATACTACCATTCTCTTATGATCACCAGTGCTGCATTTTTTTGATCAGATCAAAAATACTGTAAAAATTATTGAAAATAACTGTTTTAATACATTTTAAAATGTAATGTATTCCTGTGATGGGAAAGCTGAATTTTCAGCATCATTACTCCAGTCTTCAGTGTCACATGATCCTTCAGAAATCATTCTAATATGATGATTTGCTGCTCAAGAAACATTTCTGATTATTATCAATGTTATAAACAGTTGTGCTGCTTCATATTTTTGTGGAAACCATGATTTTTTCCCCCAAGATTCATTGAAAGTTAAAAAATCTGCATTTATTTGAATTTAACATTTTTGTAACATAAATGTTGGTACTGCTACTTTTGATACATTTTTTGCATCCTCAAAATATCTTACCTTAAACTTTTGAACAGTAGTGAATATTACAACAGAAACAAAAAGTTAAATGCAAATAAAATAAATGAAGATGTTGATCAGATTGCAGGACAGTACGGAGCCCCTAAGGGGACGTGGTGGAGGAAAAAATATGAGATGGGAGGTCAATGCTTTTGCGTTCTCTCACAAAATGTTTGCGTTCCCCGAGAAACTTTTGCATTCGCTTTGTGTTCTTTGCGAGTTAACAGTTTCTCGGGGGAACAAAAAACATTAGTGAGAAAATGCAATAGCCTTGCCAAAAGTTCCACCCATCTCATATTTTTTTTCTTCACCATGTCCCTTTAGAGCCTCCGTAGGACAGACTGAATGTAACTGGTGTAAAACCAGGAACACTGGTGAGTTGGTAAAGGTTTGTGTATCTGGTGTTTGTTTTGGTAGGGCTCCCCAGGAGAGGTGCTGAAGGACCCTCGGGTGCAGTGCTGGATTGAGAACTATCGCAATCTGTTGGACGCCTGGAGGTTTTGGCATAAACGGGCTGAATTTGACATTCATAGGAGCAAATTGGATCCCAGCTCAAAACCACTTGCACAGGCTAGAATCATATTTTTTCTACCAGCTGTTAAGTTTTGATTAAGCATACATGATACGATCACTGACCAATGTATCAGTCAGTGTTTTTTTTTTTAAATTAGCATTTATCTGATTTAGCTAATGCTATTATTTTTGTGATGCTTTTTTACTATCAAATACAATTCTAGAATGCATTTTTTATATGGTAGCGACATATAATGTTGTTTGTGAGCCATAACATAAAAATAATTATCAGTGCATTCCTAGCATGAAATATAATTTTTGGTTGCATCCTTCAGCTTAAATTCTGTCTTTATGCTGGCTATTTCTGATTTTCTTCTATAATTATTTTTTTATTCTGATCTGTGCAGGTGTTTGTGAGCTGTAACTTCTGCGGTAAGTCTATATCATACAGCTGCTCGGCGATACCACATCAGGGCCGTGGATTTAGTCAGTACGGGGTAAGTGGTTCGCCCACCAAGTCAAAGGTCACCAGTTGCCCTGGCTGTCGTAAACCACTTCCACGCTGTGCCCTCTGCTTAATGAACATGGGCACCCCTGTGTCCAGCTGCCCAGGTAACAGACAGATCATTTAAAGTTCCTCTTGATAAATTATATCATAATGCCCACATGTGTTCAGCTCATTGTGAGACTCATCTCATCCATCTTATCAGCAAAAGCAGATGAGAAAGCCGATCTCACACGAGACAAAAAACTTGCACAGTTCAATAACTGGTTTACCTGGTGCCACAACTGCCGGCATGGTGGTCATGCGGGTCACATGCTCAGCTGGTTCAGGTAAGAGTCATATTCACCCATATTATGCCATTTATGTGATGGCATTACAAATACTAATACACTACTGTTCAAAATTTAGTTGAGTTGGGGTTAGTAAGATTTTTTTTTAAATAAATGTATCCTTTTATTCAGCAATAGCCCTATTTGGATGGTAATTGTTTCTCATGGGGGAAGATATTATTAAAATTTACAGGGGTTAGTCAGTGATTTTATTGCTGTCCGAATCCAGAATGTCAGTGTTTTTCTCCCACCACCTGTGTAAAAATACCCAGCCGAATTACCTACGGTTCCTTGACAAACACCAAGGCCGTGTGGTAATTCAATTGCTGTTCAAATCCACATCTCTGAATTTATAAGAGGATCAATCCAAAAATCGTTTTGTAAATCCTTTTTGACCACTGCTAAGCAACATACGGTAACTGTTGCACTTTTATGTAATTTGCATGAATTACTGAAATGCTGGAAAGTATTTACAAGAACAATATTTCATTACTGCTCCACTACAAGAACAAAATGAAGAATGAGAATAATAGCAGGTAAACATTTGAAATGGGCCATTATTATGGCAGCAACAGGTATGCAATACAATTTAAAAATATTTATTATATACAATTATGAACATAAACCAAGTAGCCAAGTCAACTGTTTACCTTATTTAAATAAGAGGTTGCATTAACTTATTTCTGCTATTTACCATTTCAAATATTGTATAACACATCAGTTTTCCTGTTTTAAAAAGGATATTTAAATGATCAAATAATAAATGGGATATTGTTTTCCTATTATTAAATTAAATATAAATATATATTTATATTATTCCAAGCATATGTGAGCAGTGTGTTCCCAGGTTCGTAGGATCACATCGTTCCTTCACCGTGAAAAAAATTGCCATACGAAAGCATGAGTTTTATTACTGAGGTACAATGCAAATTTTTTTTTTGTCCACATGACAAATAATTACCATCCGAATAGGGCTAATGATGCATTAAATGTATCAAATGTGACCCTAAAGACTTTCACATCAAAAGTTATTTTTCAAATAAATGCTGTTCTTTTGAACTTTCCAACTTTCGAAGCATATTAGAATGATTTGTGAAGGATCATGTGACACTGAAGTAATGATGCTGAAAATTCAGCTTTGATCACAGGATCAAGAAGAGAGTTATTTTAAATTGTAATAATATTTTTCTGCATTTTTGATCAAATAAATGCAACCATGGTCATCAAAAGAGACTTCTTTCAAAAACAAATCTTACCGACCCTAAACTTTTGAACGGTAGTAGTGTATAGTATGAAGTACAACATTTTAAAAGTAATATTGTATTTTCTTTCCTTTCAGAGATCACAGTGAGTGTCCGGTGTCGGCCTGCACCTGTAAATGCATGCAGCTGGACACCACAGGCAACCTGGTGCCTTCTGATAGTGTATAAAGGCCTATCTGCCTTTGTTTTCCAAGTTAAATCTGCCATGTTAGAAACCAGCTACCAACACTAGTACTGTAAGTGATGTGGGAAAATATCTCACGGTTTCAGGAGTTCATATGTGTCTTTCTGAAGTGATCTGTACACCTCACTTGTATTGATGTCAACGACAGGTGTTCTATTGTCGCAGGAACCAAAGTAGTTAGACTGTTAGGATTATGTTACCCATGATTAACTCACCCACCCACGGGCAGTTGTGCTTCCTGAGAAAGTGTCCATGTGAATGTCTGACCAAAGCATTTGTGATTCAGGAGCAGGAATTTCTATGAATAAAACTATTTCAGTATTGAGTTTAGAGACAGGAAAAGGGATATTACAATCATTTCAACATGATGAGTTTGAATACATGTGAGAAATGTTTTGTTGATGTCTTAGAAAGTGCTTTCACGTGGTCATCACTACTTCCATTACTTGCCTTTGAGTTAAGCATTGCTTAAAAATTCATTTGTCAGAGATCATATTTCTTTAAAAGGAACCACCATCGTAGAGGTGTTGTACATCAGGTTAAGGGAAGCCCAGATCAAGAGAAATGATTATCACTGGAAAGTATAAAAATAAAATTCAGTTTGTTTTAAAAAATTGCTTTAACAAATAACACAATGTTTTTTGTTGTTTAAAGCGTGTACGTTTAACATTAGTTCTGGCTAAGTGTTGCATTTTTGGATCTGAAGGTAATGTAAAATGCTGTTCTGTAGTTCTTACCTTAATTTATTGCACAATCAATGCAACAACTAAACATCATAACTATTTAAAATGATTGTCTTTATTTTTGGAAAAACAAAAAACTTCCATTGAGGACTAATGTTATTAAAACACTTTTCTGAAAGAGTTTTGAATGAAGTATTTTTTTGTGTGCAACAAAATTAGACATTTTGTTTGCTTCATTGTGATTTTAGACATATTTTCAGTGTAATGAACCTTGATGCATTAGCAGTAATTAAGAAATTAACTGTTCAGATCAAGTTCCATATCTTACTGTAAGAACATGTCTGAGTTAAAGCTCACCCCAAAATCAAAGGACAAAATAAGCCTATTTTAAGGACTATTACAGTTTTCATAGATTGTGACATTTTCAAGACAATAAAGCCATTGAACCTTTTTTAGTCCTAAGAAAAACAATTAGCATTTGAGACATGGGACTCAGGATTTTCCTATTGTTTTCCTGCATAGCTTTTCTGAAAATCATTTGTAATTTATGGTAAAATATGTTCTGTGGTTAACATTAGTCTCACGTTTTGTTCTGCAACATAAATTGCAGTCATACCTCTAATTCAGATTTGAGTTATGGCTGTAATTTATGGTGTAGAACAAAACACAAAAAAATTCTTGAAGGAACCCATGACAACATAGCCTTCCCTTGGAGACTTTGGATGAAAAATGTGCTTTGTCATGAGAACTAATATCATTTTCATATCAATGCCATCATGCATCAGACCCATGGCTGCTTTGAGTCTGATCAAGAACACAAATGAGATTTGAGCTTAGGAAGAGAAGGTGGTGTTCGGTTAATGATTAATTAACTGTGCCCTATTTCTCACACAATTTGCATACAACAATTTCATCTGTGTATGGACTACTTTTATGATGTTTTTGTCATTTTTAGAGCTTTTTAGAGCAGATGGAGTCACTTCTATGGAAAATATCAGCTGAATGAAACTATTCCTTTAAGATCATCTCCAGATATCTCATTCTCAAATAATGATTTCCAGAATGTAAACAAGACTCCTACACTTTCTCTGCTCAGAAAATGAGGCAACATAAAAACATTCCACAGCTCCGAAGCTGTACGGTTATTTTTCCATGCAACAATAAACCCCGCCCCGGCAGGAAATGCAGTGATCTCATTGGCTCTTCGCGGTAAGAAGGAACGCATAAACCAATAAGGATTAAACAGCGCTGGTGTCTGCTCCAATCAGAAGCAGCACTCACGCGTCTTCCGCCCGCCCACTGCCTTTACTGCAACATCTGTCAGCTCAGGAGCACTGGAGAGTTTGGTCCTGTTAATGAACTTTGCGTCCGATTTGATTCAGAGTTTTACAGGCAGTGACAATTTAATACACGCACAATAGATTAAGAGGAAGCAAAGTTTAAAAATAGATCAGCTTTTCGCATGAACGCGTTTTCAGTTCTCGTTCTGGAGTTTATTGTGTCTCGTACGCATTTACGCACCAAGTGCAATAATAAGTCTAGACTTCAGCCTGTTCCTGCCAGTGTCCCTCTGAGATGGAGTGATGAGAGATCTCCTTCATTCTTTCAAAACACAGCAGAAGTCCTTCATCATCATTCTCATCCTCATCCTCACAACATGAAGCAGATCACCAAGCCCATCAGGATCCCATCAGAGAGTCACTTTATAACAGCAGGGAAAGGTACGTTTTATTTTTTGCAAGTTTTGAAAACGTAACAGCAGCATCTTATTCTGTGAATGCATAATACATTTTTAGTTTTTAACTTCTTTTAACTTTAGTTTGTAACACTTTACTGTGAGGGTTCATTTGTTAACATTAACTATCTTGAACTAACAAGGAACAATAGGGGTGAATTCAGTTTGATTGGGACACTTTTTGCCATTGAGAGGACTGGGGGAAAGCGTCCCAATCAACCTGAATTCACCATTTTTTAAAGCGTTTATTAACATTTGTTAATATTAATTAATAAAATGTATCACGTTCATACTAGTTCACACTGCATTAGCTAATGTCAGCAGATTGTCAACGTTTGACCTTAAAATGTTTTAGTAAATGTTTACATTAACATGATGTAATTTTAATAAAGGCTATAGGAGTATTGTTCATTGTTAGTTCATGTTAACAAATGAAACCTTATTGTATAGTGTTATCCTTAGTTAATGAGTTTGTTTGTACTTTAACCCTTTGCATATGAGCTATAACTCATATTATAGCCTGATTTCACTTTATTCAAATCTTCCACATTGGATATTTTTTGAAGACACTTTCCTACATCAGATTTTATAGATATTCTATACAGTAAATGCAGATTAGTTTAAATCACTGAATAAAACAACATCGTTGTTTATTATAGTCTTTGTGTAAAAATTTTTCAACACACCTTTCAAATTCTACTATGAAAATAAGGAATGATCAGAAAAAAATGAAAGCCATTGTGTTAAAGCAAAGTAAGACCCACTGAGACCCAGATCCAGATCAAGATTAGACCACTTGAGACCCAGACCAACATAACATTTCTGTGGTCATCACAGATCTCAAGAACTCCATATATATATGTGTGTGTGTGTGTGTGTGTGTGTGTGTGTGTGTGTGTTAATGTTAAGTATGTTTTCGTACGTTTTATTGTAATTCTTGTATTTCAAGTTCATGTTTTTGTCATCCAGCCATAAATTCTGAGTACATTGATTCAAAATGACATACAATTATTATAGCAGAACAGTTTATCACACCATTTTGTGAAGTATCATATATTTTAATTTCATTGCACTGCTGCCTGGAAGTCTGATTCTGGTCAGTTGTGGTTTTCAGCACTGAGGTATTTTCATAATAATGACACTAAACCACATAATTGACCGTCCCAGTCAATCATTTTCCTACATATCTGTGCTTCATGTCTCTTGTATAATCATTATTTCATGTTCATTTATTTGTTTATTTGACAAGTAGCCATATATTAAGTGGGATATTATACAATCAGATGATTATAATCACAAAATAAATCAATATTTTGGTGGGGGGCTAATGCTTATTCATAAAGAGTGTGGTCTCTAAAAAAAGTTTTATTTTTCAATAATAACCAGCTGACTGCAGATTACCCATAATGCACCTCTGAACATGTTCCCTCAGGTGACGTGCACGTCTCTTTAATGTAATTCTATAGTCACATTTACTATGTTCGGAATAGCATACTACCATACTATCCTGGTATGTAGTATATATACTGTGCACAGTATTGTCTGTATGGATGAAATATCCGAATAACCTCCAATGTTTGCTGAAATGTAGAGTAATTCTGTGTCCCACAATGCAGTGTTCTAAACTTGATCTTCTGTTTCAAGTATGATGAGTATGAACTGGAAGTGACTTCAGTCTTGACCTTTACAGCTGATTTATATCTTGATTTTGTATTTGATCAGTCTGACAAATGTTCATATATTTTTACAATTATTCGAATATATTACAATATTGAAGATTTTTTGTTCTTAGATAATAATAACTGCACATCACTCACTGAATTAAACATGACACATCTGACAATGTAGCACACTATTTTTTTAAACATTACTCATTACTTTGTTTCATAGTACATACACATTAATTGGTAAATAACAGTAAGTAGTGTTCAGTATATAATGCACAGTAGTTAGTAAGCCAGTATTCCATTCTGAACATGGCCTTTGTGTTTCAATTGTTCACAAGTGTTTCATTGTGTGTAAGTTCACGTCTTAAGCAAAGAATTTCAAAAACGACGTTCTGACATTTATTCGTTCTTCTATGAGTAAACTACTATTGTCCAAACCGTTGTGGCTTGGCCGGGTGTAGCGCTTAAGACAGCTCTCTATCTCTCGTCCTCATGGAGTGCCTGATGCTTGTGTAGATTTGCATTTGAAACGCTTCTCCTTCACACAAAGACCTTGCAGCTGCCTCGCTGCAATCTGCAAGTGAATGTAGTGTAGCCGTCCCCCAACAAGTGCATAGAGAAAAGGTGTGTGTTCTCGGGTGAAAATGTTTCGGAGCTGATGTTATCATTCAGGCCGCTTCAGTGTTTGAGGCCTGTACTGTAACCAGCCGTGCCGCGACACGTCTTCTCATGTAAAGTGTCAAGCTTGCAATGGTGGGGTTTTTTTTTTGGTACGTTGTTGTAAAACAATGAGCAGGGAGTAAACCGACAGTGCCATTTTGTTGTCTCTTTTGCATAGGCTTTGACATTTGTGTTTGCAGAGCTGGAGCAGAGAGCAAACACACGCAGGAATCGCTCTGTGGGCTGCATGCAAGCGGCTTGTTTTGAATTTCAGCTGTTGGTGCATGTGTGTACATGCATGTGGGTTTCACTGTGAGCAGTTTCACTTTGTTTCATTTCCTCCTGAGTGTCCTCTGAGTGTAACCTTTATGTGAGAACAGTCATTTATATAGTATATATTATACATTATATATATGAGCATTGTATTTTGGGATCCAGAAATTGAAGGTTATTGTTAAACACTAGTCAAATTTTCTTCAGAAAATATAAATATTAAGTTTCTGTTTTTTTCTGTTCCATCATAAATACAATCTGTTTTTGTTCTGTTTCAGTACCGTTATGACATTGCAGACAAATGCTCATCAGTTTCCAGTGACACCCACCAACTTCCTCTCTTTCACCATAATGCAGTAATTTCTCATGTCACTGTCCACTGCATACATAATCATAAACACCTCTGTTTTTTCCCACAAGCACGATCAGCCAGTCGACAGCCGCTCTCATTGGACAAGCTGCCTGAGCAGTACCTGATTGGACAGTGGCCACGAGAGCCGTACCAACTCCAGCCATCCTGTATGAGTGATAAAGCCACACAGGTCAGTCAATGTTACATGCAATTTACTTCACAGTATAGTCCCCTAAAATAAAGAGTCACTTAAAATGCCTGAATATCCATTGCATTACACAACAAAATATCAAACAAGTTACATCTGCAAACCACTGATATGTGGCCTATTTTTATGAACTAACTTCACATAATTTTTACTCAATGATTTAATAATGTTTCACAAAAACAAAGTGTGAAATTGTGTTCACAACCAATTTTACGCCCATAATCAGATGTGTTTCCAAATTAAAATAGGATATTAAGCAATACAACATGTTCATTTCATCCATCAGGAAATGATTTGAAAAAGTAGACGCTACATAAAATGGAGCCAGGTGGTTATGAGAGTTGAAAAATAAGAGGCCAAGGACATAAATAGAAAAGGAAAGTCATTTCAGTGATGGTGCAAATCAATACATTTTTAATGAAATATTACAAAAACAATTTGTTTTTGTTTTTTTGGGAATATTGTGCACCGATGAATTGTGATGATTCATCACACTTGAACATTATAATATCATTGATACAAGGGCTTTTCTTATAACTACTTTTTGCATCATTTTGACTTATTAATACTTATGTCATACTAATGTTTCACAAAAAACAAAAGTCACCAAAAAATAATTTCGAATTTAATTTCTATTGTTTTATCACTTTTTATGAAAGTGGCATTAACAGAGTGGACATGTCTGTGTGTGTGTGTGTGTATATATATATATATATATATATGTATGCATAATGATAAGCCAAAACATTCTGACCGGTCACAGGTGAAGTGAATATCGTTGATCATCTCCTAACAAGGCCACATATTAATGTCTGGGTAGAATAGATGGTAAGCAAACAATCAGTTCTCGTAATCACCGCTTTGGATGCAGGAGAAATGGGCAGGAATGATGATCTGAGCGACTTTGACAAGGGCCAGACTGTTTGAGCAAGGTGACTGGGTCAGAGAATCTCTGAAATGGCAAGGCTTGTGGGTTGATCCCGGTCAACAGTGGTGAATTTACCAAGAGTGGTCTGAGGAGAGACAAACCACAAACCGGCAACAGGGTATTGGGCACCCAAGACGAAGGCTAACCCGTCTGGTCCGAGCCAACAGAAGGTTTACTGTGGCACAAGTCACACAAAACGATGGTTGATGGCACACAGAATGAACCATTTAATGATGGTTATGTGAGGAATGTGTCACAGTGCATCACATTCTGCTTAATATGGGGCTGTGACCAATCAAAGTCGGAAAGCACCTACAATGGGAACTGGACCTTGGAGCAGTGTAAGAAGGTGCGCTGTTTTCCTGGGTAAGTGATGCACTGTGGGATGACCACAAGCTGGTGGAGGGAGTGTGATGCTCTGGGCAATATTCTGCTGGGAAACCCTGGGTCCAGCCATTCATGTGGATGTAAACTTGAGATGTGCCACCCACCTAAACATTGTTGTAGTCCTGGTACACCCCTTCATGACAATGGTATTCCCTGGAGGAAGTGGCTCTTTCAGCAGGATAATTCACAATGCACACATTGTTCAGGAATAGTTTGAGATATTGTTCTGTTTGTGTTGCAGTTTTGTCATCTTTTGCTTTAAATGCTCGAGCTCTGAAAGCGAGATGGATTCTGATTGACTATCAATGTTTTTATCATTCGTCAGCTAGAAAAAAAAATAATTCTGAAAGTGATTCTAGCGATATCTTTTCTCTGTGCCCTTTATAGTTGTGGTGTAGATTCTGCTGTTCTTTTACAAAGACAAGAAACTCTATTCAAGAAGTAAATTTGATTTTTATTTTGACAAATACCTCTTGGAGCCACTGGACATTGAAGAATGGCTTTGCTGGTAAGTTGTGCTGTTTTTGACTGGCCGATATCTGTGTGTAATGAGGTTTAGTCGTTCTCTGTTTTGTTTCCTTTCGTCATTAGTATCATGAAGTCTTTGAGTGCTCAGTGGTTTAGCTCTGCTGCGACCCCTCGCCTCCCCTAAAACAAAACCGTCACAAAGGCCGATGCTTCGTGGCAGTCTGTCTCCATAGAAAGTTCTCTCTGGCGTTGTGTGGAGTGAATTCTTTCTGGAGGTGCAGCAGTTTGCACCTGTTGCTCTGTGTGTGTATTTGTGTGTAGGTGTGTGCACATGCTACCTAAGGGTTGCGAGCGCATGTCTGTGTGTCTCTGCACCACCTGGCGCTCTCCGACAGCTCTTTGTGTGCCTGTGGTGAGCTGCCTGCAGTGAGATCCATACATATGCTAATGTATGATCCGGCTCGCGGAGGCCTCGCGCTCCCGGAGTCGGAATCATCCCGTTTCTCTCAGCATCTCTCTTCACGCCGCAGAGCCATGCCGAGGCTCTTTGTTGACAGTAGCAGCTTTTGCCATTGTTTAAAGCGCTTGGTGAATTGATGATTAGTGTTTAAAAACTTCTCGTGGACTGTTTTCTTGGTCAACATGAAATCAGAATTGACCCGGTTTGCTTCCTGAAATGGTTCATTCACCCAAACAAATTTAAATTCTGTCATCGTTTACACACTCTCCCTTTGTGAAAAAGAAGTATGCTTACATGTATTGAATGTTCACTTGTAGTGTACTTCCAATTTTTAAAGTATATTTCTAAAAACTGTGCTTATAGATAACTTTCATGACTGTTGTCTTAACACACTTAAGTGCATTTTTAAATTTAAATGCACTTTAAATTAAATATTAAATCATCGTTCCAATAATCTTTTGTCATGCTTTATAGAAGTATGCTTATTTTTACTTATGTTAACTAACATGCTAAAGCATGTAAAATACTTGGTTATAATTTTAAATGTAGTGTTGATTGATATTACATTTAAAGTGAATATTTTTTTAAATGTATTTGCAACTTCATCGTTACATATTTGAATGCATTGCATACAAGTTTCAATAGAAATTACTTTAAAGTGTACTTTAGTTGATGATACATTTTTGTCAGTACATTCAGCAGTACACTTAAACATATTTTAAAGACAATAGAAGTAATTATAAAAGTATGCAATTAAGTCCTACTTAAGTGGGTCAAAAAAAGCACTCTTAAGTTCAACAAATTGCATTTAATATACATTTAAACTATTATATATTACATGCAATATAGTGTCTGCAAATTACATTCAGTTCGTATTGAAAGATATTCTTTTCAAGTATATTATTTCCATTAAACCACAGTCAGTCCAAACCAGTATGACTTGCTTTCTTCTGTTTTTTGTCCATAAAGTAAAAGTCAATGGGGTCCAATATAGTTTTCGGCCCCATTGACTTTTATTATATGGACCAAAACAGTTCATAAATATTCCTTCACCGTTCACTTTACTTTCTTGGACTTTCTAAGAAGTTTATCAGCTGACACCACAAAACAAAACACATTAAAGACAAGAAGAAAATGAGTATCTGGAAAAAGATGCACTTATTTGTGGTGCCTTTTGTCCATCTTTTGTGGCTGTATGTTTGTTCTTCTTTTTGATGTGGTTTTGGTCAAAGCGGCACATATGCTGTTTGCCAACCACAAACATCCTGTTGTTGTTTTATGAAAAATGTACATATCTAGGTCACATGATTTCAAGAATATATTCTGTATAGGAAATAATTTAAAGTCAGCATGATTATTTAGTCAGTGTGTGCATGCTTGACCATGTTTTGACCATGTTTATTGCAGACGCCTGGATTTTGGACTGAGGATGGAGGAGAGGTTAACGTACACAAGCGCTCGGCATCATGGGGGAGTGCTGACCATCTCATAGAGGTATGCATGGTAATGCTAACACGTAGGCAGTTTTTACACTTAAAAGAAAATGCCTTTCAGAATGTGTTCGCACTTGGCATGTTTGGGTTGATTAAAACGAACCCTGGTGCGATTGCTCTGTTATTGCGGTTCATTTGAATAAGTGTGAACGCTGCCATCTGAACCCTGGTGCACCAAACAAGTGGACCGAGACGCTGAAAAGATGAGTCTCGTCCGCTTCCAAGCAAACTCTGGTGCGGTTCGACTGAAATATGAACGCAACATGGACCAAAGACATCTAAACAAACCAAAACAGGATGTGATGTAACAAGATGTGACCCTAAAAAGAATGCTCAAGCATCTTATCGTCAGAGGCTACATTGCCCATCACAGTTTGGTACATGCATTGGAAATGCCGTCTCCTTGCAGAAGATCTTAATTTTTGTGTGTGACGGAGGGATTCCTGGCACTGTTTTGACTCCTTTACACATTTTATAAACTCTTTGTGAGTTCTCAGCTGGCACAAATACCATCATATTGTATGTACAAACATACAACGAGCGCATTTATCCCAGGACACTGCGTTGTTTTGGATGTTAAAAATGACAGTGTGAATGCTAAGTGAACCAGGACCAAAGTTTTATGTTTTGGTCTGGATTAAAAGAACGAACTACATGTGTGAACACAACACACCCTATATCATGGTCTGGAACCTATGGCTCGCGAGTCACACGTGGCTCTTTAACAAAGGTCATGTGACTCGCCACATTTGATCATTAAAAACTTCACATCACTAGATATCAGTTTCCTGCAGAAAACAGTCAATTTCAATTCCTTTGTTGTACAGCCTACCGAAGTTAATGAAAAGTCAAATTTACAACTATATTTCAAGTTGTTCCGTCCAATTTGCATGTGCAGTGCTGTGTGATTTGCAGAAAATTTGTTTGTGAGTCCCGAAGATTTACAGGTGCGAGTTTGGTGATAGAATGCAGTTGTCACTCCCGTAAACCGTGTGAATTCAACCATATTAAGAGTTAAATACAGAACTCATAAACATATTAAATTGCTGTGTGAACATAGTCATAGTAACCTCTGGTTTATGATGGGTGGTATTGGGTTTATTTATAGACATATTTTGGGTGTATAATTGGCCTTGTCTCCCGTAATTATGGGAAATAAAATAAATGTACCCACACATTGTGTCTTGACTTGCCAGTATTGGCTCTCATGCACTTGCAAAGTCAGTTTAGGAATCCCAAGATGTGGCAACATAACAAACATCTATTCAGAAAGCTAAATTAGCAATGAAACCTGTGTGGTTTATTATTATATAGTATATTATATATGGTTAGTTGTAGGGGCATGTCATCTAGTATTCAATAGTCGTCTGGTGTAGGCCTGTATGGCATGAGCTCAGATTTTGCGTCAACACATGTTCTTTCCTTCCAGCCATTGCTAATGATAAGTTTGTGATTTCTAGATCGCTAAACTCCGCCAGCAGCTCCAGCGCAGTTTGCAGGGAAGTTGCAATATCAAGGAGAAAGAAGAAGTGACGCAGCTGAACCAGGTCCAGGTACTGTAGATCGACTTCATCATGTGTGCTTCGATAGTTTTGCTTGCATCTCTGCCTTTTTAGGATTTTATTTGATCTTTAACCCGAAGTAGCCTATTACCCATAACTTTTTAAAGCAATTTTGGGGTCTTATAATCAGAATATTGGGCTTTATTAACTATTAAATGGTAGTGTTTATGTTTGTGTGTGTGTGTATATACTAGGGTGGGCATTCGATTAAATTTTCTTAGTCGATCGTCGGGAGAATTAACGATCGACTATCGATTAATCATTAATATTTTTATATTCAAATTCATTATTTAACTTTTTATAAATTAAAAATGCAATGAAAATACAAAAATACAGCGTGTTTTTCCTCGATTAGATCTTTATTACAAGATGATCAACTTGTGGCAGTAAAACTGGACGTTCGGTTAGGCTAAACTTTAATTTATGAGCACCGCAGCGCATATATCTTCGTTTTTTTTTAATGCAATTGAAGACGAAAAGTAAAGTCACGAACACAGTTTTTTCTTCCTTTTTTCTTTACAGCAAGATGATGTTTAGGTGATCATTAAATAAAGTACAGAATTGTTTATTATTGGTGTTTTGTCTATTCTGATTTGTTTTGCTTCGCATTCAAAATATCAAAAAACAGATTTTGTAATGTTAGCATGGTAATGTTAATTAGACCATTATAGGTTGAACTGAAAGAAAAATTGGAATTTGAATAAAAAAATATAAAAAAAACATTGTAGCAATATAGTATCACATACTATTTTTCAGAAGATAGATCAATCTGTAATTGTATCCCTTCCATCGCAATGGAAGAGTTATTTTTTTGGCACATGCATTAAGCAGGGAACGCAAATATTTATTGGATCATTTATTTGGAGACCGTAATATTGCATCCTATTGTTTTTAATTGCATTTGGATAAGCGTGCCCTGTACTCTGTGTGCGGGTGTTATACGATCTTTCGAACAGCAGGAGGCGCTGTGTTCGAAAAACGAGGGGTCTGAGAATGCGGGACTCTCGGTGGGGGACTGTAGATGCAGGCTCCGAGTCTGCAGCTTCATAATATTGACGAAACCTCCAGCTGCGAGTTGGCGTTCTTAAACAGAGACCTTCGTTTGTTCCAAAATAATAAAAAAATCATGTTAAACAACAACTTAACCAAAAACATAATAATACTTAGATCTGACAGGTTTTGTCAAAATGTACCTCAAAACTATCCAAGAACGGAGTCGAGAAAGAGGGTGAGAGAGATTAGCCTACCTACTGTAACAATAAATTAGGCTAGGCTACTTAACAAAGCCTCATAAAAAATAACTAGTAACTCACATACAACTTCTACTCCAGTCTACCTTCCCAAACGGACGAGGCGTTTATACTCGACGCGGTCGCCTGTAAAACACCGAATACCGCAATGACGTAATTTTTGTCGCGCTCACCTTCGCGCTCGTGCGGACGCGTCGAGTGTAAACAAGGCTTCAGTCCAGCCGCTGAAAACCCCGCTCTGAGGGGACTGACGTTGCCGGGATGCACAGGTACCTCCGCGCTAACTTGACCAGCCCGGGGAACACGTTCACTTTCCACTCACACTACGCAACGCAGCAGCATTAGTTTAATGATAATCGATAACAAATTAACGTGATCGACGAAATTTTTAATGATCAATAATCGATCGTCGATCAATCATGCCCATCCCTAGTATATACTATATACATATACATATGTATATATGTGTATATGTGTATATATATATATATATATATATATATATATATATATATATGTATGTATATTATATTGTGAAACATTATTACAATATTAAATAACTTTTTTTCATTTTCTTTCTATTATATTTTTGGTCAAAACTATACAGTTTTTTTTCATGATTTTAACTTCTTATTAGAATTAAATTTCTAATTTCTATCTTAGAAATATTTTACTTTCTTATTTTTATCTTTTAAATTTTGGAATGAAATTTGATACTGTCTATTTTTGTGAGATTAACCCTTATTTATAGAGGCAGTTTCAGACATTAATAGGATGACTTTGAAATTCATCTACTTACTAGTCTAATTAGTCTCTTTAATGAAGATGTGCTTTTTGTTTTTCAGCCAAAGCGACTCTCTGCATCTTCAACTAATATCATCCATTCAAGACCCCTCATATGTAGAATGCCCAGCTATAGTGACTGTATTAACCAGGAGCTGGAGAGTGTCTTCATCTGTGAGGACTGGGGGAGGGAAGAGGAGAAGGTACACACACACACAAACACAAACACACACACACACACACACACACACACACACACACACACACACACACACACACACTTACACATTCACGCACAGACACTCACTCACTCACTCACTCACTAACACACACACACATGCACACTCGCACACACACGCACGCAGTCACTCGCTCACTCGCTCGCTCATTCACTCGCTCACTCGCTCACTCGCTCGCTCATTCACTCACTCGCTCATTCACTCACTCACTCACTCACTCACTCACTAACACACACACACACGCACACACACGCACGCAGTCACTCGCTCACTCGCTCGCTCATTCACTCGCTCACTCGCTCGCTCATTCACTCACTCACTCGCTCATTCACTCACTCACTCACTCACTCACTCACTAACACACACACACATGCACACACGCACACACACGCACGCAGTCACTCGCTCACTCGCTCGCTCATTCACTCGCTCACTCGCTCGCTCATTCACTCACTCACTCACTCGCTCATTCACTCACTCACTCACTCACTCACTCACTAACACACACACACACGCACACACACGCACGCAGTCACTCGCTCGCTCGCTCGCTCATTCACTCACTCACTCACTCGCTCATTCACTCACTCACTCACTCACTCACTCACTCACTCACTCACTCACTCACTCACTTACTTACTCACTCACACGCACACATGCACACACGCACACACTCACTCACTCACACACACACACACACACACACAGATTTCAATGGAACATTTCAAGGTTGTAAGGCTGTAATTCGAGCGTGTTGGTGCTGGTGTTTCAGGCTCTGGAGGTGCGAGACGGTGGCCGTGCTCCTGTTCCTCCTCTTCATCACACTCACAGCACTGAGACACAGATGTCCTGCAGTCCCTGTTTCTGCTGCTCTCCTCCTGCAGACACTGACAAAGGTAGAGCACTCTCTATGCTACTCAGAGCCGGATTAACGCAAAGGCAAACTAGGCACGTGCCTAGGGCCCGATTGGCGGGATGGGGCCCAGACAGAGGGACAAAAATAAAAAAATGTACAAATGTCCTACAATTTATTTCAATATTTATTAATTAACTAAAAATAGTGACGATGTTTATCTTAACCATAGACTGTTACATTACGTCACATTAACGCCAGTGAGCCCACCAGGTGCTGCGTAGCAAAAGCCTAAATAGGCACGCAAAGAAGCACAGCTCGTAATGCAGGTGTGTGCGTTGTCGTCATCTATTTTGGAGTGATTGCAATGTATTCTAAATATAAACTTGTACTGTAGATCAGCATCATTTCTGGAAAAATCATTCACCGCTTTATTACGAGTTTAAAAGAGCGCGAGCGTCATTAACGTGCCCAGATGCGACGCTTTGAATTTGCGCGTACAATGAATAACATCGTGTCGGGAGCTGACTAAAAACGCTACAAAAGTAAAAGTCAAGACATTTGTATTCAAAGTTAAAACCCAACACACTACAACATTTTTAAATGTTTCAAATAAAGGATCTCATGGGTCTATCTTCTAAATTCTCCTGATGATTAGATTATACCCTGTATGACATCAGCCTACTTATGCCAATAATATCGCCAATAATATCAGTTTAGATTTTTTTTTCTAATCAGTAGCGATCGTGTCTTTCTCGTCCACTTGATTTGTGTATAGCATATTTAAGGTAGCAATGCAATGCATAATATCATATTACTTATATTAATAATGTGACAATATCTGCAGTCAATATTGATTAAATGGGAGGGAAAAATCCTGCCCATACCAGCTATGAAAAAAATGATAAAAGCATATATCACTGAAGTGGTATTCTGGAACTGTGAATAAATTGAATAAAACAGCAAAATAACAATAACATCTTCATTAAACAAAAAAGAGATTACCTTAGATGAAGTTTGATTAATATGGACATACAGTACCCTACTGGTAAAAAGTCTGGACCAATTACTAGTTTTAATGTTTTTGAAATAAGTTTTTTATTATGCTCTACAAGCCTGCATTTATTTGATCAAAAATACAAAAAAAAAAACAGGAATATTCAGCAACGATGTGTTAAATATATAAAAAGTGATAGTGAAGACTTTTTTAAAACAACTTTTTAATAATCAAAAAAAAAAAATCCTGAAAAAAGTATCACAGGTTATAAAATAAATATTAAGCACCATTTCTAACATTTGATAATAAATAAAGTTTTCTGAAGGATCACATGACACTAAATTCTGCTTTGCATCACAGAAATATATTTTAAAGTATAGTAAAATAGGAAAACCATTATTTTAAATTTTTATAATGTATTATTTTTCTGTATTTTTGATCAAATAAATCCAGGCTTGATGAGCATAAGAGACTTCTTTCAAAAACATTAAAAATAGTAATGTGTCCAAACTTATGTACTGTGTAAGTAAAAACATTTAAAATTAAATGTTGTATAAATTAAAAGGTTAGGAATCATATTTGTTTCAAGAGTTTTTTATTGGGGGTGGGGGGCCTCCAACATGAATATTGCCTAGGGCCTCCAAATGTCTAGAACCGGCCCTGATGCTACTCATTAACTGCTGTGGCAGATATCAAATTACCATGGTATTGCCATCTGATGCCATCACTGTACTATGGTACTTTCACAGTATTTTATTAGGGAAGGTTTGCTTAAATAAACAGCTTTATTTTGTCCTTTTAGATTACAGGAATGGTTCACCTCTGCCTCAGTTTTCCAGCTCTCCCAAACCCAACAACAGTTATATGTTTAAACGTGAGCCTCCCGAGGGCTGTGAGAAGGTCAAAGTGTTTGAAGATCTCATGTAAGTACCACTGACTGCACTACAGTGGATTCTCATAAAACCCCTTTTTGAAAACCATATTGTTGTACACATCCACAGAGCATGCTTTGGGTTTTGGTACAAGGTTTTGCTTGAAGTTTGCTGGTAAAACCTCTCAATGGGCTTCAGTTTAGCTCACAAAGCATCATGTTATACTTGTTTTGTACCATAGTAATGCCTTGTATGTGGAAAATTACATGACTTTTTTCCCAGTCATTTGTTATTTTAAAAATAGTTAAAATATATATATATATATAAAAAAAAATGTAAATAGATTTTATAGAACAAATTCTAAAGTGTGTAGTTTAGTTGTGATATATTATATGAAAACTGATTTATATTTGCATGTATATTGTAATAAATAAATAAATCAGTATATATATATATAAAGAATTCTAATGGCCACCAACTTTGTTGCTTGCTTATTCTTTGACTTCATTACTATTATTCTTGATCTTCATATATTATTGATTTATTTTTTATCCTCATAGCACTTGTCGGACACAAGGCTTTCCCATCTTCTCCTGCCCCGACAGAAATAAGGTGAACTTCACTCCAAGTGGCTCTGCCTTCTGTCCCGTAAAGCTGCTGTGTTCATCCCTATTCCCGTCAGATACTGCTGCTCGTCCCAGTCCGCTGGATAGTCACACTTCAGATCAGATGTCTGGTCCATTTAAAGAAGCCACCGTACAAAACAGCTTCCCGCTACGGCCCGTGGCCTCTGAACGCTGCAGTATTAGGAAGTGCCTGCTGCTCAGTTAGCCAATCAGAGCTCAGATCTGATGCTGAAAATTACTTACTTGCTAATGGTTGTACAAGAGGCCCACTTTGATGTACATTGAACTTTATCTTGCGGTTTCATGTAATTCTGCTGGAATGCACAAATCTTTACTTAATCTTACAGCACATCCTACTAACCAGGTAAAACACATTAGATATGACAGTATCTACAGTAGCTGTAATCCTGAAAAAACAGTCCAAAATACTCTTTCATGCCTTAACACATTACTCAGGCTTAGCTTCCATTAGGGCTGGATGATATAGCTATAATGAAATATATCTCAATATTATTTTTCAGTCTTTTGATGATATATATATATTTTTTTTTTCCATTAGAGGAACCATCATTTCACCACAGCAGTCATTACTAGCAAAATAATTGCACATATATTGTGCATATTCACAATACTGCCCAGCCCTAACATCCATACTTCCCTGTTTGAGTAATAATGACAGTAATAATGTTTTTTGTCATTTTAGGGTATTTCTCGTTTATTCATGTGACACTGTTATGATGTATAAATATAACTGCTGGATGCTCACATTAAAGTGACATTTGTAAAGTAGAATATTTGTGTGTATGTGCTTCCTATTTTTTTTGGTTGAATTGGGAATTCAGGATTTTTTTTACATTAGTACTGAGACTATGTACATTATGTGTTACATGGATTTATTTACAAAAAAAAGCATTTTTATCTATCAATCATCTTTAACTGCAATAACTTACCCTCTATCTCATAAATCTACATATTTAAAGATCAGTTTCCAGTTAGTTTTTGTATACATAGAGTACACCAATGTATAGCCACACTATTAGATTAAAATTACAGATCTTTTATTAACTCATTTCATGCCATCCAGTTACTTATTAATGGTAGAACTGTAAACACAACAATACAGCACAAAATATTGACAATTATATGGCATTATTTGGTGTAGCAGTTTCTGATTTATTATGATGCATTTATTTTTCTTTCTTTGTCAAGACAATTTGTTTCCACAGAGTATTAGGTGTTATGTGGATTCACATTTCCAAAAACATTTTTATTACATTTTATTGCACTTACATGTTTGCAGGTTGTATGTGTCGTGAAAGGTAATACCCAGGTATTCATATTTAAAATGCTTCAGGATACTTGTAGTACAAGGGACCCAGTTTTCAGGCACACACACACACACACACATAATCAGCACAAATACAATTAAACAACATGTACATAAATGCTTACTTCATAGGACCTGATTTGTCCAAGTTTTTACCAATACTTGGTATTCCTGACAAACATACTAGAGTACAATAGTCAGGTTCTGGAAGGAAAAAAAAAAAATCGAATAATGTTTAAATCTTTCAATCCAGACCTACCATAAGCACTGAGGTTTTTATTATTTATTATGTACACTTTTAAGGGGGCAAAAATACTTCCAGGAAAAATAACTTCCAGAACCAAGACTGTAAAAATTAAGTGGTTAAAGTTGCATTCTATAACTTATCCATACATCTTAAAAATATATAGACTGTAACAGCTGCTTTCACATCAGATAAAGTTTCCATAAATATACAGTATGACTTTCATCAAAATAAATTAATTCAAGGACTGTCCTAAACCCCTCTCATATTTAAGGCTTTTGAAATGCAGCATTAGTTTTAGTAGTCAGCACTAAAGTAAGACAAACATTTACAATAAATAATGATTTACAAAAAAACATGCAATATCACAATATACAAACCAAAAACGACTTACTGTTGCTGATAATGTTGAGAAATGTTAAAATATACATTTATGCATTAAGTAAATCGACAATGTTATGGCAAATCAAACTGCCTTGACAATACTAGCAATAGAAAAGGAATCAAGGCCAGAGTGATTATTATTATTTTCCTTTGGCAGCAAATATTTCTTCATTAAATAATTAAGCTTTACTGCTATGGCATAAAGAAATCACTTGATATCTATCCAGATCTGTAGGCCTCTTGCATAAACTGCTGTTTGTGCGACAAGAGCGATAAAGTGCATGTGTATCAGGGCAGATTAAGCGTTCAGTAGCTCGTCTTCCTCATTGGTTCGGCCGATTGCATCTGGGTTTGACAGCGGATCCAGATCGGCAAACAGATTGAACCAAGCAGAGAGATCTTTTGAGGTATCTGTAATAAAAAAAAATAAAAAAAACATTTAAAAGTGATTAAAGATGCATTACAATATATTTAATATATATATATATATATATATATATAAGACAACCTAAAGTGTAAATATTTTGCCTTGGAACAAAAATATGCAGGCCAAATTGACCCACGAACATCACAAACGTGAATGTGAACAAAACAGAAATGTTTTGTGTATATGTCAAAACACATCAGTGTGTTGGAAACTTTGCATTCATGTTCATGACCCTAAATGCGAAAAAGTCACAAAATTTCAAGAAAAACAACAGGTTTAATTATATTTCAGATAGATTGAAAAAAGAAATGATAGCTCATTTTTACCATATGTGGCTGAAAAAATATTTTTCTGTATTGAAATAAGTGTGGAAAAGCTAATTTTTTAAGCTTCATAGGGTAGTAAAAAACTAAAATAACAAAATATAACCAAACATTTTTATTATTTTGGGTCTGTACAGTTGCCTTAGAACATTAAATTATGTGTTCGGGTCAAACTGACCCACGATTCACGAACATCACAAACGTAACAGAAATTGTGTATATGTCAAAACACATCAGCGTGTTGAAATTTTGCATGCATGTTCATGACCATAAATGAGAAAAAGTCACAAAATTTCAAGAAAACCCCCTCCTCCCCGGATATTTCCAACAACTCAAAAATCTAAATGGGTCAAATTGACCCGCAAAAGTACATAAGGGTTAAGTGGAGGAGGTATGATTCATACTTTGGATAAGAAATGAACACAAAATACATGCTGTACACAAGTATTAAATTCTGTTTCAGATCAATGCATCACAATGGATCAATTCATGTTTAGACTCCCAATATTGAGTCTAACACACTATAAAAGGTTCTGATCATTTACCTTTCACTGCAGATTTGGAAGAGATTTGACTCGCTACAGATGAGCTTTCAGGGATATTCTGTGGAATGGCTGTTGCCCAACCTGGAATACAGACAATTTTAAAGAAAATTTACAGAAGAAGTATACTACTGTTTTTTTTTAAAAGAAATTAATACTTTTATTCAGCTAGGATGCATTCAATTGATCACAATTCACAGTAAAGACATTTATAATGTTACAACATATTTCTTTTTCAAATTCTCATTGACTTTTTACTAATCAAAGATTTTTTTTTAGCATGGTTTCCACAAAAATATGAAGCAGCACAACATTTATAATGAAAATGTTAATTAAGTCAGCAATGATTTCTGAAGGATCATGTGACACTGAATAATGTGATGCTGAAAATTCAGCTTTGATCACAGAAATAAATCACATTTAAAAATACAATTAAATAGAAAACAGTTATTTTAAATTGTTTTTACATTTTAAATTATGTTTTACTGTATTTTTGATCAAATAAACGCAGCCTTGTAAATATAAAATATAAAATATAAAAAAGGAGTAGTGTATATTTTGTTCCATGATGATCAGTTATTATTGTATTAGACGAACTCGCCCGTAAAGGACCCGACTGGTTACATCACACGTCAGTAAGAGTTTGTTCTAGTCTACAACAAACCAACTTTCTGCCAATAGTCAAACATCTCTGTTGACCTGAGACCGTGGACTGTCGGTCGTTCATGTTCTGGTCGAGGAGTTGGGAAGGCAGAAAGAAGGCGTACTCTTCCTCAGACGGCTGGATCTCTGCTCTGCTACTGCCGGCCGGTTCATCCTCCCCAAACACCTCACGCCATTCCTGCGAGAAACCCCTGTCCTCCAGAGAACTGCTGCCCAGAATCTCATCCAACAAACTCAAGCCGTCCTTCTCCTGACCGCCAGAGAAACACTCATCATTTCCTGTATATGCAGTGTACAGAGAGAGAAAAAAGGCATCGTTGATCATCTTTTAAGGGGTCTTTTTGGGCTTTCTTACATTTTCAGCTTTCTTTAGTGTATAATGTTGTTGTTTGAGCATGAAAAGGGTTGACCAATCACAACACACTGGTCCAGCCGACCAATCAGAGCACATTGTGCTTTTCAGAAGGAGGGGCTACATAGAGACAGGAACTAACATCGCACATCAGAGCGATACTGACAGATTGGGAAGAGAGGAGCTGCAACAATGGAGAATATGTGAAAAAAAATTTGTTTATTGAACATTCAAGCTTGTTTTTGAAAGAGCCCTTTTTGGGACTTTGAAAAAGGGCATTATAGGTCCCCTGGGGATATAGGATAAATATCAGTTATTGTGTTATTCCTGTGGATAATACTCATGTATAACAAATGTATGTATGAAAGCTTTACCTGTTTGTATGGAGTTACTGCTCAGAGTTTCTTGTTCAATTGAAATAAGCCTGAAACAGAAGAGACGATCGATTAGAGGTGTATATCACATAATAAACTAAAGGAAATGAGGACCGACAGCTCCTACGTTTCATCTGTATTCTGACTCGTCTCCTCGTCTTCTGCTTTTGCCTTCGTTTTCTTCTTCACCTTTTTCTTTGAAGCTTGATCTGAACCCTGGAGTATCAGACACAACAGATGAACATATTTGTTGAACATGCATTATAATATCACAGCCTGTTTGTCCAAACAATGGAGGATGATTTAGTACAATTTAATAAAAAAAGATTTTTTTTTGCCATTCTATCTGGTGACACTAGTCTAGCAGAAATTAAAAACACACACATGAAAAACAAAACAAAAAACAACACAAACCTGGGGCAAAAGCCCATTTTGGGATGAATAATCAATAAGCAGTAGTTTTCTATTGTGACAACTTGCCCCACATAGTATAAGAACAATCCTCTACTGATAGAGACAATTTTAAATTATGTTCTATAATTCAAACCTCACTTTGTATCATTCACCACCATTCAAGAGTTTGATGACGGTAAGGTGTTTTTAAAAAATGCTTTTCAAAGTCTCTTATGCTCACCAACACTGCATTTATTTGAGCAATACAAACAGTAGTATTGAGAAATATTATTACAATTTAAAATAACCATTTTCTATTTTATTCCATCTGCATTTTCAGCATCATTACTCCAGTCTTCAGTGTCACATGATCCTTCAGAAATCATTCTAATATGCTGCTCAAGAAACATTTATTTTTATGATCAAGCTTGGAAACAGTAAACATATTTTTTTTAGTATTGTTTTGATGAATAGAAAGTTCAGAGGAACTGCATTTATTTGAAATATAAATATTTTGTAGCATTATAAATCTCTTTATTGTCAATTTAATTCATCTTTGCTGAATAAAAGTATTAATTTCTTTCAAAACATAAATCTTACTGACTCCAAATTTTTGAATGCGCATTTGTCCAGAATACGCTTTAGAAAAAAAATCACCTGCTAAATAATGAAATAAATGTAAATATAAAATAATCTTCCTTTAAACTAAATAAAAATGTTCAAATCAAGCACCCAAATGGGCAGCGGAGGCGGAGCTAATTTGCATATTCATAGAACCATGTATACTAATTAAGGGCAAGGGTGTAGAGTTACATTCAAGCTATTTTAAGGCATGAAGAGATTTTTTTTCAAGGACATTTTTTTTATATGTAAATTTGGCGATCAAAGATGAGTTTTAAGGGGGATACAATTATTGACTACAAGGGAACTTTAACACTAAATGAGAGCTATAAGTAAATATACACATCCATCCCCAAAATATTAATATAAAACATAATGAGATAAATTTCTCTCACCCCCAGTGATGACGCCTCATGAGTCTGGCAGCCTTTGAAGCTCTCATGAATAGCAGCCATAGTGTGAGAGGTTTTCTCCCAGAAATGAAGCAACGTGGTCTGAAGCACAGAAAAGACAGCTTTTTATCTTTATGACACGACTCTCTGCAAGAATTCTGCTAAATTGTAAGAGAAAACTGCCTTTATTAAAAATTCATTTAGATCAAATAATAATAATAAATATAATAAGAATGCACACATCACATGTACAACGCTCACAACTCAGGTAAAAATAATAATAAAGCTACAAGCAGCAACACCTGATAGATTGTCAGGACGTGTGAGAGCAGATTACAGCGACTGGCTCCGAGCAGATCAACCTTCTGACACACATCATTCTTCAGCTTGTCAAAACTTGTCTTGGTGTGACGCACCTGAGTTTGAACCTGCAGGATATAAAGAGATGAAGCTGCTGCCCATCAAAAACAACCGCTAGATGATGTTGATCTGGTGAACACATGAACAAGTGTCTACTGGTTTTTAGCTGATCTCAGGTCAGTTTTAGAATGTAGGGTAATTTTTAATTAATTTAATGAATTTTAATACGTATGCGTATATAATACAAAAAGAGAATGATAATTAGTTGCTTCTAATTAACCCAGTTTGCCAACGATCTGCCTAATAGCACACAAAACAAGGACTACAAATTAATAAAACATACATTTTACAGAGCCTTCATATTTAATGATATTTAATTTTTTGTAAATTTCATTTAATAGATTACACTTTCATGAAAACATTTGTAATAGGTTTATAAACAGTTTCTTTATACAGGGTTTTGGCTGAGTTTCCGTTGCAGTTACATGTTTTGACCAGCAGGTGGCGCCATCTTGAGGTGTTTAGAGCACTTTACAAAACAATTGGTTCAATTGATTTAGAGCCTCAAAAAACGTAGTTTCTCCTATCACACTGGCTGTGTCCGAAATCACTTAATCTCTTGAGTAGGTACTTATTTTGAATAAGTACTTTACAAGTGCTAAAGAACTATGTTCTGTATGGTATGAATGTGTGTAGTACAGGGGCAGATACAAGCAACCCACTCCATAATTCACACATCACTGACACACAAAAACACACACATGCATATTTGACACGTCCCACAGGAGCGGGTTCATGCGAGTTTGAGTTTGAGAGTTTGTCACATTGGCTGCCACCGAAATCACATACTTCCCTACTATATAGTAGGTGAAAAAATATTTGACAAAATAAGTATGTCTGAATTCACAGTACTCATAAAAGAGTAGAAAAAAAGTACCCAGATGAGCTACTTCTTCCTGTGAGATTCTGAAGTGTGCATTCAATGGACACTTTGCTATCCCATGAGGCCACAAGAGAGGATTTATGAATGGCAGTGAAGTGAACCAACTGATGCTGATAGCTCACATGACAATGACAACATGGCAGATGTAGTACGTCCAGACAACATTCATACTACACATATTCATACTATATAGAACATACTTTTTTAGCGGTTGTGAAGTAATTACTTATTCAAAATAAGTACCTACTCAAGAGACTATGCGATTTCGGGAGCAGCCATTCAGTTTTTTGCCTACTATATAGTAGAGAAAGTATGTGATTTTGAACGCAGTCTATCTCGTCCCACTGCAGATGAGAATGATTAGAAGACACGTTACTCCTTCTGCTGCTAAAAAGGTTTCACTGCAGTAACACCGTCACTGCAGGGTTGGCAAGTCATAGAAAAATTTTGTGCGACTCAAAACTCATCCAAAAGGAATGAAAACTAGCCCAATTTTCCCCCCATCCAATCACAGTTGACAGCTTCAGGATTCCCATAAAAGGCCTGAAAATAAATGTTTTGATTTTATTTATTCTATTTTTTAAGTTTAAGTTAAGTTTTAAGTTCATTTGTATGATTTTTTTCAATAAATTATTTAAAACTGGAGTTATAAATATGAATAACACTATCACAATGTTATATGCGGACATAGACTAATCATAAAATCTAGCTTTGCTTTAAAACACATATTGTCCTTTCACTTCCCCAATTCTTTTAACACACTGTTTTAGCACATCTTCACACAATAAATTAAATTATTTTCTCATCTCAGAAAGATCAATACACATTAGTAAAAGTATCTCTTTTTCATGTTTTGTCTATACAGATAATCTTTTTAGTACACCATAAAAGTATAGCCCAAAGAAACGCAACCCACACCTCAGTAATTTTTCCCCGACGGCATTTTCAAAATCGCCCGATTGTGTGTGAAAACTAGGGCTGCACGATTTGGGGGAAATGTCATATTGCGATTATTGAGGTCAATATTTAGATTGCGATATAATAAACAAATGGTTTCATGAGTCAACTTGCTTGGTTCTAAAGCAAAATGCACACACAGATAAGTGATAATTCTGAAATGTTTATTTCTCAACTCAAACTAGCAACAACAACTAAATGATTGATAACACCTATAATGATCAATAAGCCATTGATGTCTGGATAAAAATGACCCCCTCTCCCCCATTTTAAACATTAATTATAGCCATCCAACATTACAGTGATTCCGTCATTAAAATTGAAAGCTATAAATTGTTTTAAACATTTATTAGGCTTCAAAAAATAACAGCTTTTAATTTAAGTGAACTTAAAACAATCCTCACATAAACCCATAATAAATGTCATATTTACCTGTGACCTCCCTTCCTTTCTAGCAGGTAGGACATATACAGAAATTGAATAAATTATCAAACAGTTTGCGCTGCATAAATTATAAATTTTATATAGACTAATCCTTATTAAACACAAGTTCTTTAGTCAAGAGCAGTGAGTCATTTTCTCTGTTCACAAATCTTTGATTAACTTTACTGACAGAAAGTTTTATTGGCTGCTGGCCCTTTAAGTGCAGCCGCTGCTGACAGAGACGCGGATCTCACACGCGCCTCATTCTCTCACAACTCTTCACGTCCATCATAAGACTGCTCTTATGTTATGAAGATACTTATGAACTTATGATACTTATAGGACACAAACGTTAAGGACCAAATGACAGTTTCAGTGCAGCTTCAAAGGGCTTTAAACGATACCAGACGATGAATAAGGGTCTTATCTAGCGAAACGATCGGTCATTTCAAAAATAAATACAAAACTTTAAGTTTTATAAGCACAAATGCTCGCCTTGCTCTGTTCTGTGATGCACGTTCGTGATCCTGTTCGAACTCGTTCATCAAAATGAACAAATCTTTTTTCGAGTCATTTCATTCGTTAAATGAACGAAATGACTCCAAAAAAGACTCATTCAAAATGAACAAATCTTTTTTCGAGTCATTTCGTTCGTTGAATGAACGAAATGACTCGGAAAAAAGATTCGTTCATTTGGATGAACGAGTTCGAACAGGAGACTCACGAACGACAGTACGCGCTCGCGCTGTGCAAGAGAGGGGTGATCAGCGCGTACACGAGCGTGATTGACACTGCTAAGACATTCCTCCTGGCTCTGATTGGTTGTTTCTGACCGGGAGCGGTGTATTTCTGCAAATGGCAATAGGACCACAGGGAGGAGCCAGACGAGCTTGATTTTTTCCACAGATTATCTGTCTCATATTCTACTGTCAGGACATAATGACAGTTTTAACAAATATTTGTTTACAAAAGCTACCTACTGGAGATTTAATTGCATTAACAGCCCTAATTTGTTTATGTCATATAAAATCGCAGCATTTTGCGTCATATAATCACATAGGCTTGACATCGCGATTGCGATAATCGTGCAGCACTAGTGAAAACTGGTGCTCTGGGACAGACTGACCTTGCGGAACTTCTCCATCTGCTTGTGTGTGTCCGGGTCGAGCTCCTGAGAAACGTCCTTCATCCAGAGCAGAGCTCCTCTGTACTCCGTGCGTGACTGTTCCATCCGGTTCACCGTCAGCCACGTGTCTGAGATCGCTCGGTAACGGAAGGTCTCCACCTCCTGGTGCAGGCGGCCCAGTGGACCTCGCAGCGCCAATCTGCAGTGAGAAACCAATGAATGACAAGAATTCTCAAACCAATCGCATGTGACTGACTGAAGATGATATAGAATCTTCAATAGCCTACTGAAAAAAATCCAGCATAACCCAGCATGAATTCCAGGCTGGTTACAGTGCTGGACTAGCTATAGTGGACCAGCATAGTCAAACCTGAGCTGATCTACCAGCATTCCTGCTTCACATGCTGGTGACCAGAGCAAACCAGCAACCAGCATGCAAAACATACGGCTCACCAGCAATGCTGGATTTCTCAGCAGGGTTGTTTTTGAAACAATGAATTAATGAAGAGACCTTTGCTGTGAAGAGAAGCAGAGCGCTTTCCCAGTAGCTTGCATGATTTTTCCAGCGCGACTCTTGTCTTGAGAGCCCTGCGAACGCAGGAACCGACCCAATTCATTCTCCTCCTCAGACAAAACTGAAAAGAGCATTAAAATTAAGTTTTGAAAAACAAATGAAAAACAAGTACACTTTGACATAGAAAAGAGTACTTATTATGGAAATAATACACTTTAAAATAATGTACTTACAGTAAGTGCAAACTAGATGCAATGTTTTCAGACCCCTAAAAGCATGTTGTTTACAATTAACTGAAAATGTATTATAGTTTTAAAATTATATTAAATGCAATTAGCTGAAATTAAGCTATAGTTATTGATATGAATGTAATGCTGAAGTGGCAAATGAGTACATTTAAAATGTTTTCTTTAAATGTAACATTAAATAACACAACATAACTTTACACATACTTTAGTATTTTAGTCAGCAACAAAATAATTCTCTTTTTTTTAAAGAATGACAAAGATTATTCAAACATAATGGTTTAAAATGTACTTTAAAGTAAAACCCTTTAATTTGACATTATAACAAAGTGCACTTTAAAAGTGTACTTAAGTGTGTTAAGAAACATTTATGAATGTGGACTCTCTTTAAGTACACTAAAAGAGCCCTTTATTTCATTGCTATTATATTATCGACAAGTACAGTTTTTCTAAATATACTTTTAAGAGTAGAAGTACACTACAAGTGCACATTCAATACAATTAAGCGCACTTCTTTTTCACTAGAGATCAGGGATATGAATATCAATAAATGTGTGAAATTGAGGTCTACTTACAGCTGATCCTCCTTTGATACAGTTCAATCACCTTAAGGAGCTCCATGCACGTTCTCTGCACTGAATGAAACACCTGAGGGGAAGCATGCCAAACCAAATCCATCACATGACCTTTTGATTCGTCCAGATTCAGAGAAAAGTCTGAATTCTGTCCATTTCTCACCTCCAGTTTAGCATCCAGGTCAGCATCGGAAGCAACGACATGTTCGTCCTCCTTCTTTCCTGTGACTTTGATCAGTGTTTGTTTGGTTTTCCAGTATTTCTGCTGGAACTTGTTCACCACAGATGATTCTTGACTTTGGAGAAACTGGTCAAAATGAGAATAACCTCTGCAAAGACATGACACACCAACTATGAAAGCATCTAATTTCTTTAAGTCTACAATCATGAATGTCTGCAAATTAATGCATACTCACTGGTTCCCTTTCTCCATGTTGATCAATTATCTGAAAAAAAAGGGAAAATAATTTCATCACAATTGATGATACTGTCACATGTTTATTAGTTTAACACCGTTTTAATTTATAGAAGATTGTGCCATTGTGCTATTTTAAAAAATCATTAATGTTTCATCAATGCACCACACACATAATTGACTGAACAGGCCCCTCTGTATCTTTTGCGAACATTTCTCTACAGGAAGATGATATCTCTGTTAATAAACCTAATTAATGCTACAGTACACTCGTCACTTACAATATTCATCATCCTACATGTGACTCTCACATCCGGATTTAATTCTCTGCCGCACCAAAACAAACAGCTATATTACAGTATGTCATTATGCAACAGCTACAGTAAATGCAGGAAATGATCTACTTATTATAAAAGGCCTTATAATGATTTGAAATAGTGTGAGACTCACCTTATGAGTTTGGATCCCGGCTGTTTAAGGCATTCTGTAATGGGAAAATGAAACGCTGAATGTGTATCACTGCGTTTTTTAGGTGCGAGTTCTTGCAGAAGGAGCGATGACGTCAGCGCCCTACTGCACGAGCGCACTGCGAATATAGGAAGAATGGATGGGTGGGTAGAATGACAATTATCTTGAAACAGGGACTGTAAATGCGCAATTGTGATCGTTCTGCATGATTTGATGATATTAATATAATATTAAGTTTTCGTAGCTTCTATATTACTAATAAAGTTTCTTTGTAGCATTATCCAGTTGTCAATTTTTCTCAACAACAGACCAGGCGTTATCATGTGGTGTCTGTTACTTTTCTCAGCGCTTAGTAGAATAGACTAATCACCTCAGTTTGCGATTCTTTATAGACACTCGGGTGAAAGAAAGGAAGGACAAAAGAAAGAAATTACATTTTGCACTAAGAAACTGAAGCATATTTTTATTAAGACTTACTGTAAAAAATAAAGGCCGAGCAAAAATACTTCCACATTTTTTTCCCGCATTTCTGTATGAGAATGGAAGCTCTCTGAAATGATTGTTTTTAGGAAAAGTAGAAGTTTTAAGAAACATTAGGGTAAACATGCATTTTACATTCATTTTCAATGTGATAAGTATTTGCCCCCAAGTGCATGGAGGCAGATTGTATTCAATAATGAAATTACATTCACTTTCACAGCAATTTCATTAATTCACCATGAGAAATGACAAAACTGTTGACATATGATCTCAGCAAAGAAAAATCAATTACAGGAACTCATTAAGTTTTGCTCTGTCTGTCAGAAATAATGACACATATTCACCAGCACCTGCCACTGAGATCAGTTAAGTTAAGAGTATAGAGACAAACAGTAGGCTACCAAATATTTTTCACAATTAAAAAAAAAAATATATATATATTATTATAATATGAGCTGGCTTCTCTCATTATGAGATAAAAGATCACCCAGAAGGCAAGTAAGGAGACTCGCTGTGGTAGTTATAGTCTGGACAGACTTTCTGCACCAGTTTATAGTCCAGGCTGTAGAAGTATATGTAGACACAGATGACTTTGAACGGTTTTGAGCAGAGCCACGAGACATGGCTTTGAGTCTGGTCCTGGTCACAGCTATGAGACGGGTCATACCAGCAGCGTGTGCTTTTGGTGCCTCTCTCCACCTTCTCATGCTCCACCCTGCAGTTAAACATCCTCGACTCCACCGAGTGCACAACAGTTTGTTGAGTCGTTGCATCAAATTCCACCGCTTTGCTTGGAGGAACCAGCCCTATGGAGACCTTTCCACCGCCGGTGGTGTTGTATCGGAAAAAAACGCTAAACGTTCCGTTGCCGTGATCCACAATCTTCCCTGTGATCAAGAGGTTGAGGCTTGCAGACTTCACTTTGCACTGGAAATCTCCCCAGCCGAACATCTTAGCTTTTCCTCTTTTCACCGTGAGCCGTTTCCTTGATTGTTGGCCGGACGGGTGTTTCTCCGTCAGATTCGGGGCCCAATCCCACAGCTCCTGCTCGGGACATGAGCGGAGTTTGTCGGACAGGAGGCCTAGGATGGGGTCAGCGTCACGGACATCAGGACTCGATTCGGGCAAAGGGTCAGAATCAGCACATGACGGCTTCATTGTCGTCTTTGGCCTGTCCATATGTAGAGACCTTGAGGTCAGAGGACTATTTCCTTTGGCATATCTGATCTGAGACAAACAAAATGAGACTTTAGAGAATGAGTTTTAGAGAAAAGAGAGACACTGAACTAAAAAAATACACACACATCAGAAAGACAATGACTCCTTGACTTCACCTGACAGCAAATCTGTCATACAAGAGAGCTTTTATTAGTGAGCTCTAAGATCAATGACTCAAATGTTACAGTTTGTTACAGTATGTCACTTATCAAAAAGTGGTTCACATCTAACGCCAGGGGTTAGCGCAATGACAGTCCTGAAACAAATATCAAAAGGTGTCCGGGAGTTGCCTGTAATTGAATTTTGGCCATCAATATCAGATCAAAATGCCCTAGAAGAGCATCAGGGAAACATGGTCTGACTTACAAAATGTAAAAGAGACGGTGTTAAAAGAGACACTTAACTCTGCAACATCTGAAGAAATAGTTCACCCAAAATTCTGTCATTTATTTACTGATTCGTGTCGTTATTCACTGAAAATCTCTCAAATCTCATTTGCATATTTAAATACGACGCATCAAGATTGTGGTTGCTTGTGTGTTCTTAACAGCTGCTTTCTTACTAAGGTATTCAAAGTGGTTGCAGTCGACAGGGTGATACTAAGACAGATGGACGGACGGAGAGATACAGAGATAGATAGAGAGACAGACATAAAGATAAACTGAAGGATAGGTAGACATTGATAGATAGATTGACAGACTGACATATAGATAGACTGACTTATAAATAGACAGACAGATACTGTAGATAACCCCCCCCCCAAGTTCCAGCCCCCTGCAGTGATAAATGAATGGGATAATTTATGACGATATGACAAAAACCTTTCATCTTGTTGCTCTCCTTTACGTTTCAGAATTACTTTTTATGATACACAGTACAGTGAGACATGCTGCGTTACCATCAGAATGCTGTGAAACATAATTAACTTCACTTGAAGACTGACAGTTTTCCCAAACAGCTCTGAGCAGGATTACGGCTTTTCCGATGGCAGATTTACAGGAAGCTGGTTTAATGGATTAGGTCTCCAGCAGTTGTACACTGCCATCCCACTCCAGCTATAAATAAGATCAAGGTGTTTCCAGCTCAGAGTTCATTTTCCAAAACGGGAATTTATGGAGCTGTAACATTCACAAACATGATTCAAAGCACCCAGACGAGGAAATGCTTGTGAACAATAGCACCTTCACCTTCATTAAAGCATGATGTTCAATGATAGAATGCCAAGCAAACACAATGGAACTTGAGCAGAGATCATTTCAATGATTGTTCGTAGAATGATAAAGTTTGAAAACAAGCCATTTTCTTGTTTGAATGCTGGCTTGAAAACAGTTTTGAAGTTTCAATATTTCTTATATTGCGTTCTTGTGTTCTATAAACTGTATATATATAAATTATTATAAAGACATAGGCTGTTTCTAAAATCATTAGGGTAGACCTTTGAAGATTTTTCTAAGGATCAGACCAGGTAGAAAGACCTGTGCAGGGCAGTCAGTGAAAAGGGGATTGAAATTCACCTGCAAAGATGAAATCACAACATACTGTAAGTCATCTGAAACATTCCCAGAGGGAGATACTACCTCTGAAACCTGCATCCGCCTAAAGATGTAAAATAATCCATGATTGCATTGAGAATATTAGTGCATAAATCAGAAAGCTACGATTTAACTCCATGGATCATGGGTAAAAACATAAACAGCATGCTGTAATCAGATGAAGGCAAAGTTAACACTAGAGCAATTCCATTGAACATGTCCAGGTGGAAAAAAAGGAAACCCCAAAAATCGAAACTTATAATATCAACTCAATAGCGCTTTTCACAGAATTCGTATATTGGATCTTTATCTCCAGGGGTCAGACACTTACAGTCACACTTATATATTTATATAAAAAAGCAATAATCCTTTTAAGGCTCGAGCACCACGTTGCCTCTTATTTCAATTAGAGACGAATCGATCTTCAGTCTGATGTGTGAGCTGGACCTTACACAGGGAATAGAGGAGGAGGCAAGAACGGAGAGACAGAGAGAAAGACGTCAACACAAAATACTCTTACAATGTTGCATTATTCAAAGTATCTGATGAGAAGTCCTGGTCTGATGAACACTGGAAAACACTTCTAAAACACTAAGAATGATAAACTGCAATTGGAAGTGCAATAGAGACAAAATTGGATACAAAAAGTGTTTCATCTGAAAACATGATGGACAAAATTGCTGACTTTTCTGAGCAGTATTGATCTCTCAGTGCGAAGACCAGTGGCCAATACTGTGTTCCTTCACATGATATTCTTAACCAACCATTAAATTAGAATTCCTCCCACTAAAGTACTGCTGGCAGAAAGGAAATGTATTTGCATCTACTTGCGTTTGTTAATGCAATCAAGATCCATCATTGATAATTATCATAAAAAAGGGAAGGAAGTTGAGTTGAGTTGGTCTATGCTGGTTTCTACAGGTCAGGCTGGTCTGATTTGATGGTTTTAGGGGGTTTCAGCTGGTCCAAAGACCAGGGGAACCATCTTAAACCAGCTAAGACCAGAAAATTATTATTTTTTGCTGTTTCACATGACGATTTGTTGTCAAAAACGTCAATGTTTACAGAATTCCTGTTGGAATTTCAGAGAATCCTAAAGGGACTTTTGTAAACATCTCAGAAAACAAAAACTAGATATTTAAATAGGCTTAATGTTCCAAAGCTTCCAAATAATATAGTTCTAAAGTCTGAAAAATCTGATTTACCAAGGAATTATTGCCTTTAATTAGACATTCTATAGAAATGTCACGTTCAGCATTTGATCACATACTTTTAATCCATCCTTCATAAAGCTCTCATAAACAGTGTTTCAGTCTTTGATCTTACATGATTGGTAACAGATCCCACTAGGATTCTGACAGAAATCATGTACAGTATGCATTCCTGTAGGATTTGAACCCTTAGACAGTGAAACACATCAAAGAGCAGATCAACACCCGCAGGCAAGAGACATAGAAGAATTACAGATAAAAATTTACTTACATCATTTATAGCGAAGAGGATCATGAGATGCGTCAAACTGCTTGCAATCATCATCATCTAGAAGGTTTTCTGACTCTTGAACTTTCCTTACAGCCGTTCTGATCCCTGTGAAATTCTCAATGGGATTCAATGAATTTCACAGGGGAAGCTGATCTTCCTGATTCCAGGCTTGTTCTGCGCTGTGAACACATGGTCACTCAGCTCCATCTGACACTGAGAGCTGCTCACATGAGGGAGGAACGCCTGTGAAGCTCGAGTCAACCAATCCAGCCTCAGACACACTTTATGACTTTCATTAATAGTCATTCCTACAATGCAGCATATTTGTCATGTGGCCATCGTATCTGTCATCACATAGAAGATAAAAGAGTAAATGTTCACATTCATAGACATATACGGAATGAGAATTCTTCAGCATTTATAATATAATGCATACACTCTAAAAATGCTTGGTTCAGGTTGTTGGGTCGTTGTAGTGGGTTGAAAAAATGAAATGAGGTCATCCTTCATGTTTAATACACCAGTATTTATTACCTGTAGGTCATCAGAAAACATAAGCTGTACAAAAAAAGACTTTACAACATGACCATAATCAACAAAGAATCAGCGAGACCACTTTGCAATGTACTAAACATTTCTGTGCAATATAAAAGAACTTAATATGATTTAATACTCATTCTTATTTACAAATGATACGAAACATTTATTTCAGCAGCTGCTAGCAGGATGTTCAGGTGATATGACTCTAATGTAGCAGCGTAAATGAATCAGGGGAAAACGAGGAAAGTTGACCAATAAAAAGCCTCTTCTATAACTACTATCTGAATGGAAGATGTCAGCAGGATTCAGAGACTAATACATCTTAGGAATATCATATTCACGCTGTTGTTTTGATATATATATAAATTTTCATGAATACTAAAGATTTTATACACCATTTTCTTTTTCACTGCATTTTTAGGGGATAAAGTATAATTATGGATATATAAATTGATAACTATTTAATATTCTGCTGAATAATTAAACATCAAAACCGTTGCCGAATGATTTACTGTTTGATGGCTTTGTATATTTTCTGCAAGTGTGAAGAGACAGCTCTTGTGATGCCATAATATTATACAATAAAAAATATATATATCAGATCCCGGAAAAGTGCTCCACATGTACAATAACCCCAGAAAGTATTTTCACATTTAAGTCACACTGAATGTATAGATGCATTAGATTATGCAATATCAAATCAAGCGCAATTTATTATAAATAAATATAAAGCCATTCCTGAATTTTTAATGACTTTTCACATTCCTTTTAGAGGCATCATAAATGCACTACAATAATTGGCCTATTTATAATCTATATTAAATATTAGGCTACTATAAGGGAAACCAAAATTCTGTTAACACTTTTAATTCATCCAATTTCTATATAATGCTTAAATCATAATTTGTATATTCAAGTACACAGTGTCATGTGATACACCAGCAGGTGTAATGATTTAAGTTTCACAAGTTTTTGATTCACTAAAAAGAACTGGTTCATAAGAGTCAATATTTTGGGAATTGGACTACACCGAACGGGTGGTATGTTTCTGATTCACTAAAAAGAAGCGCCTTATAAGAGTTCTGACATTGGTGGTGCAAAATAATAGCGTGGGAAACAATATCAGAATATTTTGATACATTGTGTTGTTTCCAGCATTTAAAAATATGCAACCGGTTCACAATCTAATGCAATTACATTCAGACATTTTAAAGTTGATCTTAAGTGTCCGAATACTTTGTAGGGCCACTGTATTTTGCATGACCACTGTCCTGTGAGAATTGGCAACAATTAGGAACAAAACTCCCATATTTTTTAATCGATAATAAGGCAGAAACTATCGGTCTTCCCATGAGACCCGTTGTCTTGACACGTACCTCATTCATGTAAATATATACCAGACATTTAAAATGGGACAAAAATCCCCCAATCAAAATCATAATACTGTCACAACCACTTTTCCCTAACAACTGACCAATTAGTATATATTATAAAAATGCCTGACTGGAAAACTATAACAAAAAATACATATGTAAAGTCTGTTGAGCAGAAAAGACACATCATAGAAACTATACAATGCACAAATGAGTGAAAATAAAAGGACGTTAGGTCTTTAAAGAGTCCCACTCGGAGATTTATTTTTACACTTTCTCAGTTATCCCGCTTCATTGATGTGCTCCAGACTGTTGCCTTGAAGAATCATTGCTTCAGAGACATTGTTCAATGGCGAATGCCTTCCTTGATGCACTAATATAGTGCAAAATAACACCTGGAATAGAGTGGGACTTCCAGGAGAACATGATTCGTCTGGTTTTCACCTTCCATAGAAAGGCTGCATCTTCTGTGAGCAAATGTTGTCCATGATGTAAGTGATATCTGAAGTTCACAAGTGTTCTCTCTACTGTGTGTTTGTACTGTATGTTTTGGCATTGTTCATTCATAACTCCCTCTAAAACATGAATCCTCTCAGCTGGGAAGCACAAGTTGGAAGAAAGTTGTTCTGATAAGGTCCTAGAGAGAAGTCCTGACCACAGTTGCATAATTGACAAATGCTTGTAAGGAACTGAATATAAACAAAGGCATGATCTCACAGCATATGGAGATGTACTGTATATAAAGGCTCTTCCAGATCAAGAACGGGAAGTAAAAACAAAGTATGACGGTTTTCTTTTGTGGCTCTGGGATGTTTCTTCTTCCAAGTTGGATTCAAGCGATGAGGGTCCAGTATTTGTGACGGTTAGGCATTCCTCATTTGGGGGAGCATTTAGGTGAATCTCAAAAACATGCCTAGGTCTTACTTTACCCTCAAAACAAAAAAATGAAGCTTTATTTTAGGTCTATTTTATTGATATATCAGATGACGCTGAATAAATGGCACTACTGTCTTCGGTAGAGCTGCTTCACAGCAGAATTGAACTTGTTTCATAATGAATGAACTTTACACAGTGATTGAACTGAATTGAATCAGTTGAATTGAATCGGTTATATTGATGAAGTTTGCATCATTAATTCTGTTACTTTCCTGTTTATTACTGTGAAGCTGCTTTGAAACAAGTGCTATAAAGCGCTATAAAATTAAACGTTGATATGACTACAAAGGCTTTTTGCATTATGACAATATTTTCATAACAGTTAAGCACATTTACCCTAAATTCTTATTGCTGTAATGTAAAAACTCTCTTTTACTATAACTCTGTTTTACTATGTTTCAATAAATAAGTATTAATACATCATGGTTATATTAGTTATATAGCCTTTAATTTTTGCTGATTTAAATGGATTTATTTTTAATAAAAACAGCTATTGACAATACTGAGAATTACAAAAACACTTAAATCGTCCAGATGCATTACAGTAAAAAAAGAATTTAGGAAATAATGTGATTCATTGTCATGAATAATGCAATAATCAAAATTTCATAATATCACAATGTACAAAATCTTAAAGGTGCTAAAATTGCCTTAGTTTCTTTTAATCAAAAATATCATTACTTATTTTGTTTTTCTTTAAATTTTGGGGTATAATGTGACGCGGGCATGTTTGAGTGAGATTCACCCATTTTCAGAATGACGATGATATTTTCATGACGTTAGTTCTCAGAGAAAGGCTACATGTCCGCATCACCATCGTACGCCAGGGTCAAGGGTTTCAGTCGGTTATTGTTTTGTCTTCGTTGAGGTTTCTTTGGCTTTTTGCTGAGGACAAAAGAATCAAAATTCTATAATAACAATATGCTTGGTTTAAGAATTACTTTAGAATTACTTTAAGGCCACATACACACTGCAGAAACTTAATTCTCTTCAATAAAAAAAGGGCACCTCTGTTGACAGCAATTTACAAAAAGAAAACATCCAGCAGCCATAAAATAAATATTTTAGCAATCACTATGTTGGGTTTTTAGGATATTTGGCAACTGTAATTTAGGCCATTCATTTCTGGATTTAAGGTTGTCTCTCTCAAAATCTTGCAGTGTGTACATGGCTTGTGTATACTTTATCTTACAGTATTTGAAAACACATGATATATTATATAAATACAGTATATACTATATGTATATGCATTTTATGGCATAAAAATAAAATCATGCAATGTGTAAAAAAACAAGGATTGATGATGAAAAATCATGATGATGAGGGAAGATTCAGTAATGACTTATGATGAAATATAATAGGTGCCCTAATACAGTAGGTGCAAAACTATGTCAAGCGTCATTAAAGACCATATTGGCCAGATTAGTTTTCATTGCAGCATATGATCATAAAAAATTCACTGTTCCAAAACCTAGTGAATTGCCCTAATAGGCATAACAGATGTTCCAAAAGGTAGGAAACATCATGTTGCCTATCGGAATACCTAATCTGAGCCTAATTCTAAGGCAGAATCACAAGTATGCATCACAGAAAAACAAATCCCAAAATGCATTATGACAAATCAGTGAAAATTTGATGATGGACAAAGTATAAATTATAAATATACTTTTAATTCATTCAACACAAAAAAGTGTTGAATAGAAAAATAGTTGAATAGAATTAACCCTATAAAGCCTACTGTATTATATTTGATACAGCTCACTAGGTTTTGCAACAGAGTTCGTTTCTTGATCTTTTTTTAAACCCTTAAACCATAGATAGGCAGCCTACCCGGGCAGCTCAATGCACTGAGCATCAGAACATAAGGCACAGACTGAGGCCGAGGCACTGGACAGAGGGGGCTGATGATGTCAGGAGATCAGGAGTCTGTTCCTCCGGCCTTTAACTGGCTCTTGACTCTTGACTCGGCTGGCACTCTTGGCACTCAGGACAGGTGTACGTCAGTTCATGGGCGTCTTGGCCCATCCATACCACCGTACCATTGGCAGAATCTGGCGTCTCGAGCGACCGGCGGATGGCACAGTAACTGCTGCTCATGACGGCAAAGGGAGGCATGGATGATGGGATGTGAGTAAAAGGAAAACACAAGCAAACGAATGCATGTAGTGAATGAGAAAATAAAACGAGCGATGACGAAGCAGATGGAAAGTGGCGTCGCTCTTACCATGCGAGGTAAATCATTGACACTATAAACACCAGGAGGACAAAAGCTCCTGCCGCCACACCATACACCCACGTCTTCAGTGTTCCATCTAAAGAGGAAAAGCGTTTATTTTTTTTAGCAAAATCAAAATGCAAAACTACATACAGAAATTGAAACTGAATATTTACCTGGTCCAAAGGGTTGCAAGTACCATGTGCGTCCCACGCGGCCAGGCTGAACCGTGGTGGGCAGGGTGGGGTTGATGGCCCGGCTGGTCTTCACATCGGTTTTCTTGTCCCCGGCGGTAGGGATTTCGAGCACAGGGATGGGCGTACATTGCTCCAGCATTCCCTCAGCCGTAAGGACCTCAGTATAGCCCTCCTCGCACATACATACGGCCTCCTGCAGGGGGCAGCAACAACACACAAATACTATCATGCTTTCTGCTTCCTATCAGAGCTTGACCCAATTTACACCCAACAAAGTGCAGTAGGAGCCAGTCCTAAAACCCACTTCAAGTTCCATCTTCACAAATTCAACAGTTTTTGGTTAAATGCTATAAGGTCTGTGGTTATATTTTCACGTTTCATTCTACGACATAAAATACATCAGTATCTTATGCATCATTCTCCTGTTTTCACTGTAAAGCTGCTTTGAAACAATCTGTATTGTATAAAGCACTATATAAATAAAGGTGACTTGACTTGACTAATATGCCATGTCTAAATGGGATTACAGAGGTTGTTGGGGCCATTAAAGGTCATCACACTGAACTGGTAAACTCATCTGCTTTTACAGCCTCATTGAGTTTATAATCATGCTCTGGCAAACTAAACTCAAACTTTCCAAACTGTAGATTTTAGGTAAAGACTGGAAGAGTTGTGGTTTAGCAGTGGTGACGTTGAAGGCATCATTTATAGCCTAACTTTAGCTTTTAACCTCTGAAGATTATATATTTAGGCTTCAAAATTAATAGGATAACATTTGTGTTCATTTGTAAATTATCCCAAATAGCATGCAGACAAAAATCAACTAGATGTATATTGTTATTTGTGCAGCAATCATTTGTAAAATTTGGTCTTGTTAACTTAGTAAAAAGTAAAAAAGATCATTGATCATGTTTCAGAAATATAGATCAACTATCAGCACCCCCAAAATACTAAAGTACAGTTTATGACTATGATTTTCTGTTACGTCCATTATAATAATTACAGCTGGAGCAACCGTCAACAGTTACAGACACCCAGGCTGAGAATTACAGCAATCCCACAATCCTCTTGTGTCTTACCTCTGAGCAGAATGACTGTGGTTTGTTACAAAGTGGATCACATGACTGGTCCGCCCCTGGCAGTAGCGCTGGAGGGCATCCACCTGGAAGAAATAACAGAGAATAATCTTTTTCAAGCTTTTGACAAAAAAGTTGAGTTGAAAAAGTTACGTACACCTACCAACCAAAGACGTAACAATAATGTTACTCTACCTCATTCAAAAATATACTTTTCTATTACATCACTTGAATGCAATACTGCATATATATTACAACCACTTTAAGCCACCATGGAATCAAAATAGATAATTCTTATTTTTTTATGGAATATTGAAGTACAATATATGATTTCTCCGTGCACATTTTTTTTAAATTCCTCGTATTCTTTAATTAAAATAACTTCCATTTCCTCAACATCTCTTCTCTGATGATGTGTTTACTGGCGTGAGGGCGGGACGACCTGTCACTCACATGAGATCCCCCCTCCCCCAATTGATTCTTATTCAACAGATATCCATCACACTAGGGAAAAAGACCATCACAACTTCGGTTTCATTCTGACTTAAAAAAATAGTAATAACTGTACATATAATTATTCACTTCGTATTCACAAATAAATCATATCCCACTGCTGCTACACTTTAGGTATATATTACTTAACTATCAGTTATAATTTTACTCTTTTTAGTCATCATGACTGTCTACTACTGTATATGTTTTACGAAGGAACTGTATTACATTAATATCCATTGCCATGTGATGTGTTAAAAATTACAACAAAATTGACTTTGGATTGCATTTTTGGGATACAGTATTCTAAGCAACTGTACACTAGTAGTTTAATCAGAAACTACAGAAAAAGTGCATCTTGTGCACAGTACACATACTACAAAGATGCTGGTATGATGTTCTGAACAGTCTGCTTAAAACAGCACTCAGCTAATTCTTTTATAATTATTATGCATGCAGCTTTTATGAGCTCATTAATTCAGAAGCTACAACAATTTATTTGTCACACTGCAGGAACGCTGAAAATGACCTATAGTGAAGGCAAAAAGGCTTTTAAAAGTGGTGGAAAAACTGATAGGACCAAAGATGTGCTCATTGCGTTATACGTTTATATACATTTTAACTTGAAAACTTGATGTTGATTAAAAAAAGTCCACGGACACATTATACATCAACTAAACAAAAGTTCTCTTAAGGTTTGTATTTGTTATCCGTCAACCCTCATTGGTTACTCATTCATGTGACTTAAAGAGACAGATGTAAAGTGGTGTTGTACAGCACCTGTGACGTTTATTCCATCTGAGCGTTGACACCAGATCAGCTGAGGACTACCCATCCACTGGTACTCATAACACTCTCCATCTATACGGAAATCAACAGAATAAATATACATACTGCAGTCGACACGTTTGGACAGTTGTAGAGACTCATTAAAGGTGTCGTCACACTCACATCCTGTTAAAAGTACTAAAATTATATAAAACCCTATAAAGCCTACAGCATCTAGATGATCAAAACTTTGCAAGTATGATCAAGTAGTATCAAATATGATCCATCAGACCTTTGGGGAATGGTTATTAGTTCATCTCTCAGTCATTGTATTATATGTTTTGGCCCACACAATAAAAACTACACAGCTTTGATCATAAAACTAAGCATTCAAATATCATCTTACTACGATATTATTGGCAGATATAGAGCGACGACTGGAATGCATTTTATTAAAATAGCCTGTTATACTGTTATTAAGATCTCATTCGTTAGAAGCTATTTTATATGAAAATCTATCCATATAAAAATCAGCTTCTGCACCAAACTGCATATTTTTTTGGCCCCTGAATAAAACTGAGGTGTGTTTCCTCCTCGAGTGTGGGCTCCATACTCTCACTACAGTACACCGTACTACACTCACCTAAAGGATTATTAGGAACACCTGTTCAATTTCTCATTAATGCAATTATCTAATCAACCAATCACATGGCAGTTGCTTCAATGCATTTAGGGGTGTGGTCCTGGTCAAGACAATCTCCTGAACTCCAAACTGAATGTCAGAATGGGAAAGAAAGGTGATTTAAGCGATTTTGAGCGTGGCATGGCCAAAATTGGACAGTTGAAGACTGGAAAAATGTTGCCTGGTCTGATGAGTCTCGATTTCTGTTGAGACATTCAGATGGTAGAGTCAGAATTTGGCGTAAACAGAATGAGAACATGGATCCATCATGCCTTGTTACCACTGCGCAGGCTGGTGGTGGTGGTGTAATGGTGTGGGGGATGTTTTCTTGTCACACTTTAGGCCCCTTAGTGCCAATTGGGCATCGTTTAAATGCCACGGCCTACCTGAGCATTGTTTCTGACCATGTCCATCCCTTTATGGCCACCATGTACCCATCCTCTGATGGCTACTTCCAGCAGGATAATGCACCATGTCACAAAGCTAGAATCATTTCAAATTGGTTTCTTGAACATTTCTTGAGTTCACTGTACTAAAATGGCCCCCACAGTCACCAGATCTCAACCCAATAGAGCATCTTTGGGATGTGGTGGAACGGGAGCTTCGTGCCCTGGATGTGCATCCCACAAATCTCCATCAACTGCAAGATGCTATCCTATCAATATGGGCCAACATTTCTAAAGAATGCTTTCAGCACCTTGTTGAATCAATGCCACGTAGAATTAAGGCAGTTCTGAAGGCGAAAGGGGGTCAAACACAGTATTAGTATGGTGTTCCTAATAATCCTTTAGGTGAGTGTATATGCCTGATGTATCAAATATGATACTCAACAATAAACACATGCACATTTCTTTTTTGTCTAAATACTCAATAAATGGATTCATTTCAAAATGTTGAAATTTCTTTATATTATTTAATATGTCAGGCTTTAAAGGGGTTAAATTGTGAACCAGCTGAAAAAGAGCCCAATTCCCATTGCATTCACACTGTCACTGGCCTTAATAGCACTTATTTTGGTCAGTCTGTTAATTATGTTGGGTCTTAGTTCACCATTTCAATCACTGTTGTAACGAATCAAGCCATAGACATCCAACTGCATTTCATGTAAAATTCTTAAACGCATGTTAAATCAGATGACGTGAAAGGTATTTATTCTAGGAATCATCCATGTGGAATCAATGAGAGAGGAGGAGCACGTCTCACTGGTGCAGGGGCGGGACTGCCACTCCTGATCGGGACACTGAGCGATGTTTTCTGGTTCCTGCGCGATGACGGCACGTGAGCGGACCTGCACCGGAGTGAAGTCCAAACGCTGACCCTTCACACACACTCTCTGACACGGGCTCCAGTCGGACCACTCCATCAGATAACAGTCACCTGAACAGATCAGCAGGAGAGTTGCCTAAAGTAGATGTCCATGCAACGATTCATTTACAATTTAAAGTAGTTCGAGAGCAATTTCAATTGAGGTGGATACCCCCCTCAACCCCCAACAATTACTTGTAATAATTTACATTACATAATTATCAGGTTATATAGATTTAAAACACGTTAACACAAAAACAATGTCAGCATCAAATCTGAACTAAAACTTTTATATTACATCAAATAAAACCAAAAAACATCTCGATTATAGCTAAACTAAAAGCAATATTGCTGTACAACCAAATATGGTCACACTTTAGATTAGGATCCAATTCTCATTAACTAACTGTACGACTTTTGCCTCAATAAACTCATAATTACTGCTTATTAATAGTTACAAAGTAGTTAAGTTTAGATATAGGATTAAGGGAATTTTAATGCAGAACAAGGCAATAATATGTGTTTTATTTAAGTACTAATAAATAGCCAATATATGCATGCTAATAAGCAACTAGTTAATAGTGAGAATTGGACCCTAAACTAAAGTGTTACCGTAAATATTTATAAGAAAAAAATAGTTTATTTAACTAGTTATTCTAAACAGTTCGAGGCCAGGTTTGCATTTTTATGGGAATGTTTTTAAGATATTGTGATCATTTTGTAATTTTTCTTTTTTTATATCTATTTAATTATGTTTAAAGATCATATATAAATTAATTACTACAGATTGAACGTGTTCTGATTCATATATATATATATATATATATATATATATATATATATATATATATAAATTATTTGCTAATATTTTGCTATAATATAGCCTACATTTATTTTAGTAAATTATATATTATATTCAATATACTAAGATGACTTAAAAGGGTGTAAAAAAAAAAAAAAAAAAAAACATTTAAAAAAAAAAACTATAGTGTAGTCATGCTATGCTTGGCTTGCAGTTTTTTTTTTTTAAATCACAGTATTATTTTTGCTGTTGAAGATAGTTTTTCCCAATAACAGTTTGCATGCAACGACAGCACTCATAGATCAACAGTCCTGTGTGAATTGAGTCTGTTACCAGGGCAGGGTAAGGTGCAGGTCTCCTCCAGAATAATCTTCTTATCTCCATCGACGGCCGGAACCAATCCAGCACAGAGATCTTCCTCTACAATGCTGCTCTTCCCATCGCTGGAGCCGTCTGATACGAAGCACGACAGGTCCCGGAAACGCATGCCCACCCCACACACCACCTCCTACAACACACATGCACACACAGAGGTTTGAGAAGTGAGTGCTGCGCAGTCATAAACACTTCCTAAATCCAAAGATCAAAAGGAGGATTGAAACGGAGGAGGATCAGAGAGAATAACAGAAGAGAAGACGAGGTTGACAGCGAGATTGGAAAACAAGGTGCTGGAAGAGTGAGGAGTTCCAGCGCGGGTTGTTAGTGTGTTCAGAGTGTGTTGCGTTGGCCGATTGAGTTGTTCAGCTTAAACTATTGCTCTGTTGTACAATACGATTCAATAAACACTAAATTGTTTGAATTTCATGAGTCACAATGGAGCTCAGCAGAAAAAAAGAACAGAGGAACAGATTGGATTATAAACTTAAATTTGTTTCCACACGCTTATTTTACACATGAAAATGCTGAGGTATATACACCATTCTAAAGAGAAAAAAAAAATGAAACTCAATTTTATTCAGCAATGATGCATTAAATAGTTCCAAAAGAACACTAAAGACATTTATGCTGTTACAAAAGATTTTCATTTTAAATAAATGTTCTGTTGAACTGTCCTGAAAAAAATGTATCACGGTTTCCAAAATGATTGCTTTCCATCGGCTGTGGAGGTCAAGACGGCAACTCCCATGATTCCATGCTCATTCACGGAGTCATCAAGCTACTCCTTTGTTATTGTTTTTAAAAAGCTACCTCTAGCGCCGAAACTTTAAATTGTAACAATATTTCACAATATTACCGTTTTGACTGTAAATATATACAAATAAAAGCAGCATTGGTGAGCATAAGCATAATAAAACATTAAAAAAATCGTACCGCCCCCAAACGTTTCAAAGGTAGAGTACTTCTTATAGTCGATTTAATAAATTGTACTGTTGTGTATCTTAGTGTGGATAGTTTGACATGTCTTTTGAAAACACTTCCAGTGACAAAAACTGAAAAACATGGATTGTGTAAAATAAACTTGACCTAGAAATTTCACAAGTCCGAGTTCACCAAACTTGAACTTGAGCCGAAAGACTTCTTTTAATGTGCGTGCATTTCTGTGAAGAAGTTTCTTCTTGCAGTGCTTAAGGTCAAGTTTGGTGAACTCTGAGCTGTAAATTTACATTGAGCCATTCGATCTATAAGAAAATGCAATGGAAAAAGATGAAATGAGAGACCTCAACACGGCACTCTGACCACGGGCCGTACTGCCATCTGTAGCAGGGTCGCACAGGACAGGGTTTCCACTGCTCCATCTGAGAGGAACACGGCCTGCCGTCCCCCTGAGACGCCTGAACCACCGCTCGTCTGCGCCACATCTTCCCTGAAGTATTAAAACACACGGCAGAGAAATGAGTTTGAGCTTCGGTTCCACAGAGAATAAGATCATGATCAAGATCAAGGAACAGTTCACCTCAAAAATGATTGTTCTGTATTAGAGTAAAAAATGGCAATGTGATTTTTTTAATGTATTTATCAATACTTTATAATTATATATTATAAGAGATTTTTTATTACACTACTGTGCAAAGGTTTAGGGTTAGTAAGATATTTTGATGTTTTTGAAGTCACTTATGCTCACCAAGGCTGCATTTATTTATTCTAAAATGTGAAATATTATTGCAAATTAAAATAACTGTTTTCTATTGTATATTTTAAAATTACATTTATTTTTGTGATGTCAAAGCTGAATTTTCAGCATCCTTACTCCACTCTTCAGTCACATGATCCTTCAGAAATCATTGCTTAATTTGTTTGAGAGAACACAAAAAATCCAGGTTTTTTGATCAATAGAAAGTTCAAAAGAACCGTGTTTATTTGAAGTAAAAAACTTTTGTAACATTATACATGTCTTTACTGTCACATTTGATCAATTTAATGCATCTTTGCCAAATAAAAGTATTTTCTTCAAAAAATAAATGAATAAATAAATAAATAAAACACTTACCCAAACTTTTGAACAGAAGTGTACATTATGACAATGAAATCAAAAACTTTTGATTTTGGAATGAAATATGACCTGAACCTGTTTTTGACAGATTTCATGAGCTGCCCGCATACACAAATCTCTACATACACAACACGCACGCACACACACACACACACACACACACACACACACACACACACACACACACACACACACACACACACACACACACACACACACACACACTCATCTTTCAGTTTCCAGCTCAAGACGCGGCTGTCTCAGATAACCCGCTAGCTCATCCCACACGTGTTTAGCATAAAACCTCACACAATGCGCCGTCTTCTCTCTCACTCTTCTTTTTCTACCTTATCTTGGAAGAGTTTGGCAGGCCGACTGTCATTTTCTATCTAGAGCTGCTTCCATCTTTTTTTCTCCGTTGAACAGTCCATCATTTAATCTCGTATTTCAGAGTTCTAGCTCCCTTCTCAAATGCTATCTTTTTGTTCTTTCTTTGCATGCACAATTATACAGTCTACATGCATACCTAGTCACAAATATTTGAGCATGACGCTAGCAAAAGCCATTGCATTTGATTTCTCTTTACTATGAAGTAACATTTCAGGCAGGAAATTTGATTGGAGCTTTTTATTTTCACATGTTTTCCAAATTAGTGTGCAAAATGCATATCATTGGGCTGAGACTAATATACTGTCCACTATTATTCAAAAAGGGTTGGTAAAAAATTTTTTTAGAACAAATTAATACTTTTATTCAGTAAGGGTGCATTAAACTAAATTTCTATTTCAAATAAATGCTGTTCTTTTGAATTTCCTTTTCATCAAAGAATCCTGAAAAAAATGCATCACAGTTTCCACAAAAATATTAAGAATTAGAACTGTTTTAAACATTGATAATAATAAGAAATGTTTCTTGAGCTGCAGTATATTAGAATGATTTCTGAAGGATCATGTGACACTGAAGAAATTCAGCTTTGCAAGCATAGAAATAAACAACGGTTTAAATTGCATTATAGAAAACAGTTATTGTAATAATATTTCACAATTTACTGTATTTTTTTAATCAAATTAACTGACCGCAAACTTTTGAATGGTATTGTATGACATCAATTAAAAACACATTTAATGCAGCAGTAAAGAGTCATGCATTTGTCCATTCTTTGTCTTTACCTTCAAGGCCACAGGTCTGGGAACAGTCTGACCACACTGACCAATCAGAGAGCTGGCAGTTGATTGGACACTCCACTGTGCAGGAAGCATTCATCTGCCATTTCTTCTCTAAGCGCAGCTGTGGAAGAAAATAAGACAGACTGTTTCTTTAGCATTCGTGAAAAAAGGTCACCTCTCATTCCAACAGAGAAACATCTGAGAAGCGGAAGACTTCATCATAAGTGCCCATAATGCTCTATGTTTAATCAGACTTCTGTTAAAAGTAGAAACAAATGAGATATTAAAGAGGTCTCAGATCTCATTTGTGTTTTTTCTTTACAATGGGTATTTGTGTTTTACATTTGAAGTTTCTAACCCTGATACAAAGTGGGCTGTTTGAAAACTGGGTTACAGGGTTAATATGCTGTGCATATGAATTATTGCCCACAGGGTCCAATTAAAGTGACCAGAGCTGTCGGATTTTAACTGATCTTTTGCCATTGCTTTTCACATTAACCTACAATTTAAAATGGCACAAAATAACCTTGTTTCTTTTCCATTGGCTCGACAGCACATCATATTCTACAAGAGTAGATCTAGGGACTGTCTCATTTGTAGTGGTATTTGCTAAGGCATAAATTGGGGAATAGAGGAATACACTATCGTTTAAAAGTTTAAGGGTCTTTTTTAAATAAATGAATACTTTTCTTCAGCAAGGATGCATTAAATTAATCAAGTGACAGTAAAGACATTTATAACGCTACAAAATATTTCTATTTCAAATGTTTCCACAACTGCACAACTGTTTTCAACATTGATAATAATAATACATTTTTCTTGAGCACCAAATCATCATATTAGAATGATTTCTGAAGGATCATGTGACACTGAAATCTGGAGTAATAATGCTGAAAATTCAGCTTTGCATCACAGGGATAATTTACATAATTCTCTCTCTCTCTCTCTCTCTCTCTCTCTCTCTCTCTCTCTCTCTCTCTCTCTCTCTCTTCTCTCTCTCTCTCTCTCACTCACTCACTCACTCACTTCACTCACTCACTCACATACACAATTTTAAATATAACAGACACACTTTGAGTGTCATGAACATGGCAAAGCATTTAATCTTCACAGAATCAAAGCGTAAACCCAATAATTGAACAATATTTTCATCTGGAATAGAAGCTCTGGTTATATTTTCTAGGCCCTGAATATACAGAAGGTTAAAAGGTCTGTAAACAAATGCACAAACCTCTTCGCAGTATTTCAAGTCAACAGATTTGCCATCACTTCTTACGCAGTCCAGCATTCTCGTCTTGAGACCGAGTCCACACACAGCGTTGGCACTTAATTGGCATGTGCTCCAGTCTAAGGGAACACACACACACACATCACCCTGCGGGTTCTCATTAAACTACATGTCTAGGTCAGAGGTTGCTTGCGTCCTCCAGAGCGGATGGTTTGAGGACACGGTTTCATCTCTATAAACTGAAACTACCACAGCGCTTCGCTTTGACGCTCTAGGAGGGCGATTGTGAATGAAGTCTGAGCAAATGGAGGAAGCAGTTCCAGTAATGATCCAAACTCTTGAATGACTCATTCATGTGACTCGAATCAATAAGAGAATAGTGCTTTGTGGGTAATAACCAGACTAGAAGGACTCAAAAACTGAAGGCAGCCACAGTGCAGGACAATTTTCAACAAGTCAACAAGAATTTTATTGCAATACTGTGATGCACTTCAGAGAAAAACAGGATAGTGTTGGGAATATGGCTAAATGATTAAGCTAAATAAACTGAAATCACAATATGGCTTAGTACGATTAAGAAATAACAAAGCCTGTGGTTTAAATAAATAAATAAATATATGCGCTGTGTGTTTGAGAGTCAAGTGCGGCACTGAGCAGCTTGTTATCCGCTGGTGTTTTCAGCACCTCAGAGTGGCTCGATTCACAGTAAATGCTGCTTTACACAAACTCCATCACTGCATCTGCTGAGTTTAGGTTTCTTTAACGTGCTTTTGGGAACACAACATGCACCAACCATCTTCCCATACTTGTAATGAGAAGTGATTATAAACTGTCCGTTGAAAACAAAAGAGAAGCTTTTGGTTTAACGTTTGAAAATTAAGAATTTAAGACAGCCATTAATATTAGTATTTTAATTTTACAGTTTTAAAATTAAACTATTATATTTTAATAAATAGTCTATTTTTTATATTATGGTGAAATATTAAAATAGTAAAATTTCTTATTTTGTTTTTGGTAGGGCTGTCAAAATTAACATGTTAACAAAAGTGATCTTTTTTTCAGTTTAACACATTAAAAATATTTAAAGCAAGTCAAGTCAAGTCACCTTCATTTATAAAGCACTTTTAACAGTATGGATTGTTTCAAAGCAGCTTTACAGTGATAATAGAAATTACCGTAACAGATTGTTAAGGCTTTACCACAGCTCTAGAATAAAGTTATTGTCCAGCTAAAGTTAGTTATGATTGATTCACTTCCGTCGTGAAGATCATTAGTTATTAATTTAGGGGCCGCTAACTAACAGAAAAACCCCCAACGCGCTCCGGCCGCCCATCCGCATAAAACAGTGTCTGGTGTCTCGAGAACGCACTCCCTGAAATAGGTTCGAAGGTGCAAACGATTATCCGTTATCTCTGCGCAAACCAATAACACAGAATTTGTTTTTTCCCATCATCCTTTGGCTAGCGTAACAATATATGATCTTATTCCTGCAAATGCAAGAAAAAATATGAACCAGTCTGACTGGGCCAATAGAAAAAACTGAGCCATTATATATTGAAGGACAGAGCTAAATGTGACTTATTGTATTGTAATGTAATTGTATGTGAAGACTGTTTTAAGTTCCCTTAATTAAAAGTTGTTATATTTTTTAAAGTTTAAAGTTAAAATTGATAGATTTCAATTATAATGTAATGCTGAATGCCTATAATTAATGGCTAAAATTGAGAAAAAAATCAATTTCATAGAGACATCAGTAGCAGTATTGGTATCGGTGAGACTGGCCTTCAAATATTTAATATGTAGGCTATAGTCTTTATGTTGTTTCTATATTCATTTGGAGATTAAATGTGAAATTATTACAAAATAAAAATATATAAAAAACTTTAATGCTAGGTGTGATTAATTACATAAAAGTGTGATTAAGTTAATTTTTTTATCAATTGACAACACTAGTTTTTAGTAATTTTTATGTTTTTATTTAGTAAAAATAACATAAATAATAATAATTCTTATTATTTTATAGCTATATTCATACACAATTTTGGCCAAAATGTGCAGCAAACCACAATTGCAATATTTCTCAGAAAAATCCCAATTAGGTTTTTTCCACAAATCATTCAGCCATAGTTGGGAAAGCTGTAATTGTGTCCACTCACCGGTGATGTTGTAACTGTAGTGAAAGCAGTTGCGGTTCAGGAGGCAGGGCTCGGTCTGCATGCTAACCGGACAGTCCTCTCCTTCTTTAGGCAGACGCAGGGCAAACGCTGTCCTCTCTCGATCTCCTCTTCCAGAACACGGCTTTAAGAGGCCGATAAAACAGGGTTGTCTTTTACATACTGCAGTTCATTCACTTTAGTGGGCTCATAATTCTTTCATATTTCTCCTCAAGCTGTTCATTTACTGTTTAACAAGTGCATCTTAATGACCTGCTTTGATTTTTTATGCCTCAGTGTCTTCTGGCTCTCACTGAGGTCATTTAATCCGAGGATAAAATGATATCCCTGTTGGCATAACCCAAAATTGGTATTGCACAGATGTTTCTTAGGAGATTTAAGAAATGTCTCAGTTATGTTTCATCAAGGCATGAACTTAGACATGTCTCAGATGCTTAGGATATTTAAAATGCTCAAATAAGACAACTAAAACAATTCAAATTTTTGGAATTGAAATAAAGGTGAAAAGAAATGATCTAATATACATACATATATATATATATATATATATATATATATATATAACAAAAGAATGTGTACTTTTGTCTAGTATTCGTTTCAGTTTTTCATGATATACATGTATGATGAAAAACTTAAACGAATACTAGACAAAAGTACACAACAAAATTACTAGAAGTAAAATGAAAAACTGAAAATAGAAAAGTAAAAGCTAATTCAAAGTATCAATAAATACTATAATAGTATATAAATAATATTAGAATAACACTGGTTGTCACACAGGAAGAGCAAACTCATTCTGTATATCAGCTAAGTTTATTTGTTCTGAGAAATTGAGTTCATTTTGAGATTTCTGACTTTTGATTTTCAGATTTTGAAACATCGCTGAGATCTCCTCTAAAAACGTGACGCTACTAGGGTTTTTTAAGGAGAAGTAGGAGACTTTTTCCTTTCACTATCCGGGAGAAGAACTGAGATTTTACAGTGATCAAATCAGTGCCTATATGCAACCCTAGGGTTTAAATGGATTAGCGATAATCCTGACCAGGTCACATGGGGTCCAGGGACTCCAGTCGGACAGCACACAGTCCTCCGGGCAGGGCAGTCGACTCTCCCTCGTGCCCTGTGGCATCTCCTCTGGATCACACAGATAGTCTTCTACCCCATCACTGGGACCGTCCACTGTGTTCAACATACACCTGCAAGACCATCAGAGATGAGCACATGATCCGGGTATTGTGGATGGAGTAACAGTATAATAAACAGGAGGAAAAGGCATCTCACCTGACTCTTCTTGTCTGCACGCCCTCGCCACAGTTCTCCTTCAGATCCACGTTACTTACTTTCCACACGCTCCAGGGTTCAGCTACCCAAATATACTGACTGCAGTCACTGACGCACGGGACCACCTCATAGACCTGAAACATGAGCCCACCGACCACTTATAATAGCACCAATACTACTAAACTACTCACATCCAACTATTCTAACTGAGGTCGGATTTTAACACCAGGAATTTTTCATAAAAAGCTGTACAAAATCAGTGCAAGGTCAAACTAAATACTATCTGAGCTGTTGTATATTCTATTCAGTATAAATGTATTAAAATTAATATGAATAATTGCAATTTTTACAAAAAATTGGGACATGTCTAAGGGCAGTTTAAAGGCCTAATTTATGTGATAAATTTTTTTTCTAGAAAAACCCCACAACGAAATAAAAAACTAAATTGAATAAACAAAAATACAATAAATAAAAATGTATTTAAATAATAAATAAAAATAAAACACCAGACTATTCATTTAAAATAAATACACATTAATAAATCAAAATTAAATACAGAAAATTAATTATTTTGAATAAATATATAAATACATACATACATAGATAGATAACCCACCACAATATGAATTTATCAGATTATATCAGAATAATAACACCTTTAATATCTTTAAGGTGAGACATCTGTAATGTTTTAAAAATAGCAACTGCACACCAAAGTGAACCCTATTCATAGAAAAACACAACAACATAAAATCCATAAGAGAAATTTAAATCAACTCTGGAATGTGAATTCTAAAAAAGAAATTCCAATGAAGAGAAGAAAGTGTTTTTACCTGTGCCTGTGGCCGAGCAGCATTATTGGAGAGTTAGAGAAAAATGTCATTAGAACATCTGCATCTAGAGACCAAAGCACCACAAAACATCATGCTCTGTTAAGATTACACTTGTTTATTGGTTCTTTTTAAGAAACCGCATTGTCCAGACTAAACATAAAACACAGTTAGCAAGACTAGAAATATCTATTAAGAAAATAGATGGGTTCAATTCTGATTTCACAGTGACAAAGTACATGTAGAAGATCATGTAAAATGACATGACCTTTAACCAACCTGATAATCTGTCTATTAATAAAAGGAGAGCATTGAATCTCGATAAATTAAACAGAATCCAAGAATATACAGTATAATTGTCAGGAGAAACATCTCAAAAAGGCTTTGCTGTTGTGTGATCTATTTCAGATGAAAGGAAAGTATTTCTGAATAATTTGAGATTCACTTGTGAACCTTTTTTTTGCATCTTAAGCGTGTAATTTTCACTGTATAACTGAGCCAAAAATACTAGAAGTTGAGGGAAACTTTTGAACTATGCTCCAAAGTATAGTCAACTGCCTATGTAGGCAGTATTTTAAGATATCATAGGTGCGCTCCTATGCCTTAAGGGATGAATAATCAGCATGCCTGCTAAGATACCTTCTTTTGGACAAATTCTAAGGCAGCACTTCATGTGTCCTTTTACAATCCCATAATGCATTTCAATACACACTCTATCTAAGCAACATCCATCCAAAATGGGGTGAAAAGGCAATATAAATGATTTTAAGTACACTTAGAATTTATTCAACACCAAAAATGTAGCAATACAATTGTTTAATCCAAATAGTAATATTTGAATTTGAATAACACCAATTCTATTGTAATTGCGAGTAGTGTTGGGTGTAACGCATTACAAGTAATGCGAGTTATGTAATCAGATTACTTTTAAGTTCAAGTAACAATTAAAGTAATGCATTACTTTTAAATTTACAACTAAATATTGGAGTTACTTTTTTAAGTGAGCAACACAAGTTACTTTGTTTCCCATTATTGACTGACAAGTAACCGTTACTGTTTTAGGGAGTAACGCAAAACTTGTAATTTTTGATTGTGAGATTGTAATGCGTAACTGTAATTGTAGCAAACTATTTGTACTGTATGTTCCATTTCAGTTAATACTGTGTGTTGGCAGCTCACTTGGTGTTGGAGCAGAAAAAACAGGTACTCACTGTATATGACATAAAACAACGTGCTTTAACATCTAATATATTTACAGTTCTTTCCTCCATGCATAAGGAAGGGTGACGTTTACCTGGTTAAGGTGGTCCAGTTTTGGGCAGGGTCTTCCTCCATTGTAAGGCTTTTCTCTGAGCCATTTTGAGCGAACTTTGACCCCACTGCCACAGGATTTGCTGCAGCGCGACCAGTTGGACCATTCGCTGAGTTTACAATCAGAAGGGCAAGGGACGATGCAGGCCTCCTCTATATACCCTGAAAAAAACAGCATGCGTGGTCAAAACTTACAGTATATAAAAAATAAAAAAAGCATTACATGTTATTCAGATGGTCGCTTCCAGTTTTTCTTCCCAACTAATGATGACTATAAATAACTATCAAGAAAGCATGCAAAACAAACTACCATCAGATGCTGGTTTTAACTGGATTCTCCCGCAGGGCAATAACAAGTTTAACAGGCTTGCTGATTGAACGTGCCATTTTTGAAGTGGTTTAAACCTTGATTAAAAATGAAAAGCAAGCTTGTACCTTGCAGAAAACATTATGAGGTGCATAAAAAGTTCAAAAGCAATTGGTATAAATAGGCATGTTTTGAGATGCAGTATTTTTGTGGAGAGTTGGCTGCAGGGTCAGAGAAATGTAATATGCTTTAGCAGCTAATGCTGAATTTTATTACTGCTGTTTGCTCGAGCCTACTCATTTGGATGAAGAGGATCAGCCTTTCCCAAGTACATACTTGGGAGTACATACACCCCCCCCCCCCAACCCCACCCCCACCCCACCCCACACACACACGTCCCTGAACACCATATCCTTCACAGAAGCCTTTTAAGAGCAGCCAACACTTGGCTAAGAACAAAGTCAAATGTAGCAATTGCTGCTTCCAAAATACTGTGGTAAATAATACATTATAAAACGGATGGTTCTGGAAGCTGATTGGTCAGTACAGCATTCCAGTTATTCACAAACACAAACACGCAATTAAATAGCTATGATGTCAAACATATGTTCACCATATCAATGCACAACACACACTGAGATTATTAACTCACATGAAGTGCTGAATCTTTAAGCACAGGGTTAAAGGGTTAGTTCACCTAAAAATGTCAATTCTGTCATTAATTACTTCCCTTCATCTCATTCCAAACCCATTTGACTTTTGTTCATCTTCAGAACACAAATGAAGATCTTTTTGATGAAATCTGATAGCTTTCTGTCCCTCCATTGACTGCTAAGCAACTACCACTTTGACGCTTCAGAAAGTTCATAAAGAGATCGTAAAACAAATCCATATGAATTGAGCGGTTTAGTCCAAATTTTCTGAAGAGACTCGATGGCTTTATATGATGAACGAAAGTCTTGCAGGTTTGGAACAACATGAGGGCGAGTAATTAATGACAGTTTTCCTTTTGGGTGAACTATCCTTTTAAGTTCTTTTCTTTTTTGCAGCAAAGAGGTAATTTTGTCACTTGCCACCTATCTCAAAAATAATTTAATTTTGCCCCTCAGGTGTTGAGTGTGGTGTGTGTAACACTGAAAATGCTTAACACTGCTTGTTGTGATACGAAAATAAAAGAAAAACTCTGACTGACGGTTTTCAACCTTGTGTTTGGCCAGTTCTATTTGTTTTATTCCTTTCCGAAACCAACATTACAAGCATTTGGCACTTGGTGAGTGTTCATTTTTGAACTCTGCATGCAACTGTGTGCAACTACTGTGCTAATGATTATATCAGTATAATGATTCAGAACAATTTAATGATGAGACTCAATGTTATAAAAGAATCTCACAAAATTACAAAAGAAAATATTCATTGTGAAATCAAATGGGAAAAAAAGTTGTCTATAGAAATCGAATTTCGATTGTCAATTATTTATTTGACAATTAATATTATAATAAAAAATATTATATAAAATTACAACTTTTGAATTTCATATTGGATTTTAATATTTTGTCAAGAACATCTAAAAATAAAAGTACATTTTTATTTTATTTAAATAAAATTGATCAAACATATTAATAAACAATTAAATGTAATAACGTATATTTAATACAATTTAATACAAACTATTTTGTATAAGATTTTATATATATATTATATATATATATATATGTTATGGATCAAATTTAACCAATGCAAAAAGTCTTAGATCTGTAAAGGATCCTAATAGCCAACAGTTTCTTATATACAGTTTCATATTTGAATGACCCAGACATTATCCTGACATGTTTCATGAGATTCACTCAAATTATTGACACCATAATTTATCTGAATACTTGAAAAAAATAGAACAATGTCACCTCTCTACCTGACATTCAAAACTTGCCACATCTCGTGCAACGATCAAGCAGTTCGAACACAAGCCGTGAAACATTCTCCTAGAGGGACTTCTGATTGAAGAATCAAAGCAATTAATCAGAGGTCAAGGGTGAGTTTCACAGTCTCTTCTCCCTCGAAAGATTAACCAGGATTTGACATGGCCGTGACGGGCAGGAAAAGAGTCGGTCCCCGAGGGGGGAGATACTGCAGCGACCCCAAATACCCTGTACAGTCACAATGCATCTGTATAAAACAGCTCTCCCTTCTCCTCTGCCCCTCAGTGTAAGACAAGTCAATCCTGTTACACTGCTAACACAGAGAAAACACCCTCTAGGAGGAGAAAACTGATCACTCGACCCAACATGCAGATGTAGAACGGCATGATGACTGTATGTTAATTTTTTAAGAGAACTAGTCCTTTGAATCAGGCTGTTAAGGGCAAAGCATGAACATCAGAATCCCATCACAAATGCAATAGTCTTTGAAGCTTGTAAATACAACATTAAACATTCATGTTAAAAACATATTAACATTTCATTCCTAATCAATTTCAGGATCGTATAAAAGGTTAAGTACGATTTTTTATGCTTTTGAAAGAAGGCTATTATGCTAAACATTTATTTTATAAAAAAACAATTTGAATTGTAAATATTATTACAATTTAAAATAACAGTTTTCTATGTGAATATCTTTTAAAATGTAAGTTATTCCAGAGATGTCAAAGCTGAATTTTCAGCATCATTACTCCAGTCTTCAGTGTCACATGATCCTTCAGAAATCATTCTAATATGATGATTTGCTGCTCAAGAAACATTTCTTATTATTATCATCAATGCTGAAAACAGTTCACTGCTTAATATTTTAGTGGAAACTGTGATAATTTTAAAGTACAAAAGAACAGTTTATTTGAAATAGAAATCACTGTTACATTATAAATGTCTTTACAGTAAATCCTTGCTCTATAAGATTTAATTTCTGTAAAAAAAACAAAAAAACAACAACTTACTGACTCCAAACTTTTGAATGTTAGTGTATGTATAAGCGGAAGTAAATACAATGCATTGCTGTAGTACTGCATAGTACAGTATTGCGTACCAACAATATTATTGATCTGCCTTACTTAAGGTGGACGATGATGCAATTTTCTTCTAGAAACAAACTTTGTTGTATTATTTTCATGTTATCTCGGTGAAGCTGCATTGATACAATCTGTATTGTAAAAAGCGCTATATAAATAAAGGGGACTTGACTTGACAACTGCTGTATCTGTTGCGTTAAAAAAAAAACATTCAGAAATAAACATGCATGTTTAGCCCTTTTTTAGAGAAGAGATGTGAGAGTATTTAATGATTTCTTTAGTAGCCTCAGGCAGTATGTAAGACTCTCTTCTATTAAGAGGAACTGTAGTGATTAACCCATTGAGAAAGCGAATGGCTCCGCTCCAAAACCTTCTGAGCTAAAACCGTATCTTAACTGAGATGGAATGTCACATGTGACCGATTTGAAATGTTTTAAATTATGCGTTTCACAAATAAGCATAAAAACACACAGCACAAACACATATTGGGTAAAGTAATAATAATAATAATAATGCATTTTATTTATAGGCGCCTTTCTCAACACTCAAGGTCACCTTACAAAATCAACAATAAAACACTCAATCCAATTAACATTGAATCAACAAAAGCAGGCAATATAATAACATAAAATACTATTAAAAAGAACAGGAGAAAGGATGGGATCCTTACAGTCAAAACAAATTTGAAAGTTAAAGAGAGTATGCCTGTCTAAAAAGATAAGTTTTTAAGTGAGTTTTAAGTAGTCAATTTTGAATTGGATTTCATTATCTTTATTAGTATTTGTCAGTTTGTTTATCAGTATTTCCAGAATTACATCACTATATTTAGAATCAACATTCAATTGTTTCATCAACATATTGGATTTTTTTCACCGAGGCTGTCGCAATGCACTATAGGATTGTCTTTTCCGTGAAGGATATATGCGATGCTGCCTTTGGGGATACCTTAAAATGCAGCCTACGTACTGTAGGGTTTTGGAACAAAGATTTTGACAGAGAGAGTAATGAGAGAGACTGAGGAAAAAAAGATAATGAAAGATGATGAGGGATTTGCTGATGACATCACCACTCCGAGGAGCTTTAAGAGACGTCACATGGAGATCCATGAAGTGGTGAAACTTCATCTGATTCCATGGGAATGTCCCCGGGAGGGCATTCGTGATGCAGTGATGTTCTCTGGCAAATAATTTGACTTAAATCAGTTGTGGAGTTTAATTCTCAAGTCTTTGAACTCGTGGGAAATAAAGTAGAGGAAGTAACTGAATAATACAACATTTGATCCTTTTGCCAGGATTATTTTAAGATCATGGCAACTCTTACTTCATTATCATTTGACAACTCTCATTTCACAGTTTTTAAACGTGGGCTGCTGATTAACCTACAAATCATCATTATCATCAGTATTTATTATTGATGTTTGCCCAGTCAAGCATCACTATTTAAATAGCTCATATAGTATAAATAGCAACAGATTTTCTTTACTAGATGATTTCTGTTTAATAATTCTGTTTAATAGTTCCAGAATTCTGTTTAGTTTCCTAACTAAAATTAGGTTCATTATTAGAGTTCAAATTAAACCATATATAATATTGCATTTGCTACTAAAGTTACCAGGCAACTTTATGTAGTCACCAAAGCTGATTTTTAAGATTTTACAGATTTTTACATATAATCATTTATATAAATATTTATATTTATTCGTTATTTCTATATAAAGAAATAAAGATAAATATAGATAATAAATGTATAAATATAAAAATGTATATAATTATATTATAAATACAAATAATATAAAAATATGTATATTACAAATATAAATAATAAATATATAATTATTTATTTAATTTTTTAAATAAAAATATATTAATATTTAGAAAATGGCCAGTATGAATATAAATATAGATTGCCATCCCCACGTGGGCTGTGTGCTGCAAAAGCGAGAGTATCTGTCAGTGGTTAAAGTCAGCTCTGATTAGGCCGAGTCCCGCGGACAGCACGCGGCCTTTAATGAGGGCAGAGATTTATACCTGGAGATCAGCCGGGCGAAACAGCCACTCGGACAGAGGGCAAAACTAACCAAGCAGCGCCTGGCGCTCTTACCAGCCTGCTCGTCATACAAATAACAAGATTAAGTGAGCAATGCAGCAAAAGCTTCACTAACAGACAGAGGAGATCAGTTAAAGACAGAGCAGAAGAAAGGTCACTAGAGAGAGGAAGTTACAGACAATGACGAATTAACAGGGATGAAACGACACATGATCAAATGAAGGTGTGATACACCTGCCCCTAAACTGCATAAAACTACCCTGTTCCTAAGTGGGCTCTTATTAGCCAAAAGAAGACTCAATTTGGGTCTGAGTAGATTTTCAGTATAAAGCAAATATGTGGTAGGTACGACTTGATTGACTCACCAAATTTAGACATGAATGATAGTTTTTTATCATCATTTTTTTAATACAAACTTTAATTTTTTTTTTTGCCGTTTTTGCCTTTTATTAGGATAGGACAGTAAGCTAGACAGGAAGTGAGGTGGGAGAGAGAGAGAGAGAGAGAGAGAGGAGGGACAGGATCAGGAAAGGACCACGAGCCGGGACTCGAACTCGGGTCTCCCGAAGCACAACAGCGCTACATGTTAGCGCACTTGCCCACAAGGCTATCGGCGCCGACATACAAACTTTTTTGAACCCTAAAATAGAACAGTTTTAGGGTTTTATGCTAACAGTTTTAGCATGACTTTTAATATTTTATTTGTTTCCATTTGAATAGATGTTTTTATTTTTCATTTCATTAACCTCCAGGCATAAAAATAACAATTTTATTTTTAGGGTTTTCCATGGCCGTGCAAACCTATTAATTCGAATTCTTCAAAGTAGCTTATTTTTATTAAAATTAAATAAATCAATCAAATAATAATAATAAAAAACATTGCTAAAGCTCAAGTTTGAAATGCTTCAAGCACTTATATTATCAGCTTTAAAACATTAAAAAAAAATACTATATTTGTCATGAGTTGGTTCTACAAGGAAGCAAGTAGGATCCATTAGCAGCAACCAAACTTTATTAAACTAAATAAACCAAACAAAACACTCTGGCACACGAAGACACAGAAGAAGAAAACAGAAACAACGCAATCCAACCTTAACCTTGAAGACACCAAACTGAACAGAGAGTATATTTATCTCTGATAGAGTAGGAAATTAAATTAAATTGAGTGTGGAGGATTTTAACTGTGACAAGATGATTGACAGGGCAGTTTAAACAGTGACTGGATACATGTAACTAAGAGACAGAGCGGTACTATAAAGACGCAATTATGGCGAAGTACTGTAGTTTGTCCCAAAACGTGCCTACTCTTCTGCAACACACTCAGAAGAATGTACTTTTTCTTCACAAAAACAGTACATACTTTCAGGGCATAGTATATGTAGGCGAATTAGGATGCAGCGTAACTAAATTCCATAAAAACAGTTACAATATTTAGACTGGCTGGTAATACATTTAAAAAATAAATAAAATAAGATTAAACAAAATGATTAATTTTATCTGAATAATTATTCAAAATAAACTTTAAATTTTTCAACGACATTTGTAAAGACAATGTTTAAAAAAAGCTTTCAAGCTGCATTTTAAAAATCCACTTGGCTCATAAATCTGAGGGGGGGGGAAGTGCCTAGTCTGCAAGGACTTAAGAGTCAATTCTTCACAGGATGGGATTTTTTACCATGGCTTGTCTTGGCTAATGAATATAAATTAGTTTAGCGCAGTCTAGGAAGGTTACTTAGCAAAGTCAGCTAACTATAATTACGTCCTAATGCTTGTCATGACGTCAGCTCTACGGTAAGAGTTACATGATGAACTTCTTACCATGACTGTTACAGCGTGAAGTTTCCACCAGCCTGTTATCCTGGTCGTAGCACACCATGGCCTGGTACCGGTAGCCCTGCCCGCACTTCTTAATGTCTCCCTGTACCTTCATGCCCAGAGCGCTTTCCACTCGGCCCTCGGGCAAGATGCAGTCAGACCAGTTACCCACAGGCTGAGCGTTGTATTTGTCACAGGGGCAGTACTGAGTCTCGCTCAGCGGGTACATCTGGCTGTTCTTGCACTTATCCTTCTTCTTGCTTTTTCCTGAAATCAGAGGAATTAAGTGTTGATTACGGTATTAATTAAGCTCACTAATGAAAGAGTCAACTCTAAACCTGCTGCCGGCAGCCAGACTCATCGTGTATCGCAGCTGCTTTCTTACAAAAAGCACAATGGTATTACCATGTTTTTTTGGACATGATATGAAGCTAAAGCATGCAGCGCTGTTAATATGCAGTATAACAACTGGGTGATATATCCAATATTCATGATGTATTTGTGAGTTTTTTTCTGGTAATATATATGAAATTAATTATTTTTCATATCTTAAATGTGTATATAAAGCTGATATACAGTATATATATATACTGTGAATTGTTGTAAATGTTATATAATTTTACAAAATTAAGTTTTTTATTAAATAAAAGCAGAAAACAAAAATCAAGGTATCCTTATAGAATATAAGAAATTAATTATTTTTCATATCTTAAATGTGTATATAAAGCTGATATACAGTGTTTGTATATATATATTATACTGTGAATTTTTTTAAATGTTATATCATTTTACAAAATTACGTTTTTTACTAAATATTTTATTAAATAAAAGCAGAAAACAAAAATCAAGATATTCTAAATATCTTTTCTTTGCATTACCCAGTCCTACAAATACATTAAAATATTTTAGACCATAATATATCATCCCATAATCCCTTGTGCTAGAAGTCATTTAGCATTTATGCTATCTCTGGTTCAGTGATTTGCTCATGGAAACTAATGGTATAGTAATACCTCACTTCTTGCAGGGATGGAACAGCAACCTCTTGAGTTCAAACCACAGTGTTAATGATGCATATGTCCTAATTACCCACGAGAGCTCTCCTCCGCGTACGAACCCCTACACAGTCCGAGCTGCAAGGAGAGAACTTGGACCAGTTGGTGAGCTGGCAGTCGTCTCTGCACGGTAACAGGCAGGGCTGGCTCATAACAGGCATGCTGCTGGCAAACTTCAGACACTGCACAACATCAGCCACTGTCCCATCCAGCTGCCTACATGAGATAGCTGCAGATCACACAACACACACACACACACACACACAGCGGTGAGACTCCTGCTGATTACAGAGAGGATGTGGCACAGCACCAGACACAGAGAGAAAAGGTGCAGGTGAACAGAAGATGCTTATTTATAGAACAGAGAGAGAGAGAGAGATAGAGAGAGAGAGAGAGAGAGAGAGAGAGAGAGAGAGAGAGAGAGAGAGAGAGAGAGAGAGAGAGAGATCATGCGGTTCACTTTGATCAGAAACCAGTTTAAATTATGCATTATATTTCTGTAGTTTTTATATAATTCAATAATTTTTCCCCAGATGTTACTTATTAGGATCCAATAAGACTTTGTGTATAGCAATATCTGAAAAATTATTTCAGAGCATAACTAAAAACTAGTGTTGTCAACGTTAATGGGTTAACCGTTAACGCATGCAATGTTCCCCCCAGTTTAACGCAATGAACGGAGCATCCGTTTTTTCTGTCATTCTTTAGCTAGCGTTACATTATATGATCACGCTAATAAGATCTTATTCGTGCAAATGCTTTTATGCAATTTTATTTAACTTATTTTTGTTTATTTATTTTTTAAAACATGCTTTATGTAGCTATGTATATATGGTTTGTTTGTCGAGTTTCTGTGTTACTGATTCCCATATCAAATTCCTGTGTGTCTGCTGATGCATTTGGCGAATAAAGTGATTCTGATTTTAAACCATTCAAGCGCGACAAAAGAGAACGCGCTGTCTGTAAATGTCTTGTCTATGTGACACACGACGCACAGAAAGACGCTTGAACGAACAATAACACACAATTATGCAACTGAACTGTCCGTTTTGTCGAGTATCCTCATAAGAGCAGTCTTAAATGAGTTAAACAAAGTCTTAAATTAAGTTTTTTGAGAGAATGAAGCGCGTGTGAGATTCGCGTCATGTTTGGCAGCGGCTGCTCTTAAAGTGACAGCAGCCAATAATGCTGTCTGTCAGTAAAGTTAATCAAAGAACAAAGATAACAGTGAAAACAACTCACTGCTCTTGACTAAAGAACTTTTGTAGCTTTAATAAGGATTAATCTATATTTAATTTACAATGGTATATTTCCTACCTGTTAGACAGGTAGGAGTGACACAGGTAAATACGAATGAAAAGTTATTTTTTTGAAGCCTAACAAATGTAAAACAAATCGAAAGCTTTCAATTACACTGTAATGTTAAATGGCTATAATTAATTTTTAAAATAGGGGGGAAATACATTTCATAGACACCAGTTGCTGTATTAGTATTGGTGATACTGGCCTTCATTCATAAAAAGATGCCATTAAACAAGTACTTAGAATATAAGGTCTTTATGTTGTTTCTACATTAATTTGGAGATTTACATTAACTGTGAAATTATTACGTTAAAAAAATATATTAAAAACTTTGCGATTAATTACAGTAAAAATGTCTGATTAATCTAGTTAATTTTTTAATCGATTGACACACTACTAAAAACATTTATATTTAATGTAGAATTTAAAATTTATAATAAATGTATATACTATTGACTGAATATAATATATGCTTTCTTATTTACAATACATGATTTAAAAAAAGAATTATTCAAGTGGGGTGTCCAATAAGACAATATCTGAAATATTATATAGTGGAAAATAACTAAAAACCAGTTATATTCACTAAAGAAATGTCCATGACTTTTTTCCTAGGTGTAAAAATTTCAATAGATTTCCCCCCCTTGTATTCCATTGTAATCCTGATTATTACAATTTATTAAAATAAAAAGTACATTAAATGCATGATAGATATTTTGGACAATACTGATAGATAGTTATCTTATCTAATGTTAAAATTAGGATAAATAAATGTAAGTATGTTAAACATTATGTTTGATATGTAAATGAAAAAAATAAACAGTCCAGTTTTAAATGCTTCAAGCACTGAAATGATCAGCAACAGAATAAAAGCTTATTTTTTGATTAAAAATTATACATTATACTAAAACATAAAAAATAATAAGATAAGAAAAGAAAATACATTAATAAATAATAATAAAAGGCTAGCACCCAATAATGATATGGTCCACTATTAAGACAACTACAATGAGTCCAACGTGAGCAGTTTAGAGAGTTACTACATTAGTAAAGATAGGCCTGTTAAGCTTTTGTCATTCCAGTGAGGCTGTGTAATCTATTAAGACACACAGTCACGTTGGAAGTGACGTGAGGACAGGTAAACAGGAACCATTAGGTCAAACTTTGGGGCACTACAGAGTTCCATAGAGTGATGACGGCAACACAAAGACGCCCTTCCGTACTGTCGAGAGCAAACAGATCAAGAGTTTGAAGGATTGCTTCTGCTCCTGACATGCACTGAAGGGCAAATGTGAAGTCTAGTGTGATGGAAGCCTTTGTCAGACCAATATCTATACCAGTATAATTCATAATAAAGTCTTCCACTGCCTTATGAGTGATAGGAATCTCTAAAAGAGGTAACAAAAATGCATGAAAAGAACCTAAAACAACTGTTAACAAAACGATTATTAAAATACTTTGCTGACTTCAACTGGAGAACTCCAAATAATAAAGCAACAAACTCAGAGGAATAAAGTAGAATGCAAATCAGCCCGTTCTGAAAGAAATACAAATTCACAGTTTCAAGAGAAGATCTTAGATCAGATAATGTACCAAAATTATGGTTATTGCATAAGATTTCACAGCTACAGAAACACATTATCTGGACACCATGGGGAAATTCACTACGAATGAATTGTGCACATACTGTCCGAGTTAGCATCTGATTAAAGGAATGTAAATATGCACAAAATCTGCGATGAACATAATTTGCATGCTGCAATTCTTGATTGAGGGCATTTCGTGAATAAGACAGGTTGCTGTGCAGTGTGCTAAACACTGTAAATGTGCCCATTAGGTGAAAGATTAATGTTGTACATCCCAGCTGACGAACCTCTAGTCTGGACTCCAGCTCCACAGGTCTCCTGAGCTCCTTTACTGTCTCTGCGGATGCTCCATGGGACCAGCTGACATTTACGCCACTTGTGCGTTTTCCACCTGCAAATTCAAAGTGTTATCATTATAAATATCAGCAGAGGTTGATCAGTTAGCACACTGTAAATCCTAATTAACTGACTTTAAAGGGGTGATGAACTGAGAAATCAAATTTTCCTTGAGCTTTTGACATCTAAGAGGTCATCATATTATAAGAATATCCTGTAAATTTCAGAACTGTAAATGTCCTTGTTAGTCCAATAAATGCTTTTATTGACACCAGGCTCAGCAAACGACTCGTTTTTCAAAGTGGGGAACTATGACGTCAAAGAGGATAAAACACCACCCCCGCTGAAGATGATCAACGCCTACTTCAACACGGCTACTTTAGCCCCGCCCACCAATTCGCGCATTACACGCATAGCTAAATAACATGGGCCTACCTCGTGATGACAAACCGGATCGAGCTACCGAGCAATAAACATGACATTTACAAAATATTGTGCAGTGCCTGGTTGTGGAAGAAGACAGTCGCTGCATAAGCTTCCTCTGGATTCCAATAGGAATGCTTGGTTAAACTTTATTTTTAATGACGTTCCAGCTGATGTGGGAAAACATTGTCCGTTTGTTCGCTTCATTTCACTGAGGTTTGTTTTGTAAACAAGACACAGGTCGAGACTGGATTTGCAGACCGATTAAGATTAGAAAACGGTGCTGTGCCTTCTATATTGTATCCGACAGGAATGGTGCAACACACTTATGTGAGTAAAATTTTTATTTAAAAAAAAAAAAAAATCTGATAGGCTAGTATTGCATTGTTACAGATCGTTTGATATCTAATAATTATGTGTACATGTGTATCAGTCTAATCGTTACTGACGAGTGAGTTGAAACTCCTTATAATATGCAAAACAGTTATCCACTCACAGCAGTGGGCGTTTACTTCCAAGTCTTCAATGCGAGACGCCCATAAAAACCGAGCGTTTTTGAGCTAGGCTCAAAACTAGGGTAGAAAATAGCCTATTACTTATTCATTTTGATGTTTTTGAATGTAAAAACCAAGCGAACGTCATAAGTTGACCTCAGACAACAATATAACATTTTTTAAAAAGCTAGTTCATGACCCCTTTAACTTGAAAAAATCTCAGGAAACTCACTGCCTTAGAAAATGAATTAATCTTAATTAAACTGTCCACAATCTGATAACAGTTTTACTTGACTTCATTCTTTTTATCAGAATTAACCACTTTACTTTTGAGAACTGAGAAAAAGAATCGCATACAAGCTTTGAATGACAAGAGGTTGAATAAATAATGACAGAATCTTTATTTTTGGGTAGACTATTCCTATAGGTGTATATCTTCATTTACTCAAGAAGATCAATTTGAGCAGAAATCTATATTGAATGTTAGCTGTAACATTGAATAGATGTGAGATAGAGCTCAGAATAACTGATGAGTGTAGAGAAAGGGCTTGTGGGTAAAGAGGTACCTGTAACCCGGACACACAGATGGAGTCGCACACTCTTTCTCTTCATAAAGGACGTCTGGACACTCCTGACCTCCATTAGCTGTCATCTGGATGACCACTCGATAGCGAAACTGTTTATTATTCTGCCCATTCAGACCTGCTAAGAGAGACAGAAAGGTAGACAGAACGATAGAAAAAAATGACACAGACAGACATGATAGAACGACAGACAAACAGACAGATAGACAGATAGACAGACAAACAGACAGATAGACAAATAGATAGATAGACAGACAGACAGATAGATAGACAGACAGATAGATAAATAGATGGATAGACAGACAGACAGACAGACAGAGATAGATAGACAAATAGATAGATAGACAGACAGACAGATAGATAGACAGATAGATAAATAGATAGACAGACAGACAGACAGACAGATAGACAGACAGATAGATATGATAGAGCGACAGACAGATAGACAGATAGATAGATAGATAGTGGATAGACAGACAGACAGACAGACAGATAGATAGATAGACAGACAGATAGACAGACAGATAGATAGACAGATAGTGGATAGACAGACAGACAGACAGACAGACAGATAAATAGTGGATAGACAGACAGACAGACAGATAGATAGAGTGGATAGATAGACAGACAGACAGACAGATAGATAGATATATAGATAGATAGATAGACAGACAGATAGATAGATATATTGTGAATAGACAGACAGACAGACAGACAGATAGATAGACAGATAGTGAATAGACAGACAGACAGATAGATAGATAGTGGTTAGACAGACAGACAGACAGACACAGACAGATAGATAGAGTGGATAGATAGACAGACAGACAGACAGACAGACAGACAGAACATTAGAGTACCTGCTTCACAGGATGTGGGACACTCCGTCCAGTCACTGAAGGGTGTCATTATACAGTCTCTCTTACAGGGCAGCAGACAGGGTCGCACTGACTCCGGCCGAGGGGCTTCAGGACATCTAAGACAACAGACAGACAAACAAGACTCTCAGTGCAAGAAAATGTGACTCGCATGTTATTTGATCACAGAAAGCAGGAGGATATAGAGCCCAGGAATACACTGAGAGCTCTGTGTTGCACTTTCACCTAAGACCCAATCGTCGAAATAAGATTTATATATCAGGATGATATTTTTATAACAACTAATGCAGGCCACCTGCGCACACATGAATTCAAACACTTTCACTTTATATTTCCCTGTTGTATGTGCCAAAAATAAGTCTTAGGGACTGTTCGTTATTTATTTAAGGGGCCACCGGAGGAGTTTTGAGATCTGTAGTCAAAAAAGACTTGACCCTCCCTTCGCCAGTAATAAATTTTTCTATGACCCTCCAAAATGATTGTGAAAAAAGGCATGACCCTCCCCGATAATTTATTGATTACGTAGGCATGGTTTGCGCTTGGCAAAGATGTTCAGATAGCCATTGTTTTTTTTACAACCATGACAAACGACTAAACTCCTGCTTTCTCATCTTACTAAGACTGTAACAATAGACCAAACCTACAATTCGGTTCGTATCATGATTTTTTTATTTTAGATTTAAAAAAAAAAAAATCATGTTTTCGGTGCTGATGCAGTGGTGACGCGTTCATGTTACAAGGGTGGCGCTCCCAATAAAGTATCTAAAAGCTGCCACAAAGAACTGGCAAAAGTAATGATTATGAATATGTCAAATATAGCAAGGAGAGATTTTAATTGTTTATTAATAAACAAGGTTTTTCTGTGTCAGTGTGTCGGCTTCAAGATGAAGTTGACGATGCTGACTCGCGATCTTCACAGTAACGCGCCAGAGAGAAATGCAGATTTCATACGGATTACATAAGCAGAGAGCAGTCTGTTTTTCGTTTTTAAATGTTCTGTTTAAAAATAGACATCAAGCTTTCTATATTTCTCAAGTCTGTGAGGCAAGTACATTATACGCTGAGTTTTGGTTCATTTATGAGATGAGATTCCAGTTCACGCGCCGGCGACTCCGTGTCATGATGATCTATTTTCTACTATATTTACTTCTTATTTATTAAATCCAGGCAATTGGTTGATGAAACATTAATTAAAATTAAGATACAATTAATAAAAAACGAAATTTACTTTAAAGAAAGGCTTTGTGCTTTCTGAAGTATCTGTGAAAGTTTTAAAGTCACTTTCAGAGCGGTCATGTAACGGAGAACTGTCACGTCCGTAACATTGTTTTTTTCCTCATAAATGCGAACACGAAAAATAAAATAAAAAATAATATTTTATGTTCTGTGGAGGCCGACCCTTTTTCATCCGGTTATTAGCCTAGGCTACTTTTGTTTTGCGCAGTGTAATTCATAGAATTATTAAAAAATATTTTTCCACCTAAAAGTTAAAGATTTGTTGTGTCACGTCACATGTGTATTTCGCTCATATTAAATATAAAACGCGTGTGTAGACTGATATTTTTCTAATGTCTTGACTCCTTTATTAAGGGGGTATGGATATATAAACAGACGTTTCAGTATTAAATGCATTTTCTGATAATTTATATTTCAAGGTTTGACTGCAAATGTCACGTCCATAACGCTGGAATTGCCATATTTTAAAGAATTTATCCTCAACTAGTTTTTTGGTGTAGGTCTGCGTATTGTATTAGCCTATGTTAACTTCAAATAATTCTAATAGTAGCCTAATTTAAAAATGTGGTAGCTCTACGTCTAACACATCACACTCCACTGTTATGGTGGCAATTTCAGTAGATTTACTCACTAACATTGTTGTGGAAACCCAATAAGAATGGAAACTAAAATATGGTATATCGTACAGCGCACATTCTATCAGCTGCAGTTCTGGCGCATCAGTCCCAATACACTCAACGTACATTCATATCACGTTAATGCCGCGGTAGAGTTACATTCACAGGACACTGCACTTATTTGCAATCACAAAAGTTCATTATTTGCTCGTGCTTTAAAGCTATGCCGGGTAAACATTTAATTGGCTTTCTGTACATGATGCACTTTTTCTGAGCGCGTACTGAAGTGCGCGCGCACTGTCAGGCAGCGCCAAACTGGATTTTTGTTGGGTCAGACCCATCTGATAGCGATGGGGGACCGAGACTGAGAGGGCTACATAAAGCTACATGGAAAAAATATGCACCAAACAAGCCACTTTGAAATGTTGCTGTTTTCATGAATACAAAAGTTGGGTGACCCTCCCCCTAGACTAAAAAAAGTTGAATGACCCTCCCCTCAACAAAGAATAAAAAGACATGACCCTCCCCTATTTTCCTCCGGTGGCCCTTTCCATAAATACCAAACGGTCCCTTATATGGGATGTTTTCTACACTTTTGTAGCATTTTATTTTTCCTCTGAGTTTTATTGACTTTTAGTCAAGGCTTTATCAGCATTTTCCACTCTCTCTGACCCTTCAAAAAAGCAGGCAATTTATACTGCTGTGCCTGGAAGATCTTTGAGAGCACACTTCGCATGTGAAATGAGTAACAGCGCACAAAAGCTGGTAGTTTGCTGTTGAGTCCAATGCAGTTTTTAACAGCTCCATCCTTTAATAACTAAAAACAACCTCTATGTAACGCTGCATTATATTGACTGTTTCACAAAATAATCTGCACTGCATCACAGATAACCGGATTCACAGAACAGCATTAGAAATTTTTGTATCAGCTCAAATGGAATCAGTTCAAAACAGAGATTTAGTCTCCACATGGTATTTATTCATGTATTACTGTTTAGTAAAAGTATACTAAGTAAAAAAAAAGTGGGAACTTGATTTTTACTTTATTTTATTTCTTGCATTACTATACACAGTCTGAAATTAGTTGACTTTAAAAGTACACAGGTATGTTTGAAAAAACTTATGTCGATCCAAACCCCTATGGCTGACTTTCTTCTACAAAAAAGAAGATATTTTAAACAACATTGGGATTCAAACAACATTGGACCCCATTGACTTTCATTGCATGGACAAATAATCAAAAACAGACATTTTTCTAAATATCTTGTTAATGTTGTTAATTTCGGGGTGAACTTTCCCTTTAAGCCATTTCCAAGCAAATGCATTTGGTAAATATTAAGATACTGTATATATCATCAAAAGGCTGAAAAATAACAAGATTGTTTTTTTAGCTTTATTGGTTTTGCTATATTGCCCAGCCTTACTCCATACAATGGATTACATCAGAATCGTTGCTGAATAAAGGCTCAGCAGCTTCTGTAGCACAACAATGCCTCTTTTTTTCCAATCTTATTTTCCCTGCTCCACGGTTGCATTATGAACCAGCCAGATGAGGCAGATAAGGCCTCACATCCTGTTACAGTAGTCAGTCACTGGGTAATACTCTTCTTTTATCACTGTTACAGCTCTTCAATTTAAGATCAGGGTTTAGTTTTAATCTGCTTCTGTATTTTAAGCACTGCTCCGGCTTGGTCGAATTCCCCTGGATAAAGATAAACAGGGATGCAACAGTCCACCAGAGGGGCATTCAGTAATCTGATCTTTGATCAAATCCTCCACTGTGAAGGGAGTCGCCATGCGCTCAATGTTTCATGAGGGTTGCAAAGCTGCCACAATATAATAAAGCAACAGATATATAATGCCGATTTATTCATAATACCAAGAGCAGAAGCTGTAAATCCTGCAAGGGAAACAAATCTGGTTAGGGTGTGCAGGGCTCTCCTTGAGATAGGGTAAATTTCTGACAGAGTATTAGAAACATTTCAAGACAGGCAATGCTCATTCTCAACCATTTTAACTGCTAAAATGGCTATTCTTTCTGCTACAATTAGTTAAGAGTTCAAATGGTTAAACTGCAATATCATATATGAACATGAAACTAAAAATGAAACTAAATTATTGCAAACTGTTTTTGTTGCGAACAGAAATGATTAAACTGGAACTTGGTAATGTTCCAATAGCATCATTAAAAAAAATAGTTCATACATTTAACTGTGAGGAAGACGAAATGCATCACTCCCTTGCCCTCTCTAAGTTGTCATTATTTTTCAATTAGGATTAACTGTCATAACCGGCAGCGTGAACCATGAAGTGAGGGATCACATTTCCTTGAAGGTTTCCCTGAAGTAGCTCATTAGTGTTTCTGGAGAAACTATTGTAACACTGTTTTCACACTGTTAATCACGTCTAAAAGGATATTTCTTTAAAGTACACAATTTTTGACCTGACAAGAAGTGTGGAACATCCAGAAACAAAGTCATGCAAGTACAACTTCTTCTACTTAAATGAGGAAATAAACAAAATATTCAAATTTTATCACCAAATCAGAAATATTTTTAACAACAAAGATATAATTAATGTAGCATCTTCAGCTCAAATTACATAATTTTTCAAACGGATCCAGTTAATGCATTTGATCATTTTAGTGTTAGCATTATTTTTATATTATTATTATATAGTATTTATTATTATTTTGAATTAATTTTTATTTGTATCATTTCAGTTTTTTGTTAATTTTTGTTATTTTTTTGTGTTATTTAATGTCATTATTATTATTTATATTTCCATTTAGCTTTGATTTATTTTTAATTCAGTTTTAGTAATTCTAGCACTTCAACTTAAGCTTATTTCAGTTAGTTGCCAAGGCAACATTTCAAATTTTTCTGTTTCTCATCTAATATTTATATTTAATTTTCCAAAAAAAAAAATGGTTTTAGTAAGCAATTGTTCATTCTAGTTTTGTTTTCGGTTTAATTCAGTTCCCTGTTCTGGGTTGCCTGAGGTTGTTTGTTTCCATGGTTTCTGATTGGTTACGCGCCTGGTTCTGTTCCAGTTAATTATGTTACCATGTGTATTAAAGCCTATGGCTACGTTCAGACAGTCAGTCCAAATCTGATTTTTGTGTATATCTGATTGAAATCTGATTAGATTTACCAAGTGTGAACGGCAAAAAAAAAAAAAAAAATCACATGAAATGCAATTTTTTACAAATCCGTTTCAAGCTACATTCCTACGCAGTTTGAAATCCTATTCAAATCGCATTTCTGGAAATCCTTTTCTGTCTGACTGCTCTGATCGGATTTCGAGTGATTTATGTGACGTTTTATAAGACGTTGTCATAGAAAACATGCTGAAAGTCGCTGCAGAAACAAGGTTGTATTGTTGCAAAGTGACATACGAGCAGAAAATTACAAAATAGTGGAGACATGTTTTGAAACCGGCAGAGACGACAGCACGGAATAAAGCCGCTCATTCCAGCCTGCTGACTAATAAGACGCAGTAGTTGGCTACCTATGTTGTAAATAAGAGTAAAGACAACATCTGTATTGCAAATCCCTAAATGTTGTGGTTGCTGTTGTTGGCGTCTACCTACCAATGCAATGTCATAGCCATAAAAAACTATGCAGATATTTTGGAAAACGAAAGATCAGCATGGACACACAAATCGGATCTGAACAGTTGTGATACACAATGTGTACGACAGTTATTTTAGATCAGATTCCAATCAGATACACAAAGAATCGGATTCTTTTCCAAATGAAATGCACTTTAATAAACATGCAACATTTCATCTCGCTACTGCTAAAAGAACAAAAAGGCATCTGATAGAAACCAAAGCTCTCATGTTGAATAGTGTGTGAAAACTATGCAGTCTTGTACCCTCTCAGTCATGACACAGTGTTTGTTTCCGGCTCATTCTTCACGATATTGTCTAGATAAGTATCATAAAAAGCCTATTAAAAACAACAACTAACACTGTCAGAGCAAGAGTTGAAAGTTGAACTGCAGCAGCTGTCAGTTTCTGCGCGGCGCATCAAAGGTCCAGGCCCTGAGCTTTAACATCGCTGTCTGTGTGATTGGGAGTTTTCTCTCAGTGTGACGCTGTGAGTGACACAAAGTGGCTCAGAGAAGGAAAACCTGCGTAAGCTCTTCCTGCCTCAGACCTGGGCAAAAACATGACAACTGAGAGCATTTATGATTTGCTGCAATCAAGTCTAGACGGGATATTCAAAATGATATGCAGGCCTGAGTGAGGATGTGAATTTTGATGTTGTTATGGGTCACATCAAATGCCTCTAAAGCCACATAGACACAACAATGTTTTGGCATTGACAATTGCATATAAATGTCGATATATGGCCGATATATACTATATTGCCAAAAGTTTTTGGACGTCTGCCTTTATATGCACATGAACTTTAATGACATCCCATTCTTAATCCGTAGGGTTTAATACGGAGTTGGCCCACCCTTTGCAGCAATAACAACCCTTCTGGGAAGGCTTTCCACAAGGTTTAGGAGTGTGTTTATGGGAATTATTGACAATTCTTCTAGAAAGCGCGTTTGTGAGGTCAGGCACTGATGTTGGACGAGAAGGCATGGCTCGCAGTCTCCGCTCGAATTCATCCCAAAGCTGTTCTATTGGGTCGAGGTCAGGACTCTGTGCAGGCCAGTCAAGTTCCTCCACACCAAACTCGCTCATCCATGTCTTTATAGACCTTGCTTTGTGGACTGGTGCGCAGTCAAGTTGGAACAGGCCATAGGCCATCCCCAAACTGTTCCCACAAAGTTGGGAGCATCCAATTGTCCAAAATGTCCTGGTATGACTAAGCATTAAGAGTTCCTTTCACTGGAACTAAGGGGCCAAGCCCTAGCCCTGAAAAACAACCCCACGCCATAATCTCCGCTCCACCAAACTTTACACTTGGCACAATGCAGTCAGGCAAGTACCGTTCTCCTGGCAACCGCCAAACCCAGACTCGTCCATCGGACTGCCAGACAGAGAAGTGTGATTCGTCACTCCAGAGAACATGTCTCCATTGCTCAGTGGCGGCGTGCTTTACACCACTGCATCCGATGCTTTGCATAGCACTTGGTGATTTAAGGCTTGGATGCAGCTGCTCGGCCATGGAAACCCATTCCATGAAGCTCTCTATGCTCTGTTCTTGAGCTAATCTGAAGGCCACACGAAGTTTGGAGGTCTGTAGCTATTGACTCTGCAGAAAGTTGATGACTTCTCTGCACTGCGCCTCAGCATGCGCTGACCCCGCTCTGTGAATTTACGTGGCCTACCACTTTGTGGCTGAGTTGCTGTTGTTCCCAATTGCTTCCAACTTTGTTATAATACCACTAACAGTTGACCGTGGAATATTTAGTAGTGAGGAAATTTCACGAATGGACTTATTGCACAGATGGCAACCTATCACGGCACCACGCTTGAATTCACTGAGCTCCTGAGAGCGACCCATTCTTTCACATATGTTTGTATAAGCGTCTGCATGCCCAGGTGCTTGATTTTATACAACTGTGGCCATGGAAGTGATTGGAACACCTGAATTCAATGATTTGGAGGGGTGTCCCAATACTTTTGCCAATATAGTGTATGTTCAATGTTTAATGTTATCATTATCGGCCCGATAAGAAAATGGGGCTGATATATTCAGGCTGGTAAATAATGGATTACTTCCTTTAGCTGAGACACTTTAGATGTGCACTGTTCACCAAGATGGTTTTGAATTGTTTAAAATATAATTGGAATCACTTCAAGAAAGGAAAATACAGTTAAGTGCAACATGTGCAGTGCAAGTCTGTCATATAGGCTACATAAAATGATGACAACAATATAATTGTGTGCTTGGGACATGGCTTTTAATGGTGAGACTTTTTTTTATCATTCTCTCAAAAATTATATACAAATTTTAATGTAGATACATCGGACAATATATCGGTTATCGGCTTTCAAATATAAAGAATTATCGGTTATCGGCCAAAATTTTCATATCAGTGCATCCCTATTTTTTTTTTTTTTGCACATTTCATTATAATTCATCATTATACTACACAATATTTCAAGAATAGACATGCTTGTCATCATAATCTTTCAACAAAATGTAGCAACTTAACCTCTGAATCTCTCTTACTTTTTTAACTGCAGGTCCATCCACATGACTCTAATCTGATATATGACATTTTTCACAATATAATACATTTAGAAAATCACATTACAGAAGCCTAACCCTAACATATATAGAGAACACATGCAATTTCTACCCCATTCTGAACATAGATTCTTTTTTTTTTTTTTTGCAATCCTAAAATTCAACACTACATCACATTGCAATTTTCAACCCATGCAGTCTAGACTAAAACACAGACTGGTTTGGTCTCCTTTAAGTGGTTAAAAGCAAGTGGAAAATTCTATATTATAGCTAAGCTACAATTTGTCTTTGCCAAAAACCCAGTGCTATTGTTTCCACAAAGGACTGTCAGGAGGACATTGTCTAAGTGGATCAATGATGTATTTTTAGGGGGTTTGTTTGTGCTAAGCCTCAAGAGGCCCCTCATCTAGTGGTGATTAAATTGCATTAAAGAATCAAGCCCTCTTAATTACTGCTATTATCATCAATAGTAAATTAGGCAGTCTGAAAATGACTGTGCTAATTAGCCTGTTTGTGACTCCATGTTTATTCAGCTTTCCGCAGCCTCGTTTGCCTGCAGTGGAATGATAGGGTTTGTGAGCATGCAGACTTCTATAGAGCAATTACAATATGCCACTCAAACATAAGCAACCCATCTCTTCTTCTGAACAATTCTGCATCACCTCTAACTCGAGGTAAGATCCAATCCATATGTGCTTACATCATAATAACAGATGTTAATAATGAAACCTAAAATGGCCAAAATTAAGATTGCATTGACAGTTATTTTATGAACTCTGTCCGGGTCAAATTTAACCCAAAATCAAAAGTACAACAAAATAAACTATATTTTGCATAAAGACAATGAAGACTATTTTAGGATAATTCAATAAATCAATAGATATAATGAAATACATATTAATATAATGACGTATATATATGATATATATATATGATATAATATAATATCGATAAATATAATGATGCAGTACGGTTTTATGGTACTGAATATCATTGCACTGCCTTTAAACTGAGTTAATGGTAAATATTTTTTTTTAAATCCAAAATAATATATATTTATTTTATAATAATATATTAGAGCTATGAGAATCACAATTGAGAATGATGAAAATAAAAAAAAAAGAGTAAAATGTCTAGATACATCATTAGAGATTAATGGGAATTTGAAAGGAAATGTATCATAAAAACAATTACATGAAAAATTATATTACATTAAGAAAATGAAGTACAATATATTAGAATAATTTCTGAAGGATCATGTGACTGAAGAATGGAGTAATGGCTGATGAAAATTCAGCTTTGCATCATCGAAATAAATTATATTTTAAAGTATATTAAAATAGAAAACCCATTATTTTATATTGTAATAATATTTCATAATATTACAGTTTTTCTCTGTATTTTTGATCAAATAAATGCAGGGTTGATGAGAATAAGAGACAGCTATTCAGTGTTCTGACACTTAGCCTGTCAATTGGGCCGGCTCTAGCCCTTTGGTTGCCCTAGGCGAGATTGATTTTTGCGCCCCCCCCTCCTCCTTTAAAAATAATGAACTAAACAAAAATGCTCTTATAGTCACTCCAAAACTTCATCAAGCAAATTATGACTTGAACTGTAATAAATTGTTTATACAAATGCTACAAAGAACGTTCTAGGATATTTCAATCATCCTACATAGTTGCATTGTACAAATACATTTTATCTGACCATGTAACTTGTAGTAGATGAATGACAATTATTACCACCATTACAATTATTACTAATCTATTAGGCTGCTACAAGGCTAGGGGGGGTCGGGGGCATGCTCCCCGTAAGAAAATTTTGTGCATTTTAATGTTAAATTCATCAATCTGGTGCACTTTGAGAGCTCAAAATTAAAAGCTCCAACCCATATTCAGTGTTCAAATTAAACAAAGAGAAATTCAAACCTCTTTTAGTTAGTGTCTGTCTACATTACATAATAATAGTTATAATATTAATCCCATGATAATACTCATATATTGTAAAACAATGCACTGAAAAATAAAGAAAACTTTCATAAGTTTTGTACTAATTTCTATACTTATAAAAAGAGTATTTTTCTATACTTCACATTAAAGATGTGATTGGGCCAGCCCAGTGTCAATCAAGAAAACAACCAATGGGCCGCTGATCTACGCGTTTCATGCGGTGTCAGAAAAAAAGCTAACACTGACTTTTTTTTTACCAATGCATTACACCAGCACTAACCCAGCGCCGCCGATTAAGCAAAACAAAACAAAACAAAAGGGCTATTTCTATTTCAGCCCCCGGCCGTTTTTTTGCTTTATCCATCTTTTTCGACGACAACTCACTAACTCGTGCCTGTTCGCTCAGTGCTCACGGCGCCCGCGCCCGCTCGCGATATTATTGGAGGGGGGTCCCCTGTCAAAATTCTATGATGAAATCTTTTGAGGGCGCCTACTCCGCTACACATACCGGTATACCCACTTTTTGCGCCACTGGCAGGCTTATGTAATTGCTCCACTCGTTGCAGTGTTAATGAAGTACAATAAAAAGCGGAAAGTTCCTTACGCGGCTCTGGCGCCCCCCCTAGGGTATAAGGCGCCGGCGCCCTTAGCATTTGCCTATACTGCCTATGCCACGGGCCGGCCCTGCTTTGCAAAAAGGAAGTTGTTGAAGAATGTTGCAATGCCAACTATACTGCACCCAACAGCAAATCCCCAACCTGTAAGCACTGTCAGAACTTGTCACTCATTTCACATGCAAACCGGTGAGCCAATCGTATGAAATGCTATTTACATACAACATTCTTCAGAGAAGGGAAGCAATATGACCCTTTTTAAAGCTTACTTTTTGGGTGGCACCTGTCCGACGTTGACTTTTACGCAGATGACCTTGCGTGTTTGCACGCCCATGGTGCAGGTGGATTTGTCTGCGCTGGAGGATGTATTGAGAGTGGATGTGGTGGTGTCCTCCACACACTGGCCCCAGGGGCCCGTCTGCCAGTGATACACGATGCAGGGATGCTCATTACAGTTCCGCACCTCCTGTAGGGCGCTGGTGTTCGGACAGCCGGAACCTCCTGCAAGAGTGAGAAGATATGCATTAGTTCTGACACGTGTCCGGCATCATGTCACGCCACAGCAGCTTGAGGATCTCCACACTAGAAGCATCGAAGCAGCATGTCAACTCAGGAGAAGACTTCAGCTACAGTCAAATGAAAGTGAAGTGCATTGAAAATAAATCACAACCAGAAATGCATTATCCTGCTCATCAAAACTGCATTTATTTGATAAAAAATTGTTAAAACAGTAATATTGTGGAATATTATTACAATTTAAAATAACTGTTTTCTATTTAAATATATTTGAAACTGTAATTTATTCCTGTGATCAACGCTGAATTTTCAGCATCATTACTCCAGTCTTCAGTGTCACATGATCCTTCAGAAATCATTCTAATATGCTGATTTGCTGCTCAAGAAACATTTCTGAATATTATCATCAATGTTGAAAACAGTTGTGCTGCTTTTTTTTTTGCGGAAACCATAATAGTTTTATTTTCAGGATTCATTGATGAAAGGAAGGTTTGAAAAGCATTTAAAATAGAAATCTTTTATAACATTATAATTGTAAAAATGTCAATTCATTCAATCTTTGATGAATTAAAGTATTCATATATTTAGAAAAATCTTATTGACCCTATGGAAGTAAATTAATGACATATGACTTTGAAACAAAAAAGCATGTTAAATTGCACTAATTTAAAAGAAATGCATTGCATTTGCATTTTGGGGGGTGAAATTCAACATGATTGTTGAGCTGTGAGTATTTCAAATGAATAATTTCACATACAATTGGATTAAAATAAACCATATTCACTTTCCAGATCTAATTTCCAAAATATTCCATGTTTAAAAAAGTGAAATGTTTTCAGTTCAAATTTTACACCTTAAATATACAATCATGTTGAATTTCAGCCCCCCAAAATGCAATGTATTAAAATGCAATTTATATAAAATGTTATATATTAGTGCAATTCAACATGCTTTTACGACTCAAAACTGTAAACAATAATGTACATGTTAAAAACGTTGCATAGGTTGTTTTAGCACAGCAAATGCATACCAAGACCTTATTTCTTGCTTTCTAGCTTTCTAGTTTTAGCTTGCGTCCTTTGGAGTGAGACAGGTCAAGTGTTCATTTTCTCAAATCTCAACATATCAGCGACGTCTCCAGCCGCTTTAACTTATTCTAAATTGATTTAGATGAAACACTCCACATAATTGCCACCTCCTAATTCCTCACAAGTGGCATAAAGTCGATGTAGCCGGCGGCTAGCGATTCGGTGTGTCTAAGTAATTGCTGACATTTACAGGTTTGCAGATGACAGAGCAGCCCAGTGGGCCTGTGAATCAAAGAAGAGCGTTACGAGAGGAAGTGAGCGCATACGTCTGCTTGCTTTAACTTCATAACACGCACAGTGATAAAGTTATTGGCTTTGACTGTCAGACACATTACATAGGTGATTATTATGTTTCTATTGGGCAAGGTTAATAATAGGGCTTTTCACATTATGAGCCAGATTTACTAACAGCTTGACCTAGCGCAAACCCTATTTTGGCGTTAAAAAACTCATTATTAAAATGATCCGTCAGCGTCTGTGTTCTTTAATGTGAGCATTGTCAGTAAATCATCTGCATAACTTTGGGATTTCGCTCTCACGCTTATTTGCCCTGTTTAGTAAATCTGGCCCTATGTTTATCTTTACAGTAAGCAATGCAGCCTGAATTGTGATGGCAAAATGTGTATGTATATTTCTTCAAATGATGTTTCATCTGCGTTAAAACCTTCATCACATGTCCTGGAATAAAGATCTGACCGTGGCTTTGATGAGCTTTCAAGAATAATGAGGTATCATATATGACATGATGTCATTCCTCATGTTTTGGACGAAAAGTTACAGTAGAAATGCTTTGAACTTTCAAACACAGGAAAACAGCTAGCCGTCAATTTAAAAAGTTCAAAAAGTGTCTCTTACTACTTCTCTAAATGGTTTTGTAATGACACCTAAAAAAAGCTGCTGACAGACTTCGTGATTTTTCATGTCACGAAAAAGCTCCATTGTCGCTTCTCATTTTCATCATAACCAAATATAAACTTCTTTGAAAAAACATGTTTGTAAATGTGAATGAATAAAATGAATGAAAAGCACATGGATTGAAAGTATGTATTATTTTTCGTTAATAAAATAATAGAGATTTTGGCAAATTATTATAAAAAATAAAAATAAAAATAAAGGATTTTTTGGCAAAAAAAAAAAAAAAGAAATAATAATTTTAATGGACTGAAGAATCACCCATACACAGTATGGAATCAATGCAGTTTAGAAACAGACAACCAATCATAAACTGCCTTAGTGCTTAGCTCATAAAATATTCATGCACTCTGTATAGCTGCAGAAAGTAAAACTGTTGAGTGTCTGAAGTAAACTCCTAAATCAATAATATTAAACTCATAAATATGCAAATAAGAATGTAAGCCAGGGTTTACAAATGTATAGTGTGAAACCTTGTTGACTACTACCATTAATTATATCCCAGGGTAAAGTATGAACAGTGTGAAAAACACTGAACAAAAATCTCAGGGTTAAGAAGTGTGAAAAGCCAAATTAATATTTGTGGTCTTCCCACAGGAAGACGTTTGTGTCTCTATGAAGCTTGACTATGCAGCGTTGTGAACGCCTCCACAGAATCTTGATGTTGAGCCTTTCAGAAGATGTTCTGCAATCAAAGAAAGCACATTCACTGGTTTATTTCTGTGGGTGTTTGTAATTAATTGATTTCCTGAAATGACACCTCGTGATAAGGGTTTAAGCCAGAAACATACGCAACGCAAGGCAAAATTGGTACATAATAAGCATTTTTGTGCTACTTTAGCGCTAACTTCAAATCAAACACTGAACAGAAATAAAACACTACAGTAGATTTGTTGACTAATATTCTGAAAAGAAGGTAACAAATTATAAAATTTTGAATAAATGTTAAAAATGCATAAACATTTGGTGCATTAATTTGAGTGTGTTGATGTGGTATTGTATTAACAAATATTAAGTTGATATATATATATATATATATATATATATAAATATTTAGTATAATAGTTCACCCAAGAATAAAAATTCTGTCATCATTTACTCAAGAATGTGTGTAACCAAACAGTTGATTGACCCCAATGACTTCATAGTATATCTTTTTTCCATACTATGGAAGTCAATGGGGTCTATTAAATGTTTGGTTACCCATATTCTTCAATATATATATATTTTTAATGTTCAGCAGAAGTAAGAAACTCATATAGGTTTGGAACAACTTGAGGGTGAATACATAATGAATTTTTTATTTTTGAGCGAACTATCCCCTTAAGAGTAAAGAACTGATCGCTTTTTGATTGTCCCAAGTGTTTTTCACATGTCTTTGAGCCTAAATTCAATCTGTTCATCATAAAAAGCGATCATGTCTCTTCATAAAATTTGAACTAAACCGTTCAATACATATGGATTAGTTTTACAATCTCTTTAAAGGGGTGGTAAAACACGATTTCACTTTTCTAACTTTAGCTAGTGTGTAATGTTGATGTTTGAGCATAAACAACATCTGCAAAGTTACAGCGCTCAAAGTTCAAAGCAAAGGGAGATATTTGCTTTTAAAGAAATCAATTTCTAAGGACTACAGCAAACAGCCGGTTTTGGACTACACAACATTCCTCCAGGGTTGCTGACGTCAGCAAACCCCAATAAACCCCTCCTCCGAGAATACGAAATAAGGGGGGCGAGGCCATTTTATATTGCGTTGGAGAAGAGTTATTGTGGTATAGGAGTGTTGTTGCCGCCGCAATATCGTCGAAACGCTGTTATTTTCATCAGTGCCCAGATTGCAGGTCCACTTTGCTCAGCCTTCCTAGAGTCGCGGGAGTTAGGGATCAATGGTTAATTATTACCCAAATCTCGATCTCTGTGCTGCACATTTTACGGAGGAAAGCTTCCACAATCTTGGCGAGTTCAATGCAGGATTCGCACAACGGCTTGTGCTGAAAGATGGAGCAGTTCGAACTTTAAGAACAGAAGCTGTTGTTTACGGGCCACAATCTGTAAGTATGATTTATTTTTCGTCGATGTGTTTTCCTGTAATAGTTCGTATTGTTAATTGTACGTTGTAGCAAGGAAGTAAACAAATGACAACGCTGTTTGGCTCTGCTGGTTTGTTAAATGGATAACATCTTGGATAACATCTCCAAGATGTTAAATACCATTTGACTAGTAACCAAAAATCCAAATCACAGTCTCTACTGCACCAATTTAATTGATATTAATACTAGTGTAGAACATTGCATAGAAACTGTGTCTATTCCTCGTTTACTAAGATCAAATAATAAATCTACTGCAGGATCTAGAAAAAATCTAATTGATATTAAAAGAAAAAATTTCGCTATTAGTGAACAAAAACAATTTCTAAAGCTAGGTCTTCTAAACATTAGATCGCTCACACCTAAAGCGGTTATTGTAAATGAAATGGTCACAGATAATAATTTCGATGTTTTGTGCCTTACTAAAACCTGGCTTAAACCAAATGATTATTTCGGTCTAAATGAGTCTACTCCGCCAGGATACTGTTATAAGCATGAGCCCCGTCTGATCGGTCGTGGCGGCGGTGTTGCAACAATCTACAGAGATATCCTTAATGTTACTCAGAAAACTCGTCATAGGTTTAATTCGTTTGAAGTGCTAAATGTTACGCTCTTAGATGTAAGAAAAAAATCCCTATTATCTCTAGCATTGGCTACCGTATATAGACCTCCAGGGCCTTACGCCAATTTCCTAAAAGAGTTTGCTGACTTTCTATCAGATCTTTTGGTCAACGTCGATAAAGCATTAATTGTTGGAGATTTTAACATACACGTAGATAATTTAAATGATGCGTTAGGGGCTGCGTTTACAGATTTATTAAACTCCTTCGGGGTCAAGCAAAACGTCACCGGACCAACTCATCGTCTTAATCATACACTCGATTTAATTATATCATATGGAACCGATCCAACCGATATAGATATCATTCCACAAAGTGATGATGTCACTGACCACTACTTGGTAACTTGCATATTACGCACTGCTGTAATATGTCATGCTGCGCCACGTTATCGACCAGGTAGAACAATTCGTCCATCCACCATAGATCATTTCTCAAATAGCTTATCTGATCTGTCTCAGCTGCTGCCTGAACCCAAACAAACAGATGAATTAGACGAACTTACTAGCACTATGAGCACCATTCTCTCTAGAACATTGGATATTGTTGCACCCATTAGATTAAAAAAGGTCAGAGAAAAAAGTATAGCACCATGGTACAATAATACTACGTATGTTTTAAAGAGAGAAACCCGTAATTTAGAGCGTAAATGGAAAAAACCTAATTTAGAGGTCTTTAGAATCGCGTGGAAAGACAGTATGTCACTTTATAAAAAGGCACTTAAAACGGCCAGGGCTGAGCACCTCAGCAAATTAATAGAAAACAACCGAAATAATCCAAGGTTTTTATTTAATACTGTGGCTAGACTAAAAAATAAACAGACGTCGTCTGAACAAAATACCTCGTTACAGTTTAGTAGTAATGATTTCATGAACTTCTTCACCAAGAAAATTGAAAGCATCAGAATCAAAATCGTAAACGTTCGATCTTTGCTCGCGCCTTATAATTCGGCCGCAATTATCACCCCGCAAGAACAATTACAATGCTTTACAACCATATAACAAAAAGAGTTAAATAAACTTATCACTTCATCTAAAACAACAACATGTTTATTAGATCCTATACCAACTAAACTACTGAAAGAAGTGTTACCTATAGTGGAAGAGCCTCTTCTCAATATTATTAACTCATCTTTATCTTTAGGTCATGTTCCAAGAACGTTCAAGCTGGCAGTTATAAAACCTCTTATTAAGTAATCACAATTAGATCCAAATAACCTAGCAAATTACAGACCCATTTCGAATCTTCCATTTATGTCAAAAATATTAGAAAAAGTTGTGTCCGCTCAACTCGGCTCTTTCTTGCAAGAAAACGACATCTATGAAAAGTTTCAGTCTGGATTCAGGCCACATCATAGCACTGAAACTGCGCTTGTTAGAATCACAAATGATTTACTTTTAGCTTCGGACCAAGGCTGTATCTCAGTACTAGTTTTACTTGATCTTAGTGCTGCGTTCGATACTATAGATCACACAATACTCTTAGATCGACTACAAAATTACACTGGTGTTCAAGGACAAGCATTAAGCTGGTTCAGGTCATACTTATCTGACCGCTACCATTTCGTCTACTTAAATGGAGAAAAATCTATTATAACTTCGGCAAACTATGGAGTGCCGCAGGGATCTGTGTTAGGCCCTTTATTATTATCAATATATATGCTGCCACTTGTTAATATTCTAAGGAAACATGGAATTAGTTTCCATTGTTATGCTGATGACACTCAAATATATATTTCATCACGGCCAGATGAATACGCTAAATTATCCAAATTGACAGATTGTGTTAAAGATATAAAAGATTGGATGACGCATAATTTTCTTTTATTAAATCCAGACAAGACAGAGGTAATACTTATCGGTTCTAAAAACCGTCCACAAAACCTTTCACAGCACGACTTTAACATAGTAGGATGCCCTGTTACTTTATCCGCTACAGTAAAAGACCTGGGTGTTACATTAGACTGCAACCTGTCTTTTGAAAAGCATATTTCATATGTTACAAAAACTGCCTTTTTCCACCTTAGAAACATTGCTAAGCTACGTAATATGCTATCAGTCTCTGATGCAGAAAAGTTAGTTCATGCATTCATGACCTCGAGGCTAGATTACTGTAATGCTTTATTAGCTGGTTGTCCTGCATCTTCAATAAACAAGCTACAGTTAGTCCAAAATGCAGCCGCTAGAGTTCTTACTAGATCAAGAAAATATGATCATATAACACCGATTTTATCATCACTTCATTGGTTACCTGTAAAGTTCCGTATTAAATACAAGGTATTGCTTTTGACTTATAAAGCTCTAAATGGTTTAGCTCCAGTCTATTTAACGGATCTTCTATCGCCTTACAATCCATCGCGCTCTTTAAGATCACTAAATTCGAGGCCTCTGGTCATTCCTAGAATATCCAGATCCACCAAAGGAGGCAGAGCATTTTCACATTTAGCTCCGAAGCTCTGGAATAGCCTTCCTGATATTGTTCGTAGCTCAGACTCGCTCTCCCAGTTTAAAACTAGACTGAAGACGCATCTATTTAGCCAGGCATTCATATACATTTTTTATCTTACAGTTACTGTAAATTCGGCCTCTAGTTCATAAACGCCAGAGGAGAACTGGCCCCCGACTGAGCCTGTGTTCTCCCAAGGTTTTTTTTTTCTCCGTTGGGTCATCTGATGGGGTGTTAGGACACCATTAGGTCACTGGATGGAGTTTTTCGGTTCCTTGCCACTGTTGCCTTTGGCTTACTCAGTTGGGGATATTCAAATTAATTAACCAATCATACCATTGATCAGCTCTACCAAACTTGGATGTCTTTTTTCCAGTAATAAACAAACATTGTTAAGTTGTTTTGATTGATACTGTGAAGCAGCTTTGATACAATCTGTATTGTGAAAAGCGCTATATAAATATATTTGACTTGACTTGACTTGACTTAAATGCTCATTCATACTTAAAGTTATCCGACAAACACCTAACGTTACAAAACTTTTTTTTAATCTCAACAGCGAACTTGGAATTAGTGTCAATTATTCTTTGATTAGAGCTTTTATGTATTGTTTATCGCTTGTTTATCTACAGGCATGCTAAACATGGTTCTGTGTTTGATTTGGCTACTGTAGTAAATCCAATGTTTAGTGTTCGTTTTGGGTTAATAGTTCTGTCGACAGATATTTGGCTACAATCGTTCTAAAAATACAAAAGTAACCGTGCCATACAGTCAGTAACGATCACTATAGATCCGCAGTCTTTACTCAAAAAAAATCCCTTTGAGGACTCTAGAATAATTTGTTAGAACGATTATATGAAATTCTTGTTTATGAAGCTTATTTTTTTGTAATACTATAATAATTAGTACAATTAAATAACAGCGTATCTAAAAGGTAATGAGACAACAAAAAACAAACCTTTCTGAAACGTCGTTTAACAGCCGTTCTTGAACAGGTTCTGCTCGATCATCTTCACTAATATTCTCTGGTTCTGATTCGGGCTCAAATTGGTATGGTTTTATTGACGCCATCGTTTATAATACACCAAAGCACAAACTGGCTAAAGTTAAGGGGCGTGACGTTTCCGGAAAACGTGCACTAGTCGGTTAGCGAATCACAACACACTGGGCCAGCTAACCAATCTGAGTCCATTGCGTATTTTTGAGGGACTGGCTTCATAGAACCCAGAAACCATCAGACTGTTTTTACAAGGAGGGGAAGAGCAGTGTAGAATAAAGGTAAAATATATGAAAAATAATGCAATTTTTTAAAAACGAAGCATGAACACATGTTACAGTGCACCCCACAAACACAATCAAGCCTTTGAAAAAATATGTTTTACCACCCCATTAATTAACTTTTTGAAGCTTTAAAGTGGTAGTGGGACAATGGAGGGACAGAAATCTCTCAGATTTCATCAAATAGATCTTCATTTGTGTTCTGAAGATGAACGAAAGTAGTATGTGTTTGGAATGACATGAGGGCGAGTAATTAATGACAGAATTTTCATATTTGGGTGAACTATCCTTTTAAGATCAAACTGTTGCTCCATCATGACTGCAAAACTACTAATGTTCGCAACAGCACCCCGTGTGGCAACAATGAGAATGCGATGAGTACAGTGCGCTTGGAACTGCATTCTGAATACTCTAAATTTCAGAACTCAACAATGTGCTTGAGTTTGCATAAGTGTCTGCGTTCATCTACTTCTGTAAAGTACGTTTCTGGCCTTTTGTAATGTGCTACAGCAGTTTTATAAGAGACCCAGAGGACTATCTTTTCCCCCTCTGTTTACAGTATGACTTTCATCATTATGCTGACTTCACAAATGGACTCTCAAGGACATGCATTATGTATAAGGTCTTGCTGCATGAACTGCTGCATTTGGCATCTCACGTCAGATGTCAAGCAGATGTCTGGAACAGAAAGCATGGTGCATATACTCATCCTCAGATAAATCTAGCTGCCTCCCAAAGGCCATCGCTCAACTGAAGGCAGTTGCTTTAGAGGAAAATGGTGCTCAATTTAAACTTTCTTCATTTATATTCTTTGTGGATGTAACATTAAACTATGAATATAAGACTCCATTAACACACAACACTTTTGCTCGATTGCTCGATTGCTTTTGTCCGCCTCGCTGGCTGCTGTGAGCTGTGAGTTTGTTTGCATCTTGGCTGTCTAAGCCTCGTATTAGCTTCGTATTTCCTTCTGTTTTTCCGTATTTCTCTCTTTATTCTGTTCTGAACCATCATTTAACTCATAATTACAACTCGGACTGTTGGCCAGACGCGTCTCAAGCCATTATACGGCTGGAACCACAAATACGGTTGGAACATTGGTTGTTGGTCGTAGAGCGAGACACCGCTTCACTGCTGTTCGCCCTGCGATCGACTGCTTTTGTCAGCCTCATTGCCCGCTGTGAGTTTGTTTGTTTGCGTTTGTTTGTTTGCGCAAATACGGTTTGAACATTGGTTGTTGGTCGTAGAGCGAGACACCGCTTCACTGCTGTTCGCCCTGCTATCGACTGCTTTTGTCAGCCTCATTGCCCGCTGTGAGTTTGTTTGGGTTTGTTTGTTTGCGCAAATACGGTTTGAACATTGGTTGTTGGTCGTAGAGCGAGACACCGCTTCACTGCTGTTCGCCCTGCGATCGACTGCTTTTGTCAGCCTCGTTGCCTGCTGTGAGTTTGTTTGTTTTCCCGTCTATCATGCGTCTACATTACACCCATACCACTACAAAGACGGTTTTTACCCAAGACTTGAGTCATAAATTAATATAAATATTAATAGCATCACTGGTTGCATCATTGCTAACTTACTGTCCATCTGTTAAAATGGCGAATATATCAGGTGTATGTTATCTACCTTTTGGTGCAGATGAGAACAAATCTGAATTGCTCGCGGTGCAGTCTGAATTAGAAGCTGTAGAAAAGCAGATCCGTGACCTTCTAGAGAGACAAGCTGAGCTGAGAGACCGGCGTTTAGCTCTTGAAACATCACGCGCTGATGCACATGGATCAGTGATTAATGTTAGTAACCCGCTGACGCTGACCTCGTCTACTCCGTGCATTTCTCAGCATTGGTCCCGAGCATCCAGGTCACGATCAGCCATGATTTCATTCACTCCGGCTCCAACACACCACCACGAAGCCTGGGTGGTTCCGCGGAAGCCGCGAGCCAGGACAAGAATCTTTTCGCCCCTCCCGGTTTTCGAGATCTCCACTCAGAACCGATTCTCCCCTCTTCGCGAAACGGAACGCGATGCTGTGATCATCGGCAATTCCACCATCCGACACGTCCACGCTACGTTAGGTAAAAGTAAGGTGCACAGTCACTGCTTTCCTGGTGCTCGTGTTCTCGATATCACTGCGCGGGTAACTGAGATCTTGAACGGTGACGAGCGCGTCGGAGCTGTTGTGCTGCACGCGGGAGCTACCGACATTAGGCTGCGACAGACGGAGGTTCTGAAGAAAGACTTCAGGAGCCTTATCGATACGGTACGCAGCACATCGCCTGAAACATCGATTATTGTGTCTGGACCGCTTCCTACGTACCAACGAGGGCATGAAAAGTTCAGCAGATTATTTGCGCTAAATGAATGGTTATTGTCATGGTGCAATGAGCAGAAACTGATTTTTGTAAATAATTGGAATCTGTTTTGGGAGCGACCAAGGCTCTTCCGCGCTGATGGCTTACACCCAAGTAGAATCGGGGCAGATCTTCTGCCGGATATCATCTCCAAGATGTTAAATACCATTTGACTAGTAACCAAAAATCCAAATCACAGTCTCTACTGCACCAATTTAATTGATATTAATACTAGTGTAGAACATTGCATAGAAACTGTGTCTATTCCTCGTTTACTAAGATCAAATAATAAATCTACTGCGGGATCTAGAAAAAATCTAATTGTTATTAAAACAAAAAATCTTGCTATTAGTGAACAAAAGCAATTTCTAAAGCTAGGTCTTCTAAACATTAGATCGCTCACACCTAAGGCGGTTATTATAAATGAAATGGTCACAGATAATAATTTCGATGTTCTGTGCCTTATTGAAACCTGGCTTAAACCAAATGATTATTTCGGTCTAAATGAGTCTACTCCGCCAGGATACTGTTATAAGCATGAGCCCCGTCTGATCGGTCATGGCGGCGGTGTTGCAACAATCTACAGAGATATCCTTAATGTTACTCAGAAAACTCGTCATAGGTTTAATTCGTTTGAAGTGCTTGTGCTAAATTTTACGCTCTTAGATGTAAGAAAAAAATCCCTATTATCTCTAGCATTGGCTACCGTATATAAACAGATGAAACCCAAACAAACAGAATTAGACGAACTAACTAGCACTATGAGCACCATTCTCTCTAGAACATTGGATATTGTTGCACCCATTAGATTAAAAAAGGTCAGAGAAAAAAGTATAGCACCATGGTACAATAATACTACGTATGTTTTAAAGAGAGAAACCCGTAATTTAGAGCGTAAATGGAAAAAAACTAATTTAGAGGTCTTTAGAATCGCGTGGAAAGACAGTATGTCACTTTATAAAAAGGCACTTAAAACGGCCAGGGCTGAGCACCTCAGCAAATTAATATAAAACAACCGAAATAATCCAAGGTTTTTATTTAATACCGTGGCTAGACTAAAAAATAAACAGACGTCGTCTGAACAAAATACCTCGTTACAGTTTAGTAGTAATGATTTCATGAACTTCTTCACCGAGAAAATTGAAAGCATCAGAATCAAAATCGTAAACGTTCGATCTTTGCTCGCGTCTTATAATTCGGCCGCAATTATCACCCCGCAAGAACAATTACAATGCTTTACAACCATATAACAAAAAGAGTTAAATAAACTTATCACTTCATCTAAAACAACAACATGTTTATTAGATCCTATACCAACTAAACTACTGAAAGAAGTGTTACCTATAGTGGAAGAGCCTCTTTTCAATATTATTAACTCATCTTTATCTTTAGGTCATGTTCCAAGAACGTTCAAGCTGGCAGTTATAAAACCTCTTATTAAGAAACCACAATTAGATCCAAATAACCTAGCAAATTACAGACCCATTTCGATTCTTCCATTTATGTCAAAAATATTAGAAAAAGTTATGTCCGCTCAACTCGGCTCTTTCTTGCAAGAAAACGACATCTATGAAAAGTTTCAGTCTGGATTCAGGCCACATCATAGCACTGAAACTGCGCTTGTTAGAATCACAAATGATTTACTTTTAGCTTCGGACCAAGGCTGTATCTCAGTACTAGTTTTACTTGATCTTAGTGCTGCGTTCGATACTATAGATCACACAATACTCTTAGATCGACTACAAAATTACACTGGTGTTCAAGGACAAGCATTAAGCTGGTTCAGGTCATACTTATCGGACCGCTACCATTTCGTCTACTTAAATGGAGAAAAATCGATTATAACTTCGGGAAAACTATGGAGTGCCGCAGGGATCTGTGTTAGGCCCTTTATTATTCTCAATATATATGCTGCCACTTGGTAATATTCTAAGGAAACATGGAATTAGTTTCCATTGTTATGCTGATGACACTCAAATATATATTTCATCACGGCCAGATGAATACGCTAAATTATCCAAATTGACAGATTGTGTTAAAGATATAAAAGATTGGATGACGCGTAATTTTCTTTTATTAAATCCAGACAAGACAGAGGTAATACTTATCGGTTCTAAAAACCGTCCACAAAACCTTTCACAGCATGACTTTAACATAGTAGGATGCCCTGTTACTTTATCCGCTACAGTAAAAGACCTGGGTGTTACATTAGACTCCAACCTGTCTTTTGAAAAGCATATTTCATATGTTACAAAAACTGCCTTTTTCCACCTTAGAAACATTGCTAAGCTACGTAATATGCTATCAGTCTCTGATGCAGAAAAGTTAGTTCATGCATTCATGACCTCGAGACTAGATTACTGTAATGCTTTATTAGCTGGTTGTCCTGCATCTTCAATAAACAAGCTACAGTTAGTCCAAAATGCAGCCGCTAGAGTTCTTACTAGATCAAGAAAATATGATCATATAACACCGATTTTATCATCACTTCATTGGTTACCTATAAAGTTCCGTATTAAATACAAGGTATTGCTTTTGACTTATAAAGCTCTAAATGGTTTAGCTCCAGTCTATTTAACGGATCTTCTATCGCCTTACAATCCATCGCGCTCTTTAAGATCACTAAATTCGAGGCTTCTGGTCATTCCTAGGATATCCAGATCCACCAAAGGAGGCAGAGCATTTTCACATTTAGCTCCGAAGCTCTGGAATAGCCTTCCTGATATTGTTCGTAGCTCAGACTCGCTCTCCCAGTTTAAAACTAGATTGAAGACGCATCTATTTAGCCAGGCATTCATATACATTTTTTATCTTACAGTTACTGTAAATTCGGCCTCTAGTTCATAAACGCCAGAGGAGAACTGGCCCCCGACTGAGCCTGGGTTCTCCCAAGGTTTTTTTTTTCTCCATTGGGTCATCTGATGGGGTGTTAGGACACAATTAGGTCACTGGATGGAGTTTTTCGGTTCCTTGCCACTGTTGCCTTTGGCTTGCTCAGTTGGGGATATTCAAATTAATTAACCAATCATACCATTGATCAGCTCTACCAAACTTGGATGTCTTTTTTCCAGTAATAAACAAACATTGTTAAGTTGTTTTGATTGATACTGTGAAGCAGCTTTGATACAATCTGTATTGTGAAAAGCGCTATATAAATATATTTGACTTGACTTGACATTCTAGCTCTACAACACAATCTCCTAAAACACATCTAAATCTACACACTGCACACTTTAGATGAAAAGACTCAAATGTACCATAAAGTTCGGGAAACTTTGGAACCCTCGTAAGACCTTGAGATTAAGCAAAAGTTACGAACGTCAATAAGGGAGTAAATATTTCAGGAACTACTCAACTAGTACAAAGTAAATGTTTTAACATTACACATATTTGAGTAATGGTAAAACAATCAGCAGTTAGACTTAGCGGTGACTTCAAACCATGCAAACAAATCTAAGATGACTTCTACAGGAAACTACTCTACAGGCCCTAAAAACATAAGATGTTTTGACGTGTTACCCTCCATAACTGTAATCCATGCCACTACCATTGACGTTACTGTAGAGAAAGCACAGCGATAATTTGATATAGACTTCTCTGAGAGGTATATAATACAGAAATTACAAATGATAGGAAAACAGAGGAAATACATAACTTTTAACCCTATAAAGTCTGCTGCATCATATTCAATACTCAATTTTATAAGGCCTCTAAATGACCAACATGATGAAATGTTTCTTTTTTTTCATCTCAATCATCATTTCATTCCATTGTATTATAAAAACTACAGAGCTTTGATCATAATACTAAGCATTTTGTATTTTATTAAGACACATCGTAGGCAGATATAGAGTGACGACTTGATATTTATATGCATTTTATTGAAGTAGTCTGTCGAATTACAGTATCGAGTTTTTCCATATAAATATCAGCAGCTGCACCAAACTGCATATTTTTACTCAGTTTGAGCCTCTGAATAAACTGAAGTGTTTTTTGTGGTGTATGAGCTTCATATTCTCATTATATCATATATGAGGCATAAAAGCCTGATGGATCAAATATGAAACTCAACAAAAACACAAAAAATGTTTTCGTCTAAAGGTTCAATAAACTGTTCCATTTAAAAAACTATTTCATGTCAGATTTTACAGGGTTAAAAACATGAAATTCAGACTGTTATTTTTGTAACCCTTCCCCTTCATTCTGGCATATAACACCTGCTTCATTCCTGGTGGATAATAATCAAATTTGTTGAATTTTATTCTGAAATACATCAGACTACAGAAGTAAAATGGGTTGTGAACTGTATTTGACTTCACCATCTACCTCAGTAGCTTACTCGTGTAAACTGACACTAAACCTGTCTGGAACAGATAAAGTGGATTTAAGAGTTTTGGAACACTGACTCTCGGTGATGTCACATTGCTGCGAGAGCGAGGACGAGGAGCCATCCATCAGAATCTCAGACGGTTTTAGGTTGAGAAATTCTGCCCTTGTGTGAGTCTTTCCTTGACAGTTTCCTGTCAGCTTTTTTAGGCTAATCTTATGCACTACAGACTACAGAAAATCACAAGTTTTTTGCATGTCAGTTTGTTACAGTGGCCCAGAAAAGTAATTAGACACTTAAAGGATAAGTTCGGTATTTTACACTTAAAAGCCCTGTTTTAAGATTGTTTCTGATGAAATAGAACGGTTAAGATTGAAATTTGGACAAATGCTGCTGTACCGAGAATTTTCGGTTTCTGTGTTAGCACCCCCCCACCTCCACAATGGTTTCATAGGGGCACTGGAACAAAATCATTCATAAAACGCATTAAACTTTAGTTTACAAAGACGTGAAACTCACCGAGTGGTCTGGGGTGTTCACTGATATGCTCACACAAAAATCGCTGAAAAAGATGCTTTCCAACAGGTTTTATCATAGTTTTTGTCCAACTCCATTGACTTAAGTCAGGACAAAAACTACATCAACTAAATGATGCTGGAGCTTTACTCAGAACTAACTAAATTTTTCTGAGCCATATTTACAATAATATTTCATTTTCCATTTACTTGTTGTCGTCTTTTTTTCCTCAAACATCTTTTTGTGAAATATTTTGCTTGTAAAGTTTCTTTACAATAAATGCTGTTTGCTCTGATGTAAATGACAGTTTTTTTTTTTTAGCAAGGCTTAAGTGTCCAAAAACTTTTTGGAGCAACTGTATTTTAAGCTTTAATATTAAGTTTCTCTTTAAGTATAATTAAAACAAAAACAAATGCTCTGTTCCTAAAGATAGCGAACTGTCTATTTAGGCAGTATTTTGAGGCATCACAGGGATCATTTAGCTGGCTTCCAAGATAACTTTTGGCCAAATTTAAGGCATTATTGCATATACCACATGAGGTGAAGTCAATAAATGATAGGCAATAAATCCAATTGGGTGTACAAAGCAGGAAAAAAAAAAATAATTGTTGAATTATCTATTATATGTATAATATACATATATATATATATATATATATATATATATATTTAGTAATGTTATAAGAATTATATATATATATATATATATATATATATATATATACTCATACACAATGTATTCAGTGCATAAAATATAAATAACAATAATACTTTTTACTTAATATTTGGATTAGTATTCCTAGAGTATTGTATGAGTTTAGCACTGCTGAAATGAAAACATGCAAGTACCAATGTAATATCTTCTGTACCTTCTCCTGCATTGTAAGCCAGTATGGCTCTGGTTCTCATCTGCTTGCCCTCGGCGGTTTTGCTGGAGCAGGTCTGGGAGCATGTGGACCATTCAGTCCAGAGACTGAGAGCACAGTCTTTAGGGCAGGGAACCATACAGGGCACAGGTGCAGGGTAGACCGCATCCGAACACATCTCCTTCTCCACCTCTGAACCTGAAGCACAACACATGGAGTCATCAACATGTTGCAAATTCATTAAGCACCATTCTTCTTGTGCCTTACATGTAAGCTAAAGTTGACCTTTATAGTTGACCTTTGCACATTAACGGGTAAAAATGTTTTAAATATAATAGCTGTTACTGTATTGTAGATTTTAGCATGGCTGCAATCTTGCATTGGAAAATCATTATCCAGAAATATTATTATGATATTAAATTGGCTTCATGAACATTAACTTGATTATTTTTACTGTTTATGCTGTAAAACTGATTCGTTGATGCCTCTGAAAACCAGGCCAAAATGTTCAAGTTGAGTTGATGAAAATATTTTCATCTGTGTATGTTAAAACTATACATGAATTTAAGCTAAATTGTTAAACAGTATTTAAAAATAAAATCAGTTTCCCAGGGGGCTTTGACCAATTTCCACTTCCAAATTCATAATTTATGTTATCGTAACGTCTGGTGTAAGTGGATTTGACCGTAGCCTCACATGTAGGTTTCAGACAGCAGAAGTTCAAGTAACCTGTCAAGCAAATGTCTGAAAATCAAGAAAATCAAGCCTATTTTTAAGGCTTTTTACATTTCTTGGCATAGTGACAGTACATGCATAACAATTAGGTACATTTCCCCCATGATTCGTAATACTGTAATGCAATTAAATCTGATAACTGTAATGCTAAAAAATAAAAAGATATTAATTATTTATTCATACATCAAAGTAGTATATGTTGTATTGACTTTAATTCATTATTAAAACACTAAATATTAATTAATATTATAATGAAATATTAAATTGATTTTAAAAAATATTACAATTTAAACCGTAAATTAGATTAATACAAATATTAAAATAAAAATATTACTTCATATAATACAGTATATAATAATATTGTCACATAATACACAAAAAAAGAGAAAATAATAAAAAACGCCAATGAGAATCACCACCGTGAATAAAGGGAGCTACAAAAACACATCCAGATGCATTATAGTAATGGAAATTTGGGCATAAAATGTACTTAACTGTCATGAAAATAAACGTCACAAGGCAAATTATGTTAATGGATTTAAAATCAGGCAACATTTTCTTTATGCAAAATATGATTCACCCAGACAAGCTTTTAATGCATTTCAAAACAATCTGTTGTCCTATTTTGAAACCGTGCCATCCTAAAAACAGTAGAAAGCAATCATACAGATGGTTCTGAGGGACAGGCAAAAACAAAACATGTGCAATTGTCAGCGTGTTCTTGTTTGGCAGCATTCATTAACACGCACAGGCTCTCTCAAGGGTTCTTATCATATCTTTTACTCTGAGCCAAATATGATGAGTATCAGCTTGGTTTTGGCTTTAGCACAGTGACACGCTGGGGAGAAAAAAAAAACCTCTCTCTGGTTGAGCACTGAACCACAGACACCCAATAAATATTTCTATCAAAAGCAGGGACAGTCCAAGTTTCGCTTGTAGCAGATAGCGATACATTATTTACATCGATCTGTGTCAGAACCGTGGCCATGAAGCAATATTGTACGCGTCACTCTCCGGCTGTCGGAGTGAAGCAGATGCCAAGTCTGCCTGTAAAAAAAACAACAACTAGCAGATCAATTTTAATCAGTGCATGATGGAATCAATCTGCCACAGCGTGCGACTACAGCGAGGCAGGTTATGGCGAGACGGGGGCTTTCGATTGCTCACGTGGCAGATAATAGAGAACATTATTGCACGCTATTATTATTTCATAGACGTCATATCACATGGCCACACAGTAGATTCTGAATGACAGTGGTCATGTGACAGTGGGATTTCTTGAAAACAACAGATGTTTCCTTGCAGAGTCAGTGATGGTTTGGCTTTTTCAAACTCTCCAGCATTTGCTCAATAAATATACTGAGCCTTAAAGGGATGATTCACCCAAAATATTTTGTCATCACTGACTCACCCACATTCTGTTCCAATCCTGTATGAGCTTTTTTCTTCTGTTGAACACAAAAGAAGACCAGACAGTTGACGGTAGCTGTTGACTTCCATAGTAGGAAAAAAAAAATTCCTATGGAAGTCAACGGCTACCATCAACTGTCTGGTTACCAACATTCTTCAAAATATATTCTTTTGTGTTCAACAGAAGAAAGAAACTCACAGAAAAAACATGAGGGTGAGAAAATTATGACAGAATTTTAATTTTTGGGGGAACTATCCCTTTAATGTGGTAGAATTGCAAAACTTTCCATGAAATTCGATTTGATTAAAATGAGCAACAACAATAACGTTTTTTAACATTTTGAGAACATGGAGTATTTAGCAAAACTAACAAGTTGTTTTAGACTAGAGATACAGGGGTGACAGCTTGTCAGACTTGTCAGAAGCCTGTCAGAACACTGTGACTCTGTGCCAATCAAAACATTGCTCTGTTTGTTTTAGCATTCTGACACAGCAACACTAGCACAACCAATGGAGTGAATGCATCCATTGACCCGAGCAATGGCAGACAGCGGGAGTTCCCAGGAAACCTTTTCGAAAACAGTTATTATTTCATTTGGGGTCTTTATTGTGATGAAGAAATTACACACTTCACCTTTAACTTCCTGCTGTCAGGTGGACAATTAGTAAGGGATATGATTGATTTAAATTTCACTTATCTCACAAAGTAGCATTTTTTTTTTTTTTTTTTTAAAAGTACACAAAACATAAATGGTTTCAGGCTTATACTGGATTGGACATAATAACCTCCGGTTCAATGATCAGAGTCATTCAATCCAATCAAGGAGGAAGTGAATCGTCTGACCAATTCAGACTCCTGAGATTGATTCAATTCTAATTAAACCAAGCAACTGTTTAGTTAAAATTGATCAAGTAAAGACATTTCTAATGTTATACAAATGTCTATTTCAAATAAATCCTAAAAAGTAATCAGATACAAATGTATCCACAAAAATATAAAGCAGCTCAACTGTTTTCAACATTGAAAACAGTAAGAAATATTACTTGAGCAGCAAATCAGCATATTAGAATGATTTCTGAAGGATCATGTGACACTGAAGACTGGAGCAATGATGCTGAAAATTAGTGAGCATAAGAGGCTCCTTTCAAAAATCTTACCAACCCCAAACCTTTGAATGATGTATAAATATTGTTGCAGGAAACACTGATAAGAGTACCTCAACATGCTGTTGTTGAAGAGAACAACAATTTATGAGCAAGTGCAAGTCTTTAGCCGGTCAAATATACAAGTGTCTCTCCAGCTATCTGAGATTGTCTTTATTGAGCAGCTGAGCTGGAGGAGGACACGATCACCATTAGCATCATGTTCACACTCCTCCGCTCTCTGCAGCTTTAACCCTGTAAATAGCTCCAGCTGAGAAGGGAAATGTTCCGGACATGCCAGCTGAGAGACTAGATACATATGCCCTTCTTCAGGATATAGCTTGATTTCCCAGAGGCTAATTACCGGATTCAAAATCAATCCTACTTTTGATTTCCGGCACAGAAGCCATCTGAACACAAGTGGGAATCTACTGGCGGTATAATCCCCTGGCAAGCTTCATGCAAGAGATTATTTTAGCATTTTTGCAATAAGAGTGTGCTCTAGTTGCAGTTTTCTTGAAGGGAATAGAATGAAAATTTCCTGTTAATTTAAGCAATCCTAGATGTTTTTTTCTTCAGTAGAAATCTGAAAAAGATTTTTAGCTGAATCTGTAGTACTTGGTGATAATGCAAAACAATGGCAAGTCAATTATTTGACAGTAAGCTCGCGCTCCAGACAGCCATAAACACGGTCAGGACCATTTGCTGTTGCTGTGGATTACAGGTAATAATGTTGTAAATAATGTTCAGTTCTACTGAAGAAGAAAAAGACACCTACATCTTGGATGGCCTGATGCCAAATTTAAAAAATGTTTCACTTCCCCTTTCAGCTCTATTCAAATGTAACTAGTTATACTGTAGGTTTCACAGTTTCACAGAGAATATGTGATAATACATGACTGTACTGAGTCTGAACTCTGTACAGTACAGTCACTATTACCTGTAATCCACAGCAACAGCAAACAGTCCTGACCGCGTTTATGGCAGCTTACTGTTTCATGATGCATGCACTAATCGTTCTTAAAAGCCGAGCTGGTTCACAGAAACTGAACCGAACTTTAGTTCCAGGTTGATGACATTTGATGTAGCACTCATGCTCATTGTGCAGCACCAAATGAGCCAGCAAGCATGTCCAAACGGGTTATTGAACCAAAAAAAAGGTTTGAAATGAAGGAATAAAAAAGAACAGATCCAAAAAGAACTGAATATAGGAATTAATAGGATTACCTCAGCAAAGAACCGGCTCATTCGGTTCTTTTTGAGTCAGACGTGACCGAAAAGCTGACTTTCGACTCTGCCTGTATTTGATTTGTTCATTTCGAACCAGTTCTTTGGTTCAATAACCCATCTGGACATGCTTATTGGCTCATTCTGTGCTGCACAATTTGTGTCTTGCGTCATAACCCCGGAACTAAAGTTCGATTCAGTTCAATTCTGTGAACCACCTCGACTGGTTACCGGCTTAAAATAATGATTTGTTCAAGAATTGAACACCTCTACAGAGATCCCAATCCCTTCTGAATCAACACAGATTCAGATATCCAACACAGATTTACGCAGATATCCTGTGTTACTAATTGTAACTCAAATGTGTTTAATACCTTCGCTGTTGACGCAGCGGACCTGTGGATTCTGAGTTCCCTCTCCGCAGTCCATCTCTTCTTCAGGGATACACTCCTCTAGCTTGATCAGCTGCCAGGTAAAACAGAAGGGATCATCGCACGGGATGGCCTCCACAAGGTGAGGACAGTTCCCCTCGCCAGCCGTGGGGTTATTAGTGATTGTGCGTCGTCTGAACTTGAAACCTGCAAATAAACGAATGGTCTATTAATTGCCTCCATCCCTAGTGGCATTTAGCCACACTTTAAAATGTCATTGAATTAGCACAAAATATTAAACTAATATTAGATATTTTCCCCAATTTATTTGAACCAACTCATCCTAGGGTGATTTTTGGTGGATGTGTGATCTTTTTAGGGTGGTTCTCATAAAACTTTCAAGAACATATCCAATTCAATTCCAATCCAAATGCAAAAGGAAAATACATTCTATTTTGCATAAAGTAAGTCAAACCTCTTTTTCTACATTGACATTTTTTATTACAATAAAAGACCCTCCACATTCTCATTAAAGCAATGCAAAATCAGTAGGTATTGTTCACTACAGAAATACAAAAAAAGAGAGCATTTATTAAATCAAAGTAATTTAATCAGTTCTACTGCCTTTACGGTGATTTTAAACATATTGTTGCAAAAGCAGAAAAAAACCCTTGCGGCATTAAAAATAGACACGTTTGTTAAACTTAGACTTTAAAATAAAAATATAATATTAAAAACGCCATAAAATGGGGCATAATTTTCTTCAAATATATCAATATATTTTTTCTTTTCTTTTTTTGTTGTTTTATTTTTTTGGGGGGATCTGGACATGTTCTTTTTTGAGATTTACCTTTATTTATAGAGGCAAAGTTCAGTAAATTCCAACTTTAATAGCCATAGGTCTCTGTGCTTTTTGCTTTTCAGCCAAAGTGACGTTCATCTAGGTTACACTTCATTTCGATGTCCACTTTAGACATTCTACTAACTATAAGTAACTTTGCTACAACATGTCAACTAACTCTCATTAGAGTATGAGTAGACTGTTAGGTTAAGGTTAGGTGTTAGGGTTCAGGTTAGTAGAATAATTTGACATGTAGTTCCAAGTTACTTATAGTCAGCAGAATGTCTGTTTGGGGAACGTCAAAATAAGGTCTTTGCAGTTGCATAGTAAACAGACAGTCTACTAATACTCTAATGACAGTTAGTTGACATGAAGTTGCAAAGTTACTTATAGTTAGCAGAATGTCTAAAGTGGACCATTAAAATAAAGTGTTACCTTCATCTAACATGGTTTTTGTGAGATTCACATGTTAGCTCTAGTACTGAAGTCTACCTTTTGAGGTTATACTCAAGTTTATCTGTGTGCTTCAGGTATGTACTGTTATAATCAAATTTTAAACACATTTTGTTCCATTATTGCTGCAGATATGCTGCAATGCAGCATCCTGGACCAATAATATAAGATAATGGGGAAATCAAAAGGAAATATTGTATTCTTGCTCTATCTAAGTCTCCCAGTGATTCGGTATTCAGCAAAAACATAAGCTGCAAAATAGCTCAGTAAAATATTGTCTCAGCATTTGAACATTTAACTCTTTTTTCAGTGAATATATTATTGTTTCAGTCATGTTTACCTTTCTTCACGACCCGTTCCTCGCAATTCTCAAAGGTGCAGAGCCCCCAGGCGCCCCACGGGGACAGTTCACACTCCACAGGGCACGGGATGTGACACAGTTGCGTGGTACTTGGAGACGTTCCCTTGCAGAGCCGAACGTCTACGGGTTGTGATGCTATAATGCATATAAACACACGCATTAAAACACTGCAATAAGACTCTCACATGGAGACGACACATGGCGCACAATTAGGTTTATGTAACTGCAGGAAACAACAAATGGCAACATTTAACACGCTCCGAAGAATCTCCATTCCCAGTTGCATCACAGCAAAGGAAAAACAAGAGAAAACCAGAAACTACACAGATTTTAGCACAATTTGAATGCACATGATTTTTGTTTATTAAATATTTTGACTAATTTGATAATATTTCCTGTTATCAACCATCCTAAAAATAAATTAAATAAATTAAATAATTCTGGAAAAAAAGAAGATTAAAATGAATAATTCAGGCAGAACAATTTGGAGATTCGGCTTTTCATAGCGTGTTTTTTCAGACCAGTGGAAAGAAAACATCCAAAATAGACTTAAGCATTTATTTTAATGCACTTTATCTATTTGCATCATTCATGGATGGATGGATGGATGGATGGATGGATGGATGGGAATAGTTCTCAAATGAATGTAAACAATGAACAAACTACGTAAATCCTGTCTGGACTCAATATGCGTGAAACTATCAAATTCAAACTCAAAACATAAACAAGAGTGATACATTAATGTTTTAACACTGGATTTTCCTGTCGGCTTGATGGGTGACAGGTGACACGACTGCTGCGTTTGCATCAAAAGCTCTCCCGTACTGATATGTGGTGAGTTCTGCTCTCTAGAGACTTCCAAAACAAAATGTTCACAGAAATGTGCACAGATTGTGAACTAAATAGTACAAGAAGATTGACTGCGCCACAGACCTTCAAAAAAAAAAATTGATTGAACTCAAAACCGAGCATGGGGAATAACAGTACTCCATTCAACTGTTCTAGTGCCGCATGTTTCCCAAATTAATGGAGACACAGATTTCAGTGTGATGCACCATCATCTGAGTTAGCATAACACTGCACAGGTTGTCCTTGTTTACGTGCCAGATGGTCTAGACCTTCTGTGCAAACTTTCTGTCTAATCCAAATTGCGGTCTTGTGCCTGCTTTGACAAACCCAGGCGGACAGGCTTAGCTTCAAGCATGAGAATGATTTGGTATTCGGCCACTGTTTGAAAATAGATGAAAAACCTAAGGTGGCCTTGTTATTTCTTGCTATACACTAACATACTAAAGTTTGGGGTTGGTAAGATTGAAAAAAAAAAGTTTGAAAAGAAGTATCATATGCTCACAAATGCTGCATTTATATGCTCAATAATATTATTGAAATATCAATAAAATCTATTAAATATTATTACAATTTAATATAACTGTTTTCTATTCAAATATATTTTAAAATGTAATCCTTTGATGCAAAGCTACATTTTCAGCATCATTACTCCAATCTACATGATCCTTCAGAAATCATTCTAATATGATGATTTGCTTCTCAAGAAATATTTATTATTATTATCAATGTTGAAAACAGTTGTGCTGCTTCCTATTTTTGATACATTTTTAAGAATTATTTGATGGATAGAAAGGTAAAAAACAACATTTATTTAAAATGGAAACTTTTGTAACGTTACAAATATCTTTATTTTCACTGTTAATACATTTTTTTTATTGAACCCAAACTATTGATTGGCTTTACCCCATGTTATAAAGCCAATGAAATCAAACGTATAATGGTCAAGTTTCCAAAAGGCCCAATAGCTTTTTTGAGGAAGAGCGTACAGTAAGAATCTGTAAGAAGGACAGTCATCGCCAATCAATCTCTGTCACTTGTCTGGTGCCCAGAGGAGAGCGTTGACTAAAACACAGAGTGTTGCATCAGTATCTACGCTTGTAATGAGCTCTCTATGGACACAAACACTAACAAAAATACAGAAAGTAAACAGACTATGCAAACAAAATATGTAAACATGCCTCAGGCAAAGAGATTTGATCAAACAAAGACCATTATTTCAGATACAGAAAGGAAAGGGGAAAAAAGAGTGAAATAAAATAAAGAATAAAAAGATTAAAAGAAAAGAAAATAATAAATAAATAAAAATTCTAACTAAATGTCCATGTACTTCATCTGTGGCATGCTTTTGATAATCATAATCAATCATTTTGACGTTTGGTTATACTTTCAAAACAACTTTGGTACACTAACATTCAGTTGAAAAATACCCAAAATATTCCTTTAAAGGTGTTAAAAATCTTACCTGAGATCTCAAAGGTGATAGACAGGAGAGGAGGGACACTAGGCGTCTGGCCATTTGGAGACTGACCTTCTACAAAACACACAAACACCAACTCTAGCGAACTACTGCTAATAAGCATCATTCAAGGGACAAATACAAAGACTATCACTATGAGCTCTATACTGTGACTATTTACAGAATATTACAGCTTTAAAGGGACAATGCAAGACATAAGCTGGTTAACTTTAACTATCCAGAGCTGTGACGTCAAATGCCGCAGATAAGGGGAAATATAAGCCCATTCAACCTTTTAAGAGCCCTCAAAAAATAAAAACAATAAAATTATTTAATGACAATGCACAGCCACTTTTGAAATGTCATCAAAAATATATACTTTTTTTGGCAGCATAAAGGCATGGTTACGATCAGGGGACGCATTAAAAATAAAGATGTCCTGTCATTCGGATGGACTAGGTTGTATAATCATGCTATACTCTTTCTGTCAGTAAAATATTAAAAACTCTTGTTTCTCCCTTTAAATTATCACTCACAGCTCTCTGTGATTTTCACATTTTATTTTCTTGATTTTCTTCATGAAATGCAATAGACCAGACAACTTACTTTTATATCTGCCAGAACAACAGAAAGCCTTGTGAATTATCTGTCAATGTTTTTACAATTTGGTAAGTGATAGAGAAATATCCAGTTAAAGCAAACCCCGGTTATGCCATTTACCAGCAGTACCAAACTGTCCATGCCACACTTCTTGGTTTGTAATGCCATAAATATGTCACATTCGGTTCCCTTAAAAAACAGCTATTTTTTCATAGTAGACTCCTAATACAGCTCTGTCCAATCGAATGTCAAGGCAGTTTATTCAGTGTACTAAGGCATCGCCTCCATTGCCTTTCATTCAGACAGTAATGTGATAATGTGAGGTATAAGCTGGTTAGCTTTTACTTGTGCTTAGAACTCAGACAGTCAAAAGACACAGGATTCCTCCCACTCTCAAAAATCAAGCTTCTTCAATGAATTTTTGTAGCATCTAGCAAAGAATTCTCTTCTCATCAAGAACTATTTTAATTTTCTGCATTATATGAAACTCGAGGATTCTCTTATAGCATTATATTAAAACTTAAAGAATCTCCTAAAGCATCATATGGAACTTGAAATTATTATCTAATGGAATCAAATGGAACTCTTATGAAGATTATAAAGATTCACGCATCACATGGAACTTACAACAATTCTCTTATAGCATCATGGATCTTATAAAGATTCTCTTATCAATTGGAACTCATAAAGATTCAGTAATGGCATCATATATAACTTACAGTATAAAATCTATAGAATCAAATAGAACTTATAAAGTTTCACTTATGGCATCATATGAAACTTAGAAAGATTCTCTTATGATTTCAGGTGGAACTTATAAAGATTCTAATATGGAATCAAATGGAACTTTCTGTAAAGCTGCTTTGAAACGATGTGTATTGTGAAAAGCGCTATACAAATAAATGTGAATTGAATTGAACTAAAATATTTACATTATTTAACTAAATATTTGCTTTTGGCATCATATGAAACTTTTAAGGGTTGCCTTTATAAAATCAAATTATAAGAAAAGTTATCATATGTCACTCTTGATTTTAAGACAGTGAGGCCACCTGTGGGAAATAACGTTCTGTTCGTGCTACAAGTGCAATGTTGTATTCTTAGAAGAAAATGTAAATGAGCATCACTTCCAGATAGATGTGATGAAGGTTATCATCACATCAAAGAATCTTGAAGCTGACAACATCCTCCCAGGGCAAGAACATCATGACTCCATCAGTTGACTAACGCTCCAGCACATTTTCCCTTTAAGTTTCTGCAGCGTCTGCGTTCATGTATCTGCTGTCAGCGGCGCAGATTACCCCCCAGTGAAGCCAGACATCTCCTGCACCACGCTGATAAGGACACAGATTTCCCAGCATACGCAGCTCCACCAGTGGCCTGTTTTAATAGCAGTTCTTTAACCAGAGATTTTCATGCAGTCAGCGCTCATCTGCTCTAATGTGCGGGGACATGTGCGTTACGATAAGTTTCAATGTGCTCACCATACAGTTCTGAGCATCAAAAGAGCGAGCAGGAGGGAGGGAGATAAAAAAGGTATTTTCTATGAAGATGGGTGGGCCACTAATCAAGTGATGGTGTGTATGTGTGTGTGTGTGTGTGTGTGTGTAGAGCATGCAAAGAAATGCTGATGCAATATATACAGCAAAGTAAGAGATTTACACGTGGGTGACGGGCAGAGAAGGTAGGGAAAGAGAAAGAGCATAAGGGAGAGATCCATGTACAGGTCCTTCTAAAAAAATTAGCATATTGTGATAAAGTTCATTATTTTCCATAATGTAATGATAAAAATTTAACTTTCATATATTTTAGATTCATTGCACACCAACTGAAATATTTCAGGTCTTTAATTGTTTTAATACTGATGATTTTGGCATACAGCTCATGAAAACCCCAAATTCCTATCTCAAAAAATTAGCATATCATGAAAAGGGTCTCTAAACGAGCTATTAACCTAATCATCTGAATCAACTAATTAACTCTAAACACCTGCAAAAGATTCCTGAGGCTTTTAAAAACTCCCAGCCTGTTTCATTACTCAAAACAGCAATCATGGGTAAGACTGCCAACCTGACTGCTGTCCAGAAGGCCATCATTGACACCCTCAAGCAAGAGGGTAAGACAGAAAGAAATTTCTGAACAAATAGGCTGTTCCCAGAGTGCTGTATCAAGGCACCTCAGTGTGAAGTCTGTGGGAAGGAAAAAGTGTGGCAAAAAACGCTGCACAACGAGAAGAGGTGACCGGACCCTGAGGAAGATTGTGGAGAAGGACCGATTCCAGACCTTGGGGGACCTGCGGAAGCAGTGGACTGAGTCTGGAGTAGAAACATCCAGAGCCACCGTGCACAGGCGTGTGCAGGAAATGGGCTACAGGTGCCGCATTCCCCAGGTCAAGCCACTTTTGAACCAGAAACAGCGGCAGAAGCGCCTGACCTGGGCTACAGATAAGCAGCACTGGACTGTTGCTCAGTTTTGCATGTCATTCGTAAATCAAGGTGCCAGAGTCTGGAGGAAGACTGGAGAGAAGGAAATGCCAAAATGCCTGAAGTCCAGTGTCAAGTACCCACAGTCAGTGATGGTCTGGGGTGCCATGTCAGCTGCTGGTGTTGGTGCACTGTGTTTTATCAAGGGCAGGGTCAATGCAGCTAGCTATCAGGAGATTTTGGAGCACTTCATGCTTCCATCTGCTGAAAAGCTTTATGGAGATGAAGATTTCATTTTTCAGCACGACCTGGCACCTGCTCACAGTGCCAAAACCACTGGTAAATGGTTTACTGACCATGGTATTACTGTGCTCAATTGGCCTGCCAACTCTCCTGACCTGAACCCCATAGAGAATCTGTGTGATATTGTGAAGAGAAAGTTGAGAGACGCAAGACCCAACACTCTGGATGAGCTTAAGGCCGCTATCGAAGCATCCTGGGCCTCCATAACACCTCAGCAGTGCCACAGGCTGATTGCCTCCATGCCACGCCGCATTGAAGCAGTCATTTCTGCAAAAGGATTCCCGACCAAGTATTGACTATTGAGTGCATAACTGAACATAATTATTTGAAGGTTGACTTTTTTTTTGTATTAAAAACACTTCTTTTATTGGTCGGATGAAATATGCTAATTTTTTTAGATAGGAATTTTGGGTTTTCATGAGCTGTTTGCCAAAATCATCAGTATTAAAACAATAAAAGACCTGAAATATTTCAGTTGGTGTGCAATGAATCTAAAATATATGAAAGTTTAATTTTTATCATTACATTATGGAAAATAATGGACTTTATCACAATATGCTAATTTTTTGAGAAGGACCTGTACTGTATTCTAGTATTTACATTGTTCTTAGAGGTATAAACATTTTTAAAAAGTAACATGTAAATCACAAAATATCATATATAGTAATTTTACTAGTGACTTATGTTTTGAGGACTCTTAAAGGGGTCATATAATGGTACATGCACTTTTACAAGTTGATTGTACTGAAATGTGTGTTGGCAGTGTCTGTACACAACCATCATATAATGATAAAAATCCATCCAGTGGTTTTGTTTTAATCTCCTTATATGTTTTCCCTTGCCTCAAATCGAGCCGTTCGAGCCTGTGACGTCACAAGCTCGCACGCCCCTCCCACGATTGTTGATTGACAGCAGGGTTTCAACACAGACCCACCCTCGCTCGTGAGTGAGATGTCAATCATAGTTCGTCATTGTTGATACACTGGAGCAGAATGGAGTCTAAGCGATTGTGTTCGGTTCTTGGGTGTAATAACGAACACAGCAGTAATTTTAAAGTTCCCAAATCCGAACCGCTGAAGACGCAGTGGCTGAGTTTTGTTTATGAAGGGAATATTCCCGACGAGCAACATGAATGCGCAAATCATTTCTCACCAGACTGCTTTTTAAACGAGGGACAATATAAATCAGGTTTTGCTAAGAGGCTGCTACTGAAAAAGGAATCAGTACCTACTATTCCTGTTTGCAAATCCCATGCACGCTTCACGATGAATGCGGCTAATGTTTACACTCAGGGTACATTACGGCATGTATTCTATGTAACATTACGACGTTCTCAATATAATTCATAATCCCACGTTTATAATGAAAAACGCGTTATAGTTATTGTGTTATTAAAAACTGTGTACGCATGACCTCATGTCAGTTTCAGTCACGATAGTTGTACCTAACACTGAGATAACGTCACGCATCACTGACAAGCCTACATTTACAAAAAAAAAAAAAAAAAAAAAAGTTTTTCAACATAAATCTGTCAACGAACTAACCTATAACGTTAAACACATAGGGTTTGTATCTCACAACTGTAACGTTACCCTGCCAGTACATACAAAAATAGATCAAAGTGACATTGTTAACCAACCATTCAGAAACGTCCTGTTCGAGCCTTAATTGTCGAACTTCTTCGGGGCCGTCATCTTGTTCCGGGTGCGACTCCGGTTCAAATTGATATGGTTGCACAGATGTGCCCTCAGAGAATCCAGCTGCCATTCTTTCGCCAAAATACACCATCAACTGTTGTCAAGGCAACACTCCACGTGCGTAGTATCAAAAACGCCCCGCAGAACAGAGGGGCGGAGTCAGCAAGCTCATTATCATTTAAAGGCATATGTACTGAAACAGCGTGCTGAAAACAGAGCTGTTCCCTTACGAAGGGAACTCAACGATGCGTCGATCGACGCCATGGGAACGCCCCCAGCGTGACTGCGTCTGAAGCATCTATGTCAACTAGTCCAATGGAAAGAATGAGCGTCACGGGCGGGTGACGTCATGACCAGGAAATGATAAAAGCACATCCGGTGCAAACCGGCATTAGCTTCTGTTGCCTCAGCAAGCGATCTGTGTTATACTGTCTCTGTCTATTTATTGTTGTCTGTTGCAATTTATTCGGAAACGTTATGGCGAAACAAATGTACAAACAGTGTGTTCCTCCCTGCCCGCGTTATTTAACGGGTGGGGACACACACGAGCTTTGTGTCATTTGTTTGGGAGTGGAGCATGCGGTCTCAGCCTTCGAGGAGGCTGAGTGTCAACACTGTGAAATGCTACCGCTCCGCATGCTCCGCTCTCGCCTGTCACTCTTTGATGTAAAGAGTGGGCAGGCTCGCGATCCTCAGGGATCAGGACCCGCGTCTGCCGAGGCGGCGCGGAGAATGCATTCCTGGGGATCGCAGAAGGATCTTTCGGAGGGGTTGGAGACGGGTCCCTTGGCCTTTTCTCCTTCCTTACCCGGAAGATCCAGCGCTCTCCCCCCGGTGTCGGAAGCACGCTCTGCGGTTTCTTCCGCCCGGGGAGAGAGCACTCCATTACTTCAATGCTCTTCCTCCGAGGAGGTCGATGTTATGAGTATGGAGAGTGAAAGCACACACATGGGGGAAAAAGATTCACAATTTATTTCCCCAGCATATGATGAGCTGGTGGATGTTATGTCACGGGCTGTAGAAAAATTAAATATTGTATGGCCATCTGAGAATAAAAGCGCTCGTCCTAAAAGTAAATTAGATGAGCGCTTTTTATCGTCCACGACATTATCTCCACCACGAGAGCTTCCCTTTTTTCCCGATCTGCGTGGAATAAACCGTACTCTTCACGACTTTTTAGCCCTCAAGTTAAAACTTATTCGAGAATAAGAGGGCTAAAAGAGTATGGTTATGAGGCGATGCCCCAGGCGGAACAGAATTTAGCTAGCTATCTTTCGCCTGGTCCTGCATCGTCCCTGAAAGCCTCGGCTTTGCCCACTAGACCGCTTAAAGCCACCTCGGTTTTAGTGGGCAAAGCTTATACGGCAGCAGGTCAAGCTGGAGCATGTCTGCATACAATGGCAGTGCTACAGGCGTATCAAGCTGACCTGCTGGGGGATCTGGATAGTAGTGAGGGAATTTCTCATGACGATATTCAAGAACTTCGTCGTGCTACCGATCTTTCTCTCAGGGCTACTAAGGAGACCGCCAGAGCAATTGGGCGGTCTATGGCAGCCTTGGTAGCTACTGAGAGACATTTATGGTTAAATCTGTCAGAGATTAAAGAAAAAGATCGAGCTTTTTTATTAGATGCTCCGCTTGAACCTTCTGGTCTCTTTGGTGACGCAGTCCACGCGGTCGTCGAGCGATTTCAGGAGTCTAAGAAACAAGCTGACGCTTTTAAAAAGTTTATCCCTCGCCGTGTCCAGCCCCCTGGGGCTGCTGGGCGTGAGCAGCCCCAGCCGTCGAGCTCATCATATCATGTGCAACAGAAAGAGAGTGTTGCGTCTCGTGCACCTCCACGTAGACACTGGAGACAGACGCAACCCTCTCAGCCGAAGTCTTCTAAGTCGAAGCCGGATCTGAGGACCGTTCTTCAGGCGAAGAAGACTTCGGCTCAGAGAAAAAAAAAAGGTCCTGATGTTCATGCGTCAGGCCTGTGAGGACAGCCCCGACCGAAGTAGAGCGGTGTACACCTCATTATACGGTGCCCGTTCCATTTCGGGGTCCTCACGAGACCGTTCTGCCAACCCTGCCACCCTTGGTGCTTCAGGGCGCAGCGGTCTCCAGCGAGTCGCTGATGCTATGCTGCGGCACAGCATCGGTTCCGCGCCCTCTGAGGGGGGCGTTAGAGCAGCCAGTTCAGGTAGTTCCTGCCATGATGTTTCAGGCTCCAGAATTAGCTGTCTCAGTAACACCAGAGACCAGCCTCGAGAGGCTGGTTCCCTTAGTAAATTTTCTGGCAGCGTGGAAGCTTCTGCCGAATATTTCTCGTTGGGTCCTGCAGATTGTAGAAAAAGGATACAGAATCCAGTTTGGTTCTCGTCCTCCTCGTTACAACGGGGTGTTGCCCACAGTGGTGCATCCCGAGCAGGCTCTGGTAATGGAGCAAGAGGTAAAGGCCCTGTTAGCGAAAGAAGCTATAGAACAGGTGTACTCACCCGACCGAGAGTCGGGTTTTTACAGCCGTTATTTCATTGTTCCAAAAAAGGATGGAGGGTTGCGTCCTATTTTAGATCTTCGTTTGTTAAATCGGTCAGTTCAGAAACTAAAGTTCAAAATGCTGACACTCAAACAGATCGTGACTCAAATCAGATCCGAGGACTGGTTTGTCACGATAGATCTGAAGGACGCCTACTTCCATATCTCCATCCTCCCTCAGCACAACCGAAGTGGAGCGGTGTACACCTCAGAATACGGTGCCCGTTCCACTTCGGGGTCCTCACGGGACCGTTCTGCCAACCCCGTCACCCTTGGTGCTTCGGGGCGCAGCGGTCTCCAGCGAGTCGCTGATGCTATGCTGCGGCACTGCATCGGTTTCGCGCCCTCTGAGGGGGGTTTTAGAGCAGCCAGTTCAGGTAGTTCCTGCCATTATGTTTCAGGCTCCGGGACTGGCTGTCTCGTTAACACCAGAGACCAGCCTCGAGAGGCTGGTTCCCTTAGTAAATTTTCTGGCAGCGTGGAAGCTTCTGCCGAATATTTCTCGTTGGGTCCTGCAGATTGTAGAGAAAGGATACAGAATCCTGTTTGGTTCACGTCCTCCTCGTTACAGCGGGGTGTTGCCCACAGTGGTGCATCCCGAGCAGGCTCTGGTAATGGAGCAAGAGGTAAAGGCCCTGTTAGCGAAAGAAGCTATAGAACAGGTGTACTCACCCGACCGAGGTCGGGTTTTTACAGCCGTTATTTCATTGTTCCAAAAAAGGATGGAGAGTTGCGTCCCATTTTAGATCTTCGTCTGTTAAATCGTTCAGTACAGGAACTCAAGTTCTAGATGCGGACACTCAAACAGATCGTGACTCAAATCAGATCCGAGGACTGGTTTGTCACGATAGATCTGAAGGACGCTTACTTCCATGTCTCCATCTTCCCTCAGCACAGGAGGTTCCTAAGGTTTTCTTTCGGGGGCAAAGAATACCAGTATTGGGTACTTCCTTTCGGTCTAGCTCTATCACCCCGCACGTTCACGAAATGCGTAGATGCAGCTCTAGCCCCGCTCAGGCTGCAGGGCATACGTATTCTGAACTACATCGACGACTGGCTGATTCTAGCGGAATCAGAGCAGTTGGCGGTTCGGCACCGAGGTGTCGTTCTCGCTCATATGCAGATGTTGGGGTTGAGGCTCAATACCAAGAAGAGTGTGCTTTCTCCAGTACAGAGAACCACTTTCCTTGGTGTGGTATGGGATTCAGTGACGATGCGGGCCACCCTATCGCCCGTTCGTGTAGCTGCTATCCTGTCAGCCACAAAAGAGCTGAAGCTAGGCCAGTCACACACTGTAAAACAGTTCGGGAGACTGTTGGGTCTTTTGGCAGCAGCGTCCAACGGGATACCTTTTGGCCTGCTGTACATGAGGCCTTTACAGTGGTGGCTCAGGACCAGAGGGTTCTCCCCGAGGGGAAACCCACTTCGTATGATCAAGGTCACGCGGCGTTGCTTTCGTGCCTTAGTTATATGGAGGAAGCACTGGTTCTTAACCCAGGGTCCGGTGTTTGGAGCTCTTTGCCATCGAGTTACTATCTCGACAGATGCTTCCCTCACCGGCTGGGGAGCGGTAATGGAAGGCCGCTCGGTTCAGGGTCCTCCCAGACCTGAGGGGTCATCATGTGCTCGTCCGTACAGACAACACATCGGTGGTCTCTTATCTGAACCGTCAGGGGGGTCTGAGGATCCTCCTGTGGTCTCTGGGGAAGGTACTCTCCCTGAGGGCAGTGTATATTCTTGGGGACCAAAATATTGGAGCAGACATCCTGTCGAGGCAGGAGCTGAGGCCAGGGGATTATTTGGGAGTTTTACGGCCAAGCAGAGGTGGATCTGTTTGCGTCTCAGCATACGACGCACTGTCCACTTTGGTTCTCCCTTACTCACCCAGCCCCCTGGGCTGGATGCTATGGTGCAGACGTGGCCGAGGCTACGTCTGTACGCATTTCCCCCTGTTGCTCTGCACCCAGGAGTTCTGGAGCGAGTTCGCCAGTACGGAATAAGCCTACTGCTAGTAGCACCACGCTGGCCGAGTCGGATCTGGTTTGCGGACCTGATCCATCTCTTAGACGGTCCTCCCTTGGAGAAATCCCGATCAGGAGAGACCTTCTGTCTCAGGCCGGGGGCACAATATTTCAAAACCCCCGACCGGAGATTTGGAACCTGTGGGTTTGGCCTCTGAGGGGGCCCAACTCATAGAGAGTGGTCTCTCAACTGAGGTTGTTGAGACCATTCTAAGCTCCAGAGCTCCAGCTACTAGGAAACTATATGCGCTTAAATGGAAAGTTTTTTCTGTATGGTGTCACCGACATCAGTGGGATCCGGTTAACTGTTCTGTGAACACAGTACTCGAGTTCCTGCAGGAGCGCTTTACGTCAGGTTAGGTCTACGTGGCGGCCATTGCGGCTTACCACGCCCTGTGGGGGGTACATCGTTGGGTCGAGACCCCCTGATTTCACGTTTCCTTCGTGGCACACTGCGGACCAGGAAAGGCTGAACCTCTTGTGTCCAGTGCGATCACTGGATACTTATGTTTATCGGACATCTTCAATGAGGAAGTCCGACCAGTTATTTATTTGCTTGGATCACCTGAGAAGGGTCTTCCTGCTAATAAACAGACGGTTAGTAAGTGGATAGTTGAGGCTATTTCACTTGCATACGAGTACTCTGACCAGCCGTGTCCTTTGGCGGTCAGAGCTCACTCTACGAGGGGTATGGCGGCCTCTAAAGCCTTATTACTTGGAGTTTCTCTTCAAGACGTGTGTGATGCGGCAGGCTGGTCCTCACCGCTCACATTCATTAGGTTTTACTGCCTGGACCTGGATGCTGCCCCAGGTTCTCAGGTGCTTAGTGCTTAGTTACAACAGACTAACACTCAGGTACTTGGAATTCTGGCGCTTTGGGTATTCTCGTTCCCATGGCGTCGATCGACGCATCGTTGAGTTCCCTTCGTAAGGGAACGTCTCAGGTTACTATTGTAACCATAGTTCCCTGAGAACAGGGAACGAGACGATGCGTCACCCTGCCATACTTCCTGCATCCCTGTGATCGGCTTGCTTCGGCAATTTTCGAAGCTAATGCCGGTTTGCACCGGATGTGCTTTTATCATTTCCTGGTCATGACGTCACCCGCCCGTGACGCTCATTCTTTCCATTGGACTAGTTGACATAGATGCTTCAGACGCAGTCACGCTGGGGGCGTTCCCATGGCGTCGATCGACGCATCGTCTCGTTCCCTGTTCTCAGGGAACTATGGTTACAATAGTAACCTGAGACGTTTTTGAGCAGGTAAAATGAGTGTTTTCTTAAAATACTAATGAGAATTTTTAATAAAAGTATATTACAAAGTTTTCATTTAGACCCTAAAGATTCATATTAACTTGTACAAAAATGGCATTATATGACCCCTTTAAAAGGAAGGAAGGAAGGAAGGTTTTTTGCAGCACTTTAGCAAAAGTGATATGAAACTTTTAAATAGTCGGTCATGAAATCATATGAAACTTATAAAAATTGCCTTATGGAGTCAAATGGAACCTATAAAGAGTCTCTAATGTATTCATAAAAAAATTATATCCGTTTAATTGATGCCATGAACACATCTTTATATCACAAAATTGTATGTTGTTTTAGTAGATGTTTTGCTAGTGGCCAAATTTTGGAGGACTCTTAAAAGCCTGAAGTAAATAAATATAATTATTATATTATAAAATAATATGATTATTAATCACAGCTCAGGATAGTCAGTTTTCACAGTTTGGGACTGAACACATTCTTGTTGTGCCATCAGCCAATCACTGATTTGTCCTGGCTCAAAAAGAAAAAATTGTATGTCTGTAAAAATGGCATACATCTGTAATTACACATTGTCAAATAGAAGCCTGTACCTTGTTTGCCTGTGTTGTTGTTGATGTAGCTGAGCAGTTCTGCATTGGTCTGGACGCAGTACACTTCCCTGCTCTGCACACCTCCACCACACAGTCCAGTCTGATTCCCCCGCCGCCGGTCCTGCTGGCTGAGCAGTGCGTCAACACGGCATTCACTCCATTCTGTGCTCCGCCACGCATAACTAAAATAACACCAAAAACATTAGACAGGCTATTATGTCCTAAATCTGTGCTGTAGGTCTCCCCCACTGTAGCTATAATAAAATCTTCAGTATATATATATGGGGGCAGTCATGGCCTAATGGTAACAGAGTTGGACTGGTGACCCAAAGGTTGCTGTTCGATTCCAGTACCGGCAGGAATATGACTGAGGTGTCCTTGAGCAAGGCACCTAACCCCCAATCGCTCCCCGGGCGCCACTCAAGGCTGCCCGCTGCTCCGGGTGTGTGTATCCACGTTTGCAGTGTGTGTGTGTGTGTTCACTACTCACTACTCTGCTCCTAATGTGTGTGCACTTACTTGGTTGGGTTAAATGCAGAGGTCAAATCACGTGTCACTTTCACTTTCACTATATATATATTATATATACATTTGGGTTGTGTGTCACTGTTATGTACTGTAGCAAGAGACATTATCTTCAAGCAAATGGTTGAATGCTTAAAAAAAAGGATCTTGGAAGAAAATGGAAGAATTTAATAAAACTTTCAGTTGTGTTGTTGTTAAGTAAAACAAACTATTAAAATTTTAATTAATTTTCGATAATTTAAATAAAACGGATATAAAATTAAATATAAATATCAAATGAAAAACTTGAATAAAACTTGAAATCTTGGCTCCTTAAATAAGTTTGAGTTGAAGCACTAAAATAAACAAAAAAGTAAAATAAAAAGCAAGCTAATTAGAATTTTTTAAACTAATAAAAATGACAAACGTGCATAACTAAAAGGTGAATTTAAAATATTAATAAACTTCTTAATACATTTTCACGTTTTGAATTTAAGCTGAATTAGCCACACCCCAGAGGAAGTTGAATTGGAATGACAGGAAGGGGGGATTTACTGAACAGCAATTAAAAGAAAGTCAACATAGGTGATGAATTCATAGAAAATACGTTTTCTTCCACCCTGGTCCACAAAAGTCTATGTATCGCTCTTACTGTCTGTTAGAGCTATAAACCTTCAAACTTCAAGCCTGCTTTTTTACAAAAACTTCTAGTTATAAATTACTATCATATGAACTTAAATTACTTTATTTGTAATTCCTTAAACTGAAATTCAAAGAGCAATGCTGTATCCTGTTTGCCTGCTACATAAAGTCAAATTCAGGAATTTAATTGGAATATAAAGGCATTTTGAATGGCACACAACCCCTGAAATCTCTGTAACTGAGATCTTTTATAATCTGAGAAGCAGAAGACTTCAAAACCTCCATTCGACCTCCATTTAATCCTATTGCTGCCCTGAAGAAAAAAATTTAGATATTAAAGAGATGTCATTTGTGATTTCTCTTTCCTACTCTCGTAAAAGTGCGAAACAGAATTGAGAAAACTCCATTATCTTTTCGAGCTGCCTATTCACAGTACGTGGGAGACTGAGAAAGTGCCGTGTGCCCTGTGACGACGTGCCAGTGTGTGCCATCTGTGAGAGAACCAGATTAGAGCACCGCGACCGAGCTCTTAAGACCACTTCCATTTGTCAGTGCATCTCTCTTGGCTCGGGACCACAGACCGGCCCGATCCATCTCACCCTGTCTCCATATGCTCGTGTGCTGATTCTCACTGGCAGAGCAGGGGTCAACCGTCTCCCGACAGGACCTCCTGCTCCACCCGGCACATCTCCATGAAGAGCTGAAAGCATGAGACGTGACTGCTGTTTTTAGTGCTTGTTTCATGTACATGCCCGTAGGAGAGAATAATCCCATGTGAGATCTCTATAATATCTAAATTGCTTCTCCTTGACAGCAGAGATTAAATTGATTGCAAATTAGCTTAAAATAATATTTTTCAGTTAATAATATTTCCTCTGAACTGTGCTCAGATTTGCCAAGATGCCGAAGTCAGAGACTTTAAAGGGGTCCTATTATTCTTTTCCCCTTTTTCAACTATAGTTAGTCTGTAATGTTGATGTTTGAGCTTAAAAAAAGATCTGCAAAGTTACAAAGCTCAAAGTCCACTCCAAAGGGAAACATTTTATTAAACAGAATCCCCTTTCCAAGAACTATAACGAACGGCTCGTTTGGACTACAACAAATTATTTCGGATCTTGTCATAATGTTCCTCATAAGTCAGTTCGGACATTTCATTTTCGAAAGTGCCACGATACTTACAAGTAATGCACTAAAACATTGTCAGGTTCATGTTTATCTGTTTCGGATATGTTTATGGTTAAGTTTAAGTAGAAAACATCATTTTCAAACACGATAGAGCATTATCCTTTTAGCGACACTCACCGGACATTTCAATTCAGAACTGGCACGTATGTATAACCAACGCAATAAAACGTTGCCAGATTCACATTAATCCGTTTCAGATAAAACTTTGAAAGTATTGCAAAACGTGCAAGATGCAACGTATTATAATTTTGGAGAAATGTTGCCACAGGCATGTTTTTGCAATGAGGCTGCAAACGTGAGATAAAAAAACTAGTGCTGGGCAACGATTAAAATTTTTAAATCGCGATTAATCGCATGGTTTTCTTGCGATTAATCGCGATTAATCGCATTGTTATGGGCAAAATTGAATAATGACTTCTAAAGTAGTGTATTGCGCACTTTTGATTTAAATGTACTGCTATATATACAAAAGTGCAATAACTTTAAACAAATAAGGTGCTTTTATACCAGCAGTATTCCCTTTACACAGTAATCTCAAATCTCAACTTAAACATTAATGTAATCATATCAAATATTTAAACAAAGCTATTTGCCACTGCCAGGGCATTACCTTTTATCTAGTTTGTTAAAACGAGTCCAGTTTTCTTGTTTTTTTTCTGAACATGTATCAACAGGTATCTTTTATCAGGGAGCAGCAGAAACAGTCTATGTAGTAGTCGGAGGTCATGATCACTACTATATAAGTCGACCAACGTTACTTATTGTAGCTTAGGTTTGGTCATGCCATGGTTTCCCACGTAAGATTACATTAAACAGAGTAAAAAAAACAATTTATACTTTATACTCACGCTGTTGCTGTGTAGCGCGCCTACACTTCGGCGTACCCTGACGTGCACCTCTCCAAAAATGTAACGTCAATTCTACGCGTACCTCAAGCGCTGTGATTGCTAGAACCGCTCCCCGGGTTTCACATGCTCCCTTTGCATGTGTAATAGCGCGTAAACGCGGACAACGACGCAGAGATATAAATGAAAACCAACGCGTAGACTATAGCGTATTGTCTTCGGCGTAAGTCCGACGCCGAAGTATAAATCAGCCAAGAGTGAGGTGAAGTGGTCGAGCACAAGGTGCAGCGACAAGCGGGTGCGTTCCTGTGAAACTGTTGCGGTCATGCTCGCCTCACGCACGCGCCCGCGCCCGCTCGTTGCCGAAGTTGAATTGTCTATAACTTTTTATAAAGGACGCGCAGCACAAATCATTAGAAGAGAGACTGATCCTCGGCTCGCTGTTAGTGAGTTTCCAGAATCTAAATAGTTATTATCTAGGTTTTATAGGTAGGCTACTATCCATAGAGCGCCTGTCATTCACTCGCGGAGCGCAACCCTTTAACTGTTCACCAGAGAGAACCTGCCTCTCTCCACTGCTTGTTTGGGTGGGTTATTTGCTGGCTGACCAACATCCCACCCCTCCTGTGATCATGGTTTGACTGTAGGCCTATGTGTATTCAGAGCCAGTGAGCAACGGACTTTCAAAATAATAATAATTAAAAAAAAACTGCGTTAACGTGCGATAAAAAAATTGTCGGCATTAATTAATAAATGCGTTAACGCGATAGTAACGCGTTAACTTGCCCAGCCCTAAAAAAAACATTTTTCTGAAGCGGCCAAGCCATTTGGAGCTTGCTTCAACAAGTCTTTGAGCTCTTTTATCATGCGTTTCACAGACTCGTATTAGAGTGCTCTGCATCACAAGTGCAATGCTGTACCAGGTGAGCTACTGAGTAAGTTTACTATAAAAGCCATACATATGGAGCTGGTTATGTGATGCCAAAGTCAAAATGTATTAGTTTACAAATCATGCACTATGGTAAAAGTGTTTTGAGGTAATACTGTGTAAGGAACCAAACAAAAATCAGTCTTTATTTATCAATAATCTGTCCCTGTAATCATCATTTGTGTGAAAAAGAATACAAGTTGTTGATGTTTTACTGCCATGTTCATTACAGCTGTAAACTGCAGTGAATTGTATCGTAGGTTTTGGAGTTTTTGCAAAAATGTAGGTAAAGCCATGATTTTTCAATGAGCCTATGTTGTTTCTTTTATTGCTCTGTACTTTTACTGTACATCAATAATTCTGATTTTTCTGAAGGAGAAACATCTTGAAACTTCAATGACAGGCATATCATAACTCCAATCACTTACATTTTTCACAGACACAAAACCATCTAAACGAAAACCTTTGATCCCAAGCAGTGATAAGAGGGCACACTGATGCTGGATGTCATGCCTAAATAAGAAAGTGTTATATCTGCAATTCAAAAGCACTCATTCATATTGACTGTTTGAAATCATGCATGCAGATATCACAGGCTCAACACTATGGATTTTTTTCCTGCTGACCCTGTTGAGCCAAGAGTAGATTTTTAAATGCCCTGCCAACATTTTTACTGGCCCCGCAGCAAGAATAAATAACAAAATAGCATATAAATCTTTTTATACCAGTTCATCTCTGCATATGCATAAGTTTCTAGCAAAAGTTGGTGTTTTTTTAAGGATAAAAAAGCTAGTCGACAAACTGCTTTTGCTGGAGACTGCAGGCATATGCAAAGATGGACAGGTGTAAAACATTTTACACTGACAGCTATTATTGTAAATCCACTGAATTATGAAATGTAATTTATTTCTGTGATGCAACGCTGAATTTTCAGCATCATTACTCCAGTCTTCAGTGTCACAAGATCCTTCAGAAATCATTCTAATATGCTTAAGAATCATTTCATATTATTATCAATGTTGAAAACAGTTGTGATGCTTCATATTTTTGTGGGAACCATGTTTCATGATTCTTTGATGAATAGAATGTTCAAAAGAACAGCATTTATTTGAAATAGAATTTTTTTGTAACATTATGAATGTATTTACTGTTACTTTTGATCAAGTTAATGCACCCTTGCTGAATATAAGTATTTTAAAGTGATTAATGCCCCCAAACTTTTGAACAGTAAATATGCATCACATATATTATACATATAATATTAGAAAAGTTTGCATGCTGTGTCTAATTGATATGTATTGATTTCACTGTACTTTGTTTACATTGAAAAGACAGCACAAAAAGCTACTTATTACACCTAATTTTTCAATACACTATCTAGTACAGCTATTATTGAGAGATCAGAGATCAGAGAGATCAGATGTGCTCTTACAGCAGTCACATTCAAATCCAGACTCAAAACACTTCTGTTTAGCTGTGCATTTAATGAATGAGCACTGTGTCACTGTTCGTCCGACTGTTTGTACTGTATTTTACTTTCTTTTTTATTCTAAACTGTTTTAATTATTCCTATTTCTTTTGATTATTTTAATTTCTTCTATGTAAAGCACTTTGAATTACCATTGTGTATGAAATGTGCTATATAAATAAACTTGCCTTGCCTAGTACAGCATGAGAAACATGCAACCAGGGACTTTGCAAGACTTGAAAACATATACATGATCAACAAATGTAAAATGTAGTAAGAACACAGTACTAGCATGTCCGTGGTACTTACATGGCACAGGGCGGCACCCCGTTCCCTTCAGGTTCACAGGTCTGACTTTCCTCCAGGTCGGGGCACTCGGACCCTCCTCCAGTAGGAAGCCGGACCAGTTGTCTGCGGCGGGAGCGTGTGCCCTGAGGAACACTGGAGTCCGAGCAGGTCTTGGAGCACAAGCCCCACTTGCTCCATTCACTGACCACACAGTCTTTAGGCATCAGGCAGGACTGGTAGGTCTCCGGAAAACTCCAGTGAGGACACTGGCTGATACAGGACAGAGAGGTAGAAAGACTGGTCAGTCAAAATGACAAGATAATTATTCTTTTACAGTTTAGAACACCACATTTCAATGGAATTAATTAAATCCATTACACCCAAATTTGAAAAAATAAATATTTGTTTAATAGAAATAGAAGAGAATAAATATTTTTTATGAGAGTGTCATGTTGGTTTGGGTTCGGTTTGTGTTCATGTCTTTTATTTTGAAATCCTCATAATCTTGGTTCCTGCTTGTGTCATGTGATTCCTTGCCCTCATGTGATCATATCTTGTGCTATTCTGTGTTCATATTGGTTGATCATCTTGACTGTGCACAGCTATTTCTGGTTAGTCATTAGTTTTTGTGTATATATAGCCCTCATGTTACCATTGTCTAGCTTTGTCTGCGTAACCGCTGTAGGTGAGTTCAGTTTTCAAGTCAAGCCAAATCTTTGTTTAGTTTGTATTCAGTTCACATTTATGTTAAAAAAAACCTGCACTTGGGTTCTACACAAGTTGCCCCAGTGGACTTTTATTACAATATGAGACTAAACCATATTATGTATTATATATTTACAGTGTTGGCCAAGCAACTTGGAAAATGTAGTGAGCTAAGCTAGCAGTTCAAGACCATTTCACCATACAGTCAGATTTAATCTCCTTCAGCCAACACTTTCTTTGCTGATCTCCGAGCCTTTGCCGTCAACGAGCCCCTGCAGCGGAACGAGCGACCTGATCAGCGGATGTGGCACCTTCAACTCGGCACCGCCTTCCCCTGAATCGCCGTTAACCTGCGACCATCCGGCAAAAGAGAAGCCTTTATATCCTTTTCGGCTACTTCTGTGTGTTCGCCGTCACGACACTAGAAGCTGAAAGAGCAAATTTTCCAACGCCATTGTTTCAAATGCCGCGTTCCGGATGCACTTCATGCTGACCATTTCTGCATGAAACTGACGAGACTAGCTCTCTTCTTGGACGTTGACCCCGCCCCTCGCACTTCCTTCCCTCCTCGAAGCCTCGACTGCAGGAGTGACGAACTTATTCGCGTCCTCGTGAAAGCCGTCAAGGGCCTCAACATTGAGTGGTCTCCGCCTCAGGAGCCCAAGAGAAGTCGTCTCAACGGGTGGTTTCTGCCCGGGCGTCAGCAGACCCCTCATTCCATGATTGAAGCTAGAGCACCGTCTACCAGACGCCTCTATGCCCTCTGCTGGTGTGCAGCATGAAACGTAGACCCACACGTTTGTGAAGTACCTCTTGTATTTTCCTTTCTTCAGGAGCTGCTGGACGCGGGCAGGACCCCCTCCACGCCCAAAGTATATGTGGCGGCCTTCCTGGGACCTATCCATGGTCTTCAGGGGCCTTAGGGGACCCCCGTTTGAGCCACTCCAGACGGCGGACCTTAAACCGCATTATACCTTAATAAAGGGCCCGACTTTTGTCTGGTCCTAGGGTGAATTGTGACTTTCAAACTTTACTATTGACCTCGGGCTACTTAGCCTCAGGTATTGGTTCCGGGCGAAGTCGCTAGCTAATAGCACGGCGTTTTAAAATGGATTCCCACTGCGTATAGCTACGCAATTTGAAGTGAACATTCTCGAAAGGGAATGTACTCGGTTACTAACGTAACCTCGGTTCCCTGAGAGTAGGGAATGAGTATTCCGTAGCCGGCCGTGCTATTACGCTTGGCTCAGGTGCTGTCACTTTAACCTGACTCTATGGTGAAATGGTCTGCTTATATAGGCATAAGCCACGCCCATTCTGACGCACCCTGGGCGCAAAGCGACCCGATTGGTTTGCCATAGGTTGGTGCAGTTGCTGCAGCACAGCCAATGAGTGAGCTAGACAATCTGCTCTGTGCTCACTGTGCAGCTGCACTGCGTTTTAAAATAATGGCTTCAATATTCTCGAGAAAAGGAGTTTTCCCACTGCGTCTAGCTACGCAATACTTGTTCCCTACTTTCAGGGAACCGAGGTTACGTTAGTAACCGAGTACGTTCTCCGCATCGTGGGAATGAAATAATATGGCCCTATGGTTGCCAACCACCTTAGAACACAAAGAAGAAAAAGTCACCGTGACTTACTGATCCAGCATCAGTGATACTTAGCAGTATTTCCGATTTGAGCTTGAGCTTTAGAAATGCTTGGGAAAATTTAGCTTGTGTGGACGCTACCGCACTACTTGATCAAAAAAAGAGCTTTGCTACTATTATTTTTGTATTTTTTTTTTATAATATTTTGAGTAATAAAACAAAACAATTACAAAAATCTAAGAATGATAATATTAATGTGCTAATTAATTAAACATGATCAATAATTACTTCATTTATTTTTTTATCCTATTTACTGAAACAGAACATTGAAATGTCTTTAAAATAATAATAAAATAAAATACCATACTATAACCTGAAAATGTCAGCTTTCTCCTCTGTGGAATAGATTATTGTATTTAAAAGCTTACATGAGTTTATAATTATGCCATGTATTGTTTAAATGATCAAAGAAATATGTAATGTATTACATTATAACTTTTGTTACAACCGTTTTCTCTTTTTTTGCATGCATCTCTTCTGTTCCTAATAAAAATATAAGCAATGAAATAAAATATTAATTCATACATAAATAAAATAAAATACTACAACAGCACTTTATCATTGAATTTAATTACATGTTTTTTGGTAACTTAACTCACTTTGCAGTTGAACAACAGCTTTTGTAAGTGTTTCAGTGGCCGGTATAGCTTAACGCTGAGCAGTGTAAATGCAGCAGTTTCTGGTCTCTTATTATCTCAGTAAGCGATGCAGCTGACGAGCTATTACAGATAATTACAGACTGCTTCCGTTCCAGCGTAGCTTCATTTAGCAACTGCTCATTTAGGTGCCAAACTCACCTCAGGGCAGCATGGACCCTTAATAAACACACAAACTTCAAAGCTGGCACTGTTTTCCACCCACTTTAAACCCAGATTAAGATGTCTCGAAATCATTTAAAAATCTGGCAACATAACGACACCATATTGCAGCACAATAGCTTTTCCTGAGGTATAAAACAGATAGTAGCCATAGGTAAACTGTATTTGGCAGAAATGGAGAGTATGCCAGTCTGTCGATGGAATAGCGATTGTGGGCTACTGTCAAAATCGTGACTAGGACTGGGCAAAAATAAATTAATTAACACAAGGAAGATTCTATTCACCAGCAGCAGTGCAGCAAAACCAGGACAGTTTAAAAAAACGCACAGGCTGAATGAAGCTCGCTTGACGATATCAGTTCCTAAATCAATATCTTCACATTATTTAAGGTTATTTTCAATTTGTTAAGTTACCAGCACACATCAAGCTGTTCGAACGAACAGTACCTGCTTCTAAAAGCGAATGAACATATCCTGTACCTGAAGCTGAACTCCAAACAATCAGCCACTGATTGGAACCAGCTGATAACAAAGAATTTTCTTAAGTGTCAAATTGGTATCAAACTGTGTTGTTCTGCTGAAATGCGCATTGCTGCACTTCACAATATTACCAACACGCATTGTTTTTAAGCACAGGGTAGCACATTTTGGTGAGCTTTTGTTTACAGCTTGTTGATAGAATGAGGACACCAACATTTCCATTTAAATGAGAATGATGTTTCTCCTTTAATGCAAGAATAACTCAATTGTGGGAAAACAGGAGAACCTCAGTGCAGCAGCAAGAGTATTATGAAGAAGTCCATCAAATCCTAAATAAAATTTGCAGGAAATTCTAAATTGAACAATGCGAGTGTATGCATAACATTTAGGCAACACTGAACAAAGGTATAGCTATGATGTACAGTATTTAAGAGTGTCTGTGTAAAGCCACACACAAAGAACTAGTACAACGAATGAGATCTTGCTAGATATTACACTAAGATCTGTTGGTTTACTATACTGACAAAAGCAAAGTGATGAAACAGAATAAGAATGGTGTGATTGGTTTGTTCGTGATGATCTACTCGCTTATCACAGAGCAAGTGCTTCAGAACAACTTCCACTTTCTTGAACTAGCAAAACAAGTATGGATATTTCAAGAGCAAATAGAAACAAGTCAAAGATTAATATTTATGCTCCTGGGGCCTATACCATGAAGCCGGTTTAGGTGGCTAGCCAGCTATGTTTCAGCTTAGTTTCCGCCAACCCTGGGTTTTAGGTACTATGAAAGTAGCTCGGCTTTAATCGGTGTTCGTTGCCATGGTATCTTACGCTGCACGGCTAACCTGCTCCGGGGCAGGTTAAGTTCTGGATTCGAGATCTCAGACTGAAGTTTGACCAATCAGCTGTGAGCAAAGAAACATATAGGTGACGTAACTAATTCCCAGTGTTTGTTGCAATGGCTTTACATTTTCTTTCAAATCCTGTGGACATCTCAGCGCAAATTGTTAGACGAGCACATCGTAGAGAAAGAGTTTTTAGCCGGACAAAATCCCCTTGCCTTTCCTGATAGTTACTTGTATGAAAGATACAGATTTTCTGCGGAAGGAATATCTTATCTTTGCGAACTTCTTGAGCCGCACATAAATAATTTAACACGTCGAATTCATGCACTTACTGTACCATAAATGGTATTGCGTTGCGTTTTTTTGCAAGTGGTAGCCTACATACTTGCACGATCGGTGATGCACAGAATCTAAGGGAAAACACTGTTTGTCGAACCATTCGCAAGGTGGTCCTCGCTCTGCAGGAGTACATTAATAGTTTAATAGTGTTCCCCAGACATTTATTGACCATGTCCATAAGAGAGGGTTTTTATAAAATTGCCAGTAAAATAGATATTGATAGGGTGACATCACGTTTTTTTTTTTTTTCAAAAAGCAAATTTCACAAATGTACTATATAATACAGTACATGTTAAGCATTATTTTAATCTTATGATAGGATTCCCTATAGAGTCATTCGAGCAATAGCCTGCACACATGTTGTAAACTCCACTTCTCTAGGAGAACATGAGGCAGATTATGTTAATAGAAAGTCTTTTCACAGCCTTAATGTTCAGGTAGAGATTGTGTGAACATGTGAAATTATTATTTTCTGTGAGATGAATCTTTAAATTAATAGTAAAATTAACAGATAACAATCTACTTTCCGTGAGTATGTTGTGTCAGCGCTTTGAGGAAAGCTAGTTAAATTTGGTACAGTACAAAACACTGTTAATTTAAATTGGGACAACAAAACCTACACAATAACCCCCTATCATGACCCTCATGTGTCAGTAAAACCATAGTAAAAGTTAGAGATGATCTTTGGCATCCTAAAGGCACGTTTCAACTGTCTTCGGCGCTTAAGAGTCACCAGAGTGGGCATCACAGATAGTTTCTGCATGTGCCATTCTGCACAATATGGCCACCATAGAAAGAAGCCAGAACCACCACAGAAAGCTTCTCCCCGATGAAACTGACCCGAACACATTTGACCACCCAGCTGGTGCAAATGTAGTTGCAATCACCATACAATATTACACTTAATAAAAGCACATTGAAACTGCAGATAGGTCTCAAACTGTTTTATTGGTTTTGTGGGATGGGGGGAGAAAGAAAGCAATAGAAAGTTGCATTAATAAATATTCATGCTAAAGTGTTACTTGGTTAAATAAGTTCACATGCTGAGATCAGTTTAATCTAGCTGTTGCATTTATTTTTTAAATGTGGAGCCTCCTCAGCTCACAGTCAGTCTCCTTTAGTGTGCAGTCTAGCTCTATAGACTCCTTTAGTGTGCAGTCTAGCGCCATAGGCTCCTTTTGTAAAGGGCCCTGACTGAGTCTGTTTCCACCTGAAACATAATTCCACCACAAACATGATCATTACAAGTTTTTTGGGAGGCTAATCAACTCACAAAAAGTTCCTTGAAAGTTCCTTGACAAACACCTGTAATATATGTCAAGGGTTTTAAATCCTTACCTTGTTCACATTTCTTTTGAAGCCTGTTGAGGTAGAGGCTTCAGTTTCTGGGACAGGTTGTGAAAAATCCTACAATAAAAGAGATGTGTAACTTGGGCCTGTCCCTGTTTTATGCCACACATTCAAATGTTTGCCTTAATAAAAAGCCCAGTGCATTCACCTCAGCAACTGTCCCAGAACACAGACAGAGTGTCTTCATCATTTCCTCCTCCCTGATAAATAAAAGTAGGCCAATATGTTTCTGGTGTTCTGTCTGCTGCATACTGACCTCTGTGTGGGAGACTGTGTGTGTGTGCTGGCTTCAACAGGGACACTGCATTTCCCTCTACTGCAGAACATACAGTCAGCCATATTTAAAACTTAAAATAGTAATGTATCGCACACGTACCCAGTGTTACTTGCTTAGAGGAGCCGGCACCAGGGTCAGATTGTACAGCACCTGTAATCCCATCCATAATCGGCCATCCCTTATTCCTATCAGAGCCAACTCAGTGTATTCTGGAGGAGTGGCCCTCCACTGGTTTTCTGAATTTCACTCTTTTTTCGGTTTGCCTCAAACAAGTGTTAATAAAAAAAATAATAAAAGGTTGTGTGTAAATACTTACTAGGCTACTTTGAATTATGTTTTTATATTTTGTCTTTATCAGCTGCCAAGAACGTTTGGAGGTGCATCTAAAAATCAATGAATATTAATCTTTATTAGTATATACATGCACATTTTTTTATATATTATAAAAATATAGGCTATATTTCACACACACATACATTCATAGCCTATATATACATCATTTTACATGAATAAAGAACGCATTTATTTAGCTTACACATTAACACAATCAGCAATCTTTCTCCAACAGTCTTCTCTTGCTTTGGCAGCAGAGACCGTATTGTTTCGAGCTTGTAATACATATTTAAATTCATCGTAATTCTGAATGATTATCTCTTGCTCCTCCGCGGAAAGAAAATATCGCTCTCGCTCTATCCATATCGAACGCGATTGGTTGTTCGGTGCCAACGTCACTTTGGTATGTGCACGCGCTCGTGGAGTAATCATAGCTTAAGATCAAAGCCTGAGTTGACAGAGAAAGTTGATGAGCTGCGTCATGGTACCAATAAAGCCTGATTGCATCGGTTTGGTTTTGTCAACTCAAAACTAATCCTGTAACTCCGAGTTTGTTCAGCTACCTTCATGGTACAGGCCCCTGGAGTATTTTTTTGTGTGATTCCATGTAAATATATACTCTGCCATTCAAAAGTGCAGGGTTAGTAAGATTTGTTTTAAAGAAATTGATACTTTTATTGAAGATGAATTATTCTGATGAAAAAAGTGACATTAAAGACATTTATAATGTTAGAAAAGATTTCTATTTTCAAATAAATGCTATTCTTTTGAACTTTATATTCATCAACAGAATCCTGAAAATATGCATCACTGTTTTCACAAAAATATTAGTCAGCACAAATGTTCTCAACATGGATGATAATAATAAATGTTTCTTGAGCAGCAAATCAGCATATCAGAATGATTTTTGAAGGATCATGTGACACTGAAAACTGGAGTAATGATGCTGAAAATTCAGCTTTGCATCACAGGAATAAATGACATTTTAAAATATATTCAATTAGAAAACAGTTATTTTAAATTGTAATAATATATCACAATATTGCTGTTTTCACTGTATTTTTAATCAAATGCAGTCTTGGAGACTTAGTTAATCCAAAAACATTTATAATCGTACTAACTGCAAACTTTTGAAAGTGTATCTCCAATTTCCTACCAAAAGCATTAGCCTAACATTAGCTACCAAATCTGCATGAGTTTATGAAACTCATTTCAAGAATGACCACACCAGATCCACACGGTCTAAAAGGATATATATATATTTTTTTTAACTTAGATTTAAATTGAAACTAATCTGAGGGAACTGGAAGACTATTCCACAGTTTTGGCCCAACAATAGAAAAAGCTTGATGATCCTTGATGTTGGCCATTCAATTGTTTCTGTAAAGGTAACATTACCTGGAGAAACCTCAGGCTAGAACACTGAATGTTTTTCTTTCAAATATCAAAGGTCATACACTGTACGATGAGATACACAACCTATAAGGCTGCACCAAAACTTTTTAAATAACTACAAAACTCTTGAACATTAATACTCGGCAGGAGTCTGTGCCAGCACTTTCAGCCGTGTCACACAATCTGCTGCTGGGGAATATACAGTTGTCATTTCTACAGTTGAAAATAGACATCAAGCGTGGGAGTGCTTTGACAGCACAGCGGAGACCCAGACGAGTCACGCAGCCGTCATCCTCTTACTGTCAGCGGCTGACGGAGAGCACACATACCCCGGAATCCCTCGCTTTTAGGACTCATTTAACCGCTATTAGCCAGAACCATTAGCACTACAACAAAAGAGATCCAGCTCAAGAGAAAGTAATACGAAACGGATTCCCTTTTAACGCAGACATTAAAATGATCAGTGTTTGTTTAATATTAATGGACATGTAGAATGAGAAAGCCTCAAGCATAATATAAGCATGAGTGTCTTATATGAATCAACCACTCGTATTAGACACCATATAAAATTTATGTGAGGGTCAATGGCATATAAGCCTGTTTCCATGGAAAACTGAATTGTGGTGTAACCATCAAGTAGTATTTTCTTGAAATATTACTTGACTGTAGACTAGACTACTTGACTATTGAGTGTGCACATCAATAATGATCAATTAATCATTATTTTAAATGTTTTTTTGATTAATAAAAAATAATTCATAATCAGCTTTATTCATTCATAAATATTTTTTTGTGTGCTGCACCACAACACTTTTTACAACATGAACTAATGAAAATAAAATATCTAAAGGAATATTAATAAATAATAATGAAGGAATTACAAACATAGAAAAGGTGTAGCCTAAGTCTTTGTACAAATTGCATTTTAAATACATTAATATGAGTGTTATTATTATTATTATTAATAATATTAATAATTATAATAATGTATTAAAATAATTCATATGAACAATTATATTGATTAATTCATAAACATAATTAGGTTTTGGGGGAAGTCCCATCATGAGACATTTAACAACCTGAAATGAAAAAAAAAAAAAAATCAAAATTTAGATTTCTCGTCATAAAAGAATCATTGTACAAATTAAAAATGGCATGTATTTTTAAATAAATTCATATTAATGTTGTCTAATTATTCCTTAATATTAATTTATTAATAATCATTAAGTTTTTGAAGAGTTACACCACAATATATTTACAATCTGAGAGAATCAATTGAAAATATATAAATAAAAATAAGCAGTATTTCCGAAAAAGCATCAAATGGTAAATGGACTTCATTTATATAGGCCACCAGACCAAAGTGCTTTACATATTGCCTCACATTCACCGACAGCGGTGTCAGCCATGCAAGGCGCCATCCAGCTCGTCGGGAGCAGCTGGGGTTAGGTGTCTTGCTCATGGACACCTCGACACTTGGTCAGGTGGAACCGGGGATAGAACCACCAACCTTTCGGTTTATAGATAACTTACATGAAACCACTGAGCCACTGCCGTATGGAGCTAGAATTGTGTCTTTATTACATGCGAGAAAATAAATGATCTGAGAGAAAAAAAAAAGTTTGAGAGAAAAAGTTATCACACTGATAGCAAAAAAGCATTTCATGAGAGAAAAAAGAATATTTGAGAGAAAACGTTTTCATACCAATAGCAAAAAATAATAATGTTTGAGACTAAAAAAAGTTTTGAGAGAAACTATTTTCTCATAGAACATAAAAAAAATATAAATTTGAATTTTTTTAAAATTATTTCTGAGAAAAAAAATCTCTCTCAAAATACTTTGAAAAAAAAAACCTCAAATATACATTTTTTGCTATCAGTGTGAAAACATTTTCCCTCTAAAAAAAAAAAGTGTTTCTCTCAAAACACTTTTCTTTGCTCTCGATGCAATTTTTTGCTCTCGTGTCAGGATTTTGCTTTCGCTGTGAAAATTGTGTCATGGGCGGGGCCACATTCTTTTTTTCCTATTGGAACGTTCCTATTGGCCAGTCGGGTGAGCATCGTCTTGTCGAAGTCGAACTGAATCTAGATAGATGCCGCCTCTGCCTTAGTTGAGCACGGACACTCCAATGTTTGGGTAAGATGATGACACACACAACTCGACTTGCTCGCTGGCTGAGCAAGTTCAGCATCACTGAAGATTAAACATTAAAAAATAGCACTCATGCAAGTTTACCTAGCATGATGGCTAATTAATAATTAGCTTTACTAGCGATTAGCAAGCTAATAATATAATACACATTCATTCATGACTATGAGTGCTATTTTTTATGTTTAATCTTCAGTGATGCTGAACTTGCTCAGCCAGCTAACATCCAGTTATGTGTGTCATCATCTTACCCAATAAATATCTTAACAAGATATTTAACGAACATATATTTCAACAGTACATTAAAGGGTAACTAAACCCTAAAACATTTTTTTTTAAATTTTATTTCTCAATTAAGCACGGGAATGGAATCATGCGCAACCCCTGCAATTCCACGCCGAAAACTTTCATTTTTATTACAAATTTGTGTGCGTTATTTGTTGTTATTAGAGACATTTGAGATTGATGGTACATAATAATTATTATATTATTTTTTTACACATTTTAGCAATTTTAAAATGTTTGATGGAGTTTTTACACAACACCCCTGCTTTCGCCAGACGGCACCCCGGTTGGGAAACGCTGTACTAGACTATCTTTAATTCTGATGGGAAAGGTCACTAACCTGAGTGATACCGTACTTCTGTTTCGATGTACACAAACCACTTGCCGAGACTGGTAGCCTACTTCGATATACCAGAGGTCATCCTCCAGTCGAGTCAGCCTGTTGCGGTTCCTTTTGTTCTTGATAAGCTCGCGCATCTCCGGGTCTCTGTTTCCTTTCCTCTCTTTGCCTTTCCTCCGCCGGGCTTGTCGTACGGTGCGAGCAGGAGTGGCAGAGGAGGTCGGTGTCAGAGGTGGTGGTGGAGGTAAAGAAGGCAGTTTGCACTCGCTCCAGCCGCCCACTCTCAGATTGAACACCGTCTCTCTGCCCTCGCAGGCCCTCGGCGCACACGTCTGGAACTCCGTCAGATTGGGGCAAGAAAGCCCACCGAAAAGCGGCGGCGCCACTATGGAGCGGACGCGGTTCTGCAGGCCCAGCCCGCAGGTCTTGGAGCACGTGGTCCAGGGGGTGAACTCGGTCACCACACAGTCTTGAGGGCAGGGAATGAGACAGGCCTGTTCCTGCCGGGGTTTGGGCTCAAAGTACTCACAGATGGAGTCGTCGGCCGCCGAGCCGTCCGCACTGAGCGCACAGTTCACCCCCCGCGTCTGGATGCCCTCTTCACCCTGCAAGCAAACACCTGTGCGGCCAGTCCGCAGCGATATGGGAACGCACTGGTTCCACGCGCCCCGCCGCCAGTCGTACAGGTCCTTGTGCCAGTCGCACACGCGGAAGCAGCTCTGCTGGTTGGCTGGTCGTGTGGACTGAAGGCAGTTTGTGGGAAGAGTCGTCCAGCCTTCCACATGAGCGCACCACACCGCTCGACTCTGACTCCCTCCTGGCCCGCACTCGCTGCCCATACATCTGCCCCATGGACCTGAGGAAAACACCACATCAATTACTGCAAAGTCTAAAAGCAAACGCAACATAATTATGCCGTCTTATAAGATACTTTGAAGATTATGGCACAATGCGCTGTAAAGTTGATTTGATTTATTCTGCATTATTGTAAATTGATCTTATTGTCATTTCTGTGATTTGTTTTTTTAAAGAAGTCTCTTATGCTCACCAAGGTATCAAAAATACATAGTAAAACAGTAATATTCTGAAATATTATTACAATCTAAATGAACTGTTTTCTATTTTAATATATTTTGAAATGTAATGTATTCCTGTGATGCAAAGCTTATTTTCCAACATCATTACCCCAGTCTTCAGTGTCAATGTCTAAATGCTGATTTGCAAGAAACATTTCTGATTATTTTCAATGTTGAAAACAGTTGCTTAATATTTTTGTGGAAATCATGATACATTTCTTTTTTTAGGATTATTTCTATTTTTATTCATTTAAAAACGCCTGTTTAAATACAGAAAAGTATACATTAAAATAGATGGATCTAATATAAAAATTGCAATATTTATGTGAGCTATATTTTTTACGCTTATTAAACCGCCACTTAGAATCATGCTAATGGCAAACTCTTCTTTGTTAAGAGCTATGTGGGAGTTGCTGCCTTTATGTCCAACATTATAAATCATTGGTGCCATGAGGTACCAAACTGAGTTTAGATGCTGCTGGAAAGTGGACCACTAAGTGTTGGGACGGAGGTTTACACACTTTGAAATTTAAATAGGTTCACTTTTGTACCTGACTGATCCTTAAGGTGATAATCCGAGTGTTGGCCTAATTAAACTATTTGGCTGTGAAGCAATTAGAAAGTCAAAATGAGTTAATCGGTATGTGCTGCTACCGCTGACAGCATGGCAGTAATGAACATCAAACTCTAAATGGAGAATGGGCTCTAATTTTTGGATAACGACAAATGCAACAAAGTGAAGGAATTGTTACCAAACATACTAAACAGAATGTGATCTTAAAGAATTAATGCTAACCATCAGGCAATGACAAGGTTATGCATCAAGGAAATATTTTGGATTGATATTTTTATCATGTTCATATATTGCAACTTGTTAGCAAACTTTTTTTTAAAAACACACAGCAGCTTCAAAATCACATTTGTAGTTCAACTATTTATTTTTTTAATATAACATTGTAATGTTCGACCTTAATTAAGAAAATTTAAAGATTTGATGTGAGAATAAGTAAGTCTATCAAAGTGAGTTTCTAAATAATCACTTTTCTACTTTGAATCACAACTGGAGCTTTGTCTATCAGGATTCCATTTATTTTATCATGGTAAGATGAAAACAAACCCAAGTTACTGCATTTAAAGTGTCATTAAATACATTTTCCCTGCAAAAGCTTTCAGAATCCCATTTATTTTTTTATGACAGTTGTGTTATTTACCAGTTTTATTGTGGTGATACTAAATGGAATGAAAGCAAATGAAGTTAAACAGTTTTGCCCCATGTCTCAAGAATCAGTGGTTTAAAAAAAACACAAAACCAAGAACTCAGCAAACAATGACAGCAAAGCAGCATGACAAATAGAGATCTATAAAGACAACAAGAACTGTGATTGTGCTTCAGGGGCTCAATCTCACAGCCACATTAGAAAATTAGGCTTTATTACCATTCATTTTCACTGTATTACATTAGCTGTGTCACCATAACTGAGTCTCACATTGCCCACATTCAGCACCTCCTGCATGATAAATAGTCACCCCTGTAATGAGTCCCAATAATAATCCATCTGAGAGGGTTTTTGCTGTAAACGCGGCCCATCAGGCCTCATTGTGTTCAACAAGAGCAGGGGAAATGGAGCTTTTGTAAAGCACAGTATAAAAAGGCCAATTCGACAAGATTTTTACATTTTCCAATTATGCCAATGTGTACTGCTCTGCGGTTACTTACTAGCCCAAGTCAAAGTCTCTGGTTATCTGTTTTTTGCCAGTTTTTTCAGCTGGCTCTGGTTGTCAGGTCAAATTTGTAAGTATGATTATTAAAATAATAGCATAGCACACCTCCCCCCAATGCAATTTGACAGCATCACTGGTTTCCACTGCAAAAAATAATAAATGAAAAAAGACTGGCTTCACAAACACCCATAATAACATTTCATTATGGATTTGAAAGGCAAGGAGAACATCAAAACAGAGTTATGTTAACTAAAAGTATTAAAAAGAAATAAAGCTAAAATAAAATAAGAAAACTAATAATAATGATAAAAGTAGCTATAACAAAATTACTAAAACTTAAACTTTAAAAATGAAAAATATAAAAGTATTATTTTTAATATTATAGTAATACTATAATATTATCAAATTAAAATCAAAAATATAATTTTTAATCATATTATTTATTCAAATTATTATCTGAAAATATGAATAAATACTATAATAGTGTTGTATATAAATAATACTAAAATACTAAAACACAACAGCTTTTTTCAAAGCCTTGTAAGTTTCTTATATAGATAGCACTGGCATTATAAGAGCACTATAAGCAACAAATACGATGCCTTCGAAGACACCTTGATCTGATCTTTATCTTGATTTGAGGGTAATTTCATCCCAGAATGCATTTCAACAAGACCATGAAATCATTTAATGTGTTGGACTGAGTCAATGGAAATGCATTTTACATAGAAAGTCTGAAAACAGTTAAAACGTAATAAATAATTAAATATTTTATTCAATATTTGTGTGACTAGAGCACAACAGGTTTCTGGTGGTAAAAAACCCACTTATTTGTTTCCATTTAGAGAAATTAACAATAACATTAACTTTTCAAAAAAGAACTCCAGTTACCAGTTGGATCATGATGAAGAAAATTGTGCAGTTACTGTTGTCTTGTAATCTACTGCGAGATGAGTTTCTCAGAGTGCTACTTGTACTGTGTCTGAAGTTGCTCTACTCATGTTGAGCGTTTCAAATCGGTCACTTTGCGGTTTCACTCCAGTTGTCACATTGCCAGAAGGCAGCAGTCTAAGTCACTAAACAGCAAGGTAGCTCACTAGATAACTACAGTGGATGCAGAGTCCAAATGAACATCTTTTTATAATTTATTGCAAATATACCAGCAAACACCGTTCATAAAGCTACAGGGGAGCAAAAATTAAAGGTGCAGTAAGCGATAAAAAAAATAGCATGCATAAATTGTTTGTTCTACCTGAAATTGGAGTCTTGTGAAACTACACCCTTCTATGTGACAGATCTAGACTCCACAAAAAAGTTAGGAAGGAAAAAGGGTATTGTATTGGCCTAAAAAAAAAAAAAAACGCAGGCATAAATCAATAGTCTGCTGAACATTTGCAAAATGTCTGGAATCATTTAAAACCCTTTAACCCTGTAAAAAAATATTTTTTTTAAACTGGAAAAGTTTATTGAACGAGACAAAATATATTTAAAATATTATTATTATTTTATATATTTTTTGAGTATCATATTTGATACATTAGGCTTTTATGGCTCATGTATAGTATGATATAGTCCATGTGACTACAGTGGTTCAAATGTAACCACTGTCACTTTTTGTGCGCAAAATTTCTCGGATTTCATCAAAAATATCTTAATTTGTGTTCGGAAGATGAACGATGGTCTTATGGATTTGGAATGACAAGAAGGTGATGAAAGAAATTTGATTTAATTATTGTTATTGTTCATTACTATAAAGGAAATTCAATAAAATTGAATAAAATTCTAAAGAAATTTTCCTTTGAATTTACAAAAAAAAAAAAAAAAAAAAATCTATATATACCATTAGCGTGATGTAAGATTTTGGTCATACTTCTATCTCTCCATGCTAGAGGATCAGGTCTGCAGCAGGTCAGGATTGATCAGTATCTCACACATCATTATCTCCTGTGCTCAAAGGAGACGCCAGCTGTCATGATAAAAGGTAATTCTGGCTGACAAAGTGCTGGTCCGTCAGTGTCTGGCAGGTGTGTGAGAAACAGAGTGCAGACAATTCAGACTGTCAGTCAAACAAACCCACTGTCCCAGTTCATAAAGAGAAACATTCGGTTGAATATATCACTGTTTTACCAGTAATAACATGCATCTGATAAGATGGGTAAGATATTGTTAAAAACAACAAAATAACCTAGTTTTATTTTGGCGCTGCAAAGGCGCAGAAGAGAGACTTGCTCTTTTTTAGCCAATCAGAAACACTCTCTGCCAGTCACTGGGTTTGGAGGGCTGGGTTTTGAAGAGAGTGTGTGTGAAATGGTTAAAATCACTTGAAGCACCATTAATACAATTAACGGCTCAACAATTTCAGAAACAAAGAGCTGTTGGATGCCACAAGCACGTCTGGTTGATTATCTACTGCAGAAGTGTTGACCTGCTGGAGACAAAAAATCCAAATTAAGTCTTTAATATCTCAACAAAGCGATGAAATTAGAGCAAATGCAGACTTTTTTAATGACTTGGTAATCCTTGTATGTTTCTTATAGACAAACAGACAGACAGATAGAACGACAGACAGACAGACATACAGATAGATTACTGTGATGAAGTTAAATCATAAATGAGCCACATAGCCACACTGAGAACTCCATGAAATCTCCTGAGTTCTGAATCTCTGATCAGTCTGTTGAATAAGAACAGGGCTTCATTAACAGCCCTGTGATGTGATGCTTTTGTTTGATGCATTAAAAAAGACAGCGTGTGTTTCATTGCAATGAACCACTATCTCAAAGATACTCATAAAATAGCATGTGATTAATGTTAAAGATGAGCATCCTTCATCAAAAACCCACTTGATTTTTATAATGCACTGCACTTGCACTAGACCCTTCTAATAAAGTCTTTCAAATCACTTTACATGAATATATTCCCCAGATCAGCTGCTTTTTGCATGGTGAAATGAAAAAGATACATACGTTTATTCTTCCTTGTTCCAGTCAGCTTCAGAAGTGAGTCAATCAAATGCGAGAAAACTGACCCCAGGCAAAGACCATTAAATTCATAAGCAAACTGTGAACTTCTTAGGACGCTCTGAAGATAAATCCAGTCAGCCGTGTGCCTTCAGCCTTTCAACATCTCTGCTTTTGCAGATTTCAGAGTTAATTTCCACCAGAATAGTCAGATAGTGATGCACCAAAGGTTTCAAAGGCTAACTCACACAAGATGCGACAAGCCATGAAACCTCTTTTCCAGTATACCATGTTCATTTAACAAGAGTTTTTGTCCTAACTAGCCACATTGTGTACTTCTATTGTGTCACATCGCGCCCGTCCATCTACGCTCATTTTTGTTTTCAAGGAGGTTTGAAAAAATAACTAGTGACATGAAAGTTTCTGCATCACTCAACTCTTAAAAATAAAAGTTCTTTATTGGCATTCATGATGCCAGGAAGAACATTTATTGCATTATTTTTGTGCCTTAAATATTGAACATAACGTGAACAAAAATATAAATGGACACTGAATAAAATGTCTGAAACCGGGGGGAAAAAAACACAGGCGAAATTTTTGTCTTTCGCAGGACGAGTCTGGACCGGTCCCCGAGGCCTTCAGAGACCTGTGCAGTGCCACCGACTTGGCCCTACGCACCACGAAGACCATCGGCCAGGTGATCGGACGAAGCATGGCCAGCCTGGTTGTGTTAGAACGCCATCTCTGGCTGAACTTAACCGAGATAAAGAACACAGGCAGGGCTGCTTTCCTGGACTCGCCGATTTCTAACACTGGCCTCTACGGTCCCGCAGTTAAGGGCTTTTCAGAGTGCTTCACTGAAGCACTGAAGTCGTTGCAGGCCATGCGACACTTCCTACTGAAGCGTTCCAGTTCGGCTTCAGACCGCCCCAAGAAAGCACCGATCCCTCAGCCAGCTAAGCCAGCATCGCCGCTTTCTCAGCCCCGCCCAGCGGCTGAAACCCATTATAGCCCACAGCCAGCTAAGCGCTTCCCGTTCCCGGAACGTCAGGGCCCCCGACCCAAAGTTCTGTTGGACCCTGACCCTCGGAATCCTTCCTAGTCCAAGGACAGGAGGGAAAAAGAAGGGGTTAAGTCCCGCTGGGGCCGGACCACCCCCGAAGAAAGCTTGCATGCTTCTTCCAGCCCCCTCTTTGGTTCAGGCGGCTGGAAATGTTCAAGTTGCCCCCAAAGGGTCCATTACACTTCACGCACCCTTGCAAACAAACGCTGTTTTAACAGCGACCCAAATAAAGCACAAAAAGAGCACTTTTTCTCTCCCAAACACATGGGTGCCCGGGTCCCCATTACACAGCGGCCCGTCCCCAGACTTCATTCAGCCCCTAACCACTCGGGCCAAGGCCTGAGAAGCCATCCCTGATGTGTCAAAATGGGTATAGAACACAATAAAATGAGGTTACTGGCTCCAGTTCGCTTGCAATTGCAGAGTCCGGACCCTCGGATTGCGAGCTATAGACGGGGCCTACGCCAAAGAACTTTATATCATAATATTGCTTGTTGGGCTGTCAATAAATGTATAATTGTTACAGTATTTATTCTCCCGAGTCTTTCTGGTAGAAATGTATTAATTGAGTTAAAGATATGTTTTCTTTCTATTATGAACATCTATTCCATTTCTTGTTTATACTGAGGTGACTGTGGGTCATGGCCTCTTCATGGGCTTGGTCCAGTGGTGTACCAATTGAACACATTTGTGCAGCGGCCGGCTGGTTTTCGCCGTCCACATTTGTAAGATTTTATAACTTGGAAGTACCAGTACTGCTTGGAGCGAAGTCGTCAGCTAATAGCACGGGGTTTCAAAATAGGTTCCCATAGCATACAGCTACGCAATACGAGTGAACATTCTCGAAAGGGAACGTACTCTGTTACTAACGTAACCTCGGTTCCCTGAGAGTAAGGGAACGAGTATTGCGTAGCCAGCCATGCTACTAAGCTGCATGTCCGGGTGATGTCGCTTCAGTCGATTTAACCTGATTCCTATGGCGAAATGGGCCGCTTATATAGTCAGCAGTCACGCCTATTCAGGCGGGAAGCGTCCTGATAGGATCACGAGTCCTCGCCACTTCGCCATAGGTTCGTGCAGTTCCCGCAACCCAGCCAATCAGCGAGCTAGACAGCTCTGCATTGTGCTGGCTGTGCAGCTGCACTGCGTTTTTAAATAAAGGCTTCAATATTCTCGATAAAAGGAGTTTTCCCATTGCGTATAGCTAAGCAATACTCGTTCCCTTACTCTCAGGGAACCGAGGTTACGTTAGTAACCGAGTACGTTTTTTATCCATTGCATTGCTATGAAAACCCCCTTTTAGAAACTTGTAGGAAGCGTGTAGGAAGCTCCTTAAATTTTACAATGTGACCATTTTTTCAGCTCTAAAAATCTCTAAAAACACTCACAGAAAAAGAAAGGGAAAAAACAAAACAGAAAAAGCTCAAGGGTAAGGCTGATCATTTGCATTAAAAGTCTGTATTTTTCGCATCCAATATTTCCTGATCGGCACTTCAGCAATGAAATATCAAAAGGTCAGCGTGTAACATTTAGTCTCTGCACTCGGTAGGGCTGTAAAGTGAGTTCCCAGGAAGAGCGCTCCATGGGAGAACATCATAACAGAATTTCAATACTCTGAACAAAGTCCTTCAGGTGCAATAAACAATGGCTTTTAAACATTTGCTACAATATAAAACAGCTATAGATTTTCTTATACTGTACTGTATTGTATGGAAGCTTGTTTCTGCCGCTGAATAAAAAATAAAAAAAATTTAATCACAGAATTCGGACTTTTTTGCTCAGAATTGTGTGATATAAACTCGCAATTGAGTCTTATAAAGTCCAGAATAAAGCTGTAAAGTAGACTTTATGTTGCAAGTCAAAAGATTTGCAGTAATAAGCATTAGGGTAGCGTCCTGTCCTGAGAAAAATCTAATTTCTTTCATAATTCACTTAGCTACAGCCTTGAACGGAAATGACAAACGGAGAAAGAGGATGAAGGAAGTATATCATGTCGATGTGGAAAAATGGGCAAAGAGGAGATCAGTTCCTTCAGGCTCTGTCGAAGCTCTCTGAGGAAAATTCATTTATTCAGCATGGATATGAATCCATACTCAGCAGGTGAAAATCTACCTCACTTTTGCTCTTTGATGAGAAATGTTCAATAACAAGAGACATTAAAACAACATCAAAGCGACCCTCTGTTCTTGAGGCTATAGATCAATATGGAGGAACGTAAGCAGTGCATTTGAAGCATGATCCATGTTGAGAACATGAATCACAGCTTGTGGAAAAATCTCACGTTACAGTAAAAACGAATATTAGAGTTAAATTCGTTTCAGGCATAAACATTTTAAATGCTGTTTTTCTTTATTTTCCCCACAGGCAGATATGAGAAGTCACAGCAGGACCACGCGCCCCTCCGTACAGCTGTAAATATTAATACGGAGCCTGTGTGCAGCACTTTGTTGATGCCAATCTGACATGCCACCTTCATGAAAACCTCCCCTGAGGTGGCTGGGAACAGAAAAGAGATTTTGCAGCCACAGAAGAGCCAGATTCGACCAATGTGCCCTTTAGATAAAACACATTAAGCCTGGGGTCTGGACCGTGAGTGGCTTTGGGTCATAAATGGTGAGGAGATGGTCATGGGGGAGAATGTTGCATGATGGCTGATGAAACATTCACAGGGTTCCTACACATTTTCCATTTAAAAATGAATCAAATATCCAAACCTCTCTGTATGTTTTTCAGACCCTATTTTGCATAAATGGTTCATACAGCATTATTTTCAGCATTATGTAATTTTTTGTTTGTTTTTTGTTGGTTGTCATGAAAACATAGATGAGAAGAAACCTGAAACGCTTTATACAGTATATTCACTTCTGACACGTCGGTCTGATACTATAGTCGTGGTTTGATCAAAAATGGCATTGTTAACCGAACAGTGAAGTACAGTCTGATTTAGATTATTGTTTGTTCCTTTATCTGTTGCTGGTTTGAGTGGCACACACACATTCTTTTAGTAAAGTTCAAAAGAGACTCTTTCATGGTAAAGACAGTTTTGCATTATGAAAATGTGCACCTTGAATTCCTTCAGTCTTGTTCGACAATCACTAAATGATCACTTAACTTTGCCCTGAAAACACTCTGCTTGTACGCTAATTTTTAAAAAAAAATTATATTATTTATAATTATATATTTTTAGAAAACTAACTTGGAACCCTGCCTTCAGAAAGACTGAACTCTAACCTCAAAAATGATTTACTTAATATAGCTGGAACAATTTTTTACATTTTATACTCAAGTACTCATTTTAAATTATGGAATTAGTGCATTTTAGCCTCACATTATAATTACAATGATGAAAGATAAAAACTGATTTAGAGATTTGCAACAGATTACATTTAACAAAGCGGGGTAGGGGGGTGGGGCAACCAGAACATAATTGTGACAAAACCAAGGCTTTAGTTCTATCCTGACACACCAACACTCTCTCAAATAATGGAGTGAATTTGTTCAAGAGACCCGTTTGAAAATGTCATTATTTTTCCAATTCCATCTGGTGACGCAAGTGGTTCACCTTAAAGCTCAATCCAGAGTTCAAGAGGAAAACAAAATCTGATTTAACACTTGACATAAAACACACAATAAAACCAACAGATCCACCAGCTACCCGTTCTCCAGCACCTGTTATAAAGATTAAAACCAGCCATTTCACCTGCTAGTCTGATTTACGTGTGCCCGGTGTGCCTTTAAGGGGTTAAAGCAAGGATAAAGCAGTCAAGCATATGGAGGTCTCCTGTCTGCTCAGGTTATTCACCTCAAAGACCCCATGACAGCTGGTAGAAGCAGCTTTGCCTAAATAAGAAGAGAGAATTTCCTCAGGAGATATTACCATGGACCTCGTAAGGACAACTATAACACAACAAACACACAGAGCAGGTATATTTTTCTCGCAAATTTAGTGTAGTAACAGAGCGTATCTGACAGACATTAAAAACTCCTGAGATTCCAGCAAATGCTCAAATGCTGAGGTCTAACTACAACCAATCAAAGGTCACGCAGGACGATGGCTTATGACTCACAGCTAATTAGAGCTGACATAAACACTAGTAGGTCAGAGGGGTTTACAGTACATACAGCTTACAACAGGCCTGAAACACACTCTGCACAAACATAAAATATCATTTTATGATTCTGCATTCTGCAATGTTTTAGACCGCCAATCATAAAACAATGCAACCATAAATAAAATAATTTTCATTACTTCAAATAAAATTAAATATAAAATAATTCCACCTTCTGTCTTCTGAATAAAGACAGAGTTTACCCGAGTCAGGAGACGGTCAACACCGCTGCTCATTTCCCATGTTACAATAACTTCAACATTTAAATTTTTTTAAACAATTTCAGTTTAAAACTCACTTTCAGACACCAGCAAGTGTTTGAAATAACTTCCTTGCGATTTGATGGGGATTCTAATCACCATATGAGGCAGAAATATGAAAATAAATAATTTCTATGTGATGCTAAAGGCTACTTGTGCTAATGATTGCGATAATAAATCACACATATTTATGGTAAATACCAAAGACTACTCGAAGAACGTAGACAAATCATATATAATTATGATTGTGTATTTATTTGGTTTCATGTTTTATCTGTCTTTTCCTTATGCCTTTGTTGATACTGTCTAATGCATCTGCATATAATATAATAACTCATAACCCCTGTTTTCTTCTCATGAGCTCCCTCTGTTGCTCTGGCTGAAAGGATAACAGTCAGATCGCATAATTTTGAGGAAATTAAATATAAATTCTCACTCTTTCTAAAGAAATGTGATTTAAACATGATATATTATAAATGTGATAGCAAATAAATGAAAACAGGTGCAACCGAATAGATATGTGTTCTCTTTTTAGGTGAAATGGTAAATATCAGTTTTTATTCAGCATGACTGATGTCCACTTCTGACACAAATTAATAAATTACTGTCACTGTAACATTTTGTACAGTAAAACATTGGTCAAATATCGATCCCGAAAATTTAAAGGCACATTATGTAACTTTTCACCACAAGAGGTTGTTTATTCAAAATAAAGGCGTAGCTTGATGACCCCTTGATTTTGCGGAATCATGGGAGTTGTTGTCTTCACCTCTACAGCCGGTGGAGAATATGAAGGGACAGAAATCATATTCATGGATGACCGGTAATATAATAAAGATTTATTAATGTTACGAAAGCCGTTGGAGCGGAACGAGGTCGCTGGAGTGATTGCTAATGAGAGACAAGCACGACACACAACTCGAGAGCAGTGGAGTTTTGCATCCGCTCGACGTTTGCTCGGTGGCTACTAAATGAGACACTTGTTGCACACTGCATTGAGCTAGATCGATATTAGATATGGTAAAACATGGTACAACCATAACATCCATACAGCAAGAAAACAATATTTAAACAAAAAGACTAATTGTGTTGAACTGTATAAGAACGATTCGTTTTCTGTCAAATAATGTATCCAATAATATTAAGAGCAATATAATTGCTCAACTGTTTAATATAACACATAATATTAGCGTCTTTGATGTTTCCATGGTTTCTACAAAATAAAACCGGAAATCGAGAGTAACGCGGGTATGATGTCATTGATGGCGATGCAAAGACATGGTCCATGTCCTGGTTAAAACTGCTTATTTCTCTGTATTTAAACATACTTACAAACATTTGGGATAATGTAAGTACACAAATCAACTAAATATATAATATTGTTCTAGTGGTTTTTGGATATTTTGATCCAAAAATCTTACATAGTATGCCTTTAAGTCTTTAAGTAAACGTTTATTTCTCATGCTCATTTTGCGATCTAGCTAGTTTTCAGTCAGCTGGTGAAATGGTGGGGTCGTGTGACGTTGTTCTATGGAGGCGTGTTTTAGGATAGCGCTGCAGGGCTATTGGCCCGACAGCGGAAACGCAACTTGATTTTGGCCTCGGTGCTTGAGGTCCTAGGCTATTGGCCCCGCACGGCATGTTGTTAGCCCTGGCTTGCACTGGCCCAACAGTGGAAAAGTGGCTAATCTTGTGTATTGAGGACCCTATATGAGGTCCTAGCAGTTCTGTACTCTGTTATAAAGTTCTATCCCACAGACAGAACTTTGAGTTAAGATTCTTTGAAGGCCGACCCGCTAACATCTCTGCTGAAGAACTGTGCAACACAACTACCTTCAATAAATTATTATACATTAGCAAGCCACCCAAACAACTGCTCTGCCAAATACAGCAAAATCTATGCCTTTCTCAGTATAAACACATTGTTGACTTAGTTTCAATATATGTATATACACACATATACGCACACACCCTGGCATTTGCAAATGATCTTGTATAATGCTGCCATTTTTATTACAGAGCAATAAAACGTACCTCAGTAATTTAAGTCTAATATATTCCTTGGCATTTGCAAATATTCTTAATCCTCCTTTTTTTCTGTAACTATACAGCACACCGCAATAAACGAGAAAAATACACAACCATAGTGACAGTGCCTGTAAATAGGCCACTGCTGACGAAGAATGAGACTCGCAGGGTTTGTGCTGCAGTCTTCAGGCCAGCGGGGAAATCTGCTCGGCTGCAATGCAGAACCACCGACAGGGATGTGAGAATGGATGGAAGTCGAGAAACACCCCAGGACTGGTGTGGCGTTCACACACTGTTGGGACATAAAGCCAGAGGCGCAATGTGGGTCAAGATGGAGGGGCCGATCGCATCCGATTAGACCGAAACAATCACAGCTGCAGGCTGAACTTCTCTGATCGACTGACACTTCACATCAGCCACTGTTTGATTTTCAGTGCGGATGTAACATGACATTTCAGGGGAAGATCATTCACAAACCAGCCCAGAAATGTGAATCTTCATACACAGTGACCCCAAAAAATTTATTTTGTGAAATGGTTTTCTTGAAAAGTGTGCTGCCTTTCTTTAAAATAAATGCACTTGCAACTTTAATAAGTTGAAGTTTTAAATGCGACTTATAGGTTTTGGGGCAATTTAATATGCAGCGTTGCTGTAAAAACAGCACATGTTTCTGGGCTGCTTATTAATGATTTCCAAATTCTTTTTGGGATCACAGTATATTTAAGGAATATTCTGGGTTTAATACAAGTTAAGCTCAGTAGACTGCATTTGCAGCATAATGTTGACTCATCCCTTCTTTGCTTTAAAAAAAAAAATGGATTCTTATACCATTAAATATTAAGTGTGTTATATGTGTTCTTTTATCAATTTCCAGGGCTTGTTTTGTTTTGTTTCAACATCAACGAACATTCACACACTTTACTGTATACGCACTTTTTAATTGTACTTCAGGGTTCGTTTGAGGATCGCTTTGAACTTGAAACGGAAGTAAGCCTGTATGTGTTACACTATGCTTGTTTCCCTTGTAAAAGAGATGAATAAACTCCAAAATCGGTCTGTTTTCAGTTGATGAGTGAACAAAACTTCACTAAACATTATTTGTAGAGCCTGAAATCCAATAACTTTTATTGCAATGTCTCCGCTTTCAAATTCTGTTGATTGCATCAGCAAATTCAAACAATAAATGTTTTTGGTGCTCAGTTCAAGCGACACGGGAACATATATTCCTATTTACTAGTTATAGCACGAAATAAGCACGAATAAACATAAGAAGGTATATGTTGAAAGATACAGTACAATTGACTGAAATCAAATCTCATGTAATCGCTCAATCAGTGTTTCAAATAAGAAAAACGTCAATAAAACAGCAAGTAAACAATGTCACATCAAGCTATTCCATGACCATAACTCATTAGTTAACTAGAAAAAATAACTCTAGAGAGGAGCATTTTGATTATTATATGCATAAGATTACATATTCATTATAGGCTATTACGCCATTGTTTAAATATTTATATATATTTCACCAAAAAATTGGAGTAGAAACATAATTCTACGATTAAAAGGTTGACATAAAAACGTCCTTATGTCTAATTTAAATGTTTGAACAACTCAGTATTATTTGAGTTTTGATTATTAAATAAATTTAATTAAATAGTTGATTATTAAATGAACTCTTTATTTTTTCATTTTCGGTTTTCAGCCGAGTGCATCCTGAATTTTCATTTCGTTGCATCACTAGTATTTACGCAGGAATTACAAATTGCAGGAAATGCATATCTTTTTACAGTTCATTCCTAAACAATGTGTTTTATGTAAGAATGTCTAAACTAACAGGTTCAGTCAAAAAAGTCAAAAAATGTATCTGCATATCAACCTGACAAATTACATCAAATACATCTACTTTATGTAACCCACAAAATTAAGTAAAAGCAATTTCGTGGGTTAGATAAAGTAGAAATAGACTACAAATGCAGGTAACCACTTTTTTTCAGTGTTTGTTTTATAGTGCGCCACACTAGTATTTTTACGGTTCCCCTCAGGCGCCATTGATAATAGGCTTATCATAGTAAATCAGTGTAAGACAAAAACAAGTTTTAGAAGAAGGATTGATGACATATTGACTCATTATTGAATTTTTTTTTATGGTAACAATTCATACAATGACACACAAAGACAAAAAACTCTATATTACACTGAAAAGTTTAAATAGCTTTGCAGAAATGTATCTGCGTGAAAGATGTTACTTTTATCACTTCAAATAGTATAAATTATAAGGGAAATTACAGTAATTGAAGGATTAGTCGCTCATCAGCCGCGTCTGTGAGATAAGGCAAAATTTTTTCAAGCTTTCCCACTCAAACAGAGACAATCGCACCGGCAGTAATAGAGGCTCACAGGGATTACTGAAGACACTTTGTGCCTTTGAGCAACACATATAAAGGTCATGCATTTCAGTCTGTGACTTTACATTTACATCTAAACAATATTAAAAAAGAAAATCCCATATCATGTCAGATTGGCCCACTAACTGTGTAAATATAATTATATCAGTGAATGCCATACGGTGCATCATTCACATACTAAGAAAACTGTTTATAAATTCATAATGAGATACAGAGATTTTCTTGCATTGGTGCAGTCAAAATCACACTTGCTTTGAAGAAAAACGTTCTTTGAATGCATTTTCTTTCTATTCTAATTAGAATATTATGTTCATCATGAAGTAGCTACTTGCATTGTGCTTAATTTATTCTGTCAATTATTTAAAAAAATATTTATGAAACTATATGCAGTATGGAATAATAAATGTATAGAACACTATATGCTACATTGCTTGCCTCACTACATTGTATTTATATGCGAGACAACTCGCATGCAGTTATTTGGCATTTTAATCCAATTTTATGAAAAATGGCTGCCATGATAGTACTCATACTTCTGCATAATACAGTGCATGGTTCACAAATGTCTGTATGCATCTACTGAATGATCTACTACTTTTCTTAGCAAAAGCAAAATGCAGTTTTTGATTCATCATTTGATTGGTCGAATTAAAGGGGTGGTTCAGGATTTTGGACATCGGACCTCATTTCCAAGTTAGCCTGGGTGTTATTTATAAGTGGAGACAGTTTTCAAAAATGTTCATCCAGTCCATCCAGTTGCATAGTTCGCCGGTGCTAGGCTAGCGCGAGTCAATGGTATCTGCTAGCTTGCCATTAAAAACAGTTTTACTCACTCCACAGTACACCAAAAGCCAATAAATTATAACGCCAGACGTAAATGATGTAAATGTCTGTTGAGAGAATAATGTTAGAAATCAAACTACCCTTTCATCGCATTGCAATAGTTACACTTTGTTCCCTGTATTTATTAGCACAGTCTATAGCAGCGGTGGAGTGATATTAAGTTACCTAGGCAACCGTGAGAGCCGGTCCACATGACAATAACGCAAGTGTATTTCTCTGCCGCTGACACTCATCACTACAGAAGCAGAGTATATCACAATGTTGCCAATTCCTTCGTTTACAATCGAATGTTTCAATATCGTTGTTCAAGGCTACTACTAGCTAGCTGGACGTCCTGACTGTAGTGCGCTTCTGTTTTGTGTTTTCTTTTCGGCGCAGTACTACTAACCGGAGCAAAGTAAAATTCCGCCGCTGCTGAGAAACTAGTTCCTGTAAATGTAATGCGATCATTGAGATGCAAGAGTAGTTTGATTTCTAACATTATTCTCTCAACAGACATTTACATCGATAGTCTGGCGTTATAATTTCTTTGCTTTTGGTGTACTGTGGAGTGGGTAAAACTGTTTTTAATGGCAGGCTAGCAGATACCGTTGACTCGCGCTAGTCTCCACTGTCTCCACTGATAAATAACACCCAGGCTAACTTGGAAATGAGGTCCGATGTCCAAAATCCTGAACCACCCCTTTAAGGTATTTTTACACAAAACTGGATTTAAAACGCAAAAGTCATCAATGATGCACACTACTAGTGCATTCACGCCGTGTCGTAATTACGAGATTTCAACTTGTAAAAAACGTTCACCTCCTTGTAGAGCTCGTGATTACAACTTGTAAGCTGGGAATTTTCTGAGAGCTCCTACTTGTACCATGTGACCACAGATTCATTTATGCGTTGATAGTGTTGCCAATGAAATGCACAATTCCCAGTCCGAAGACGTGAACAGCTCAGAATAGAGCGTCATGTGTAGTCATCTCGAAAGCATGTTTGAATTGTTTGTTGTTGGATAATGTGTTCTGTTTCACATACTGTTTTCAAAGAAGGCAAGGCAATGCACAGTATATAGCAATGCATTGTGGGAATCCAGTGTGCTCAGTTACCTTTTGGTATAAATAGTAGGTCATATTCCCTGAAAACAGATAAATTGCATATGAGTATATAAATTACATATTGCGAGAATAGTATGAGAACTATGCGTCATCTCTCACATTGTGGGAAGAAATAAACCACCAACCTGCACAGAGTTTGTTATTCTGAACTGCATCAGTAACAGGAGACACAGAGGAACATGGTGCAATAAATTCATGTCAAACACTGAAGCTGAACACAATTGGTGAATAATTCATAATTGAGAGCTGCTGTCTCAATAGCTCATGAATTCTGGGATGTAAAACGATCTACTAGGCTACATTAGCTAAGATACGATTCACATGAAATGCGCTCTACATAAATTTACATTCCCTGCACGACAATTGCAACTGAAAGTAACGTCGACCACATTTTTTAACATCCTCTTATTGACTCATTATATGATAGAACTACAAAGAGTTTAGAACATTTTATCATAAAAGCGAGGAGTAAAATGTGAAATGAAAAATGAAACATTTTGAAAGTCAATACTAAGGGTCAGTTATTTCATGTTGACTTTCATGTTTGAAACAGATTTATCAACCCTCACATCTAGTTTTAAAAAAAATCAATCACTTAAGCTTAGATGTGATAAAAGTTAACATTGATTTGTTTACGTTCACACTCAACAAGAAATAATAACTGAAAACACCTAAAAATGTCATGTTCCAATCAGTTTCTTGCAGGAGTGAAATGTTAAATGCTCCTGCTAATTTAAATCCAGAACGTGTTATGTGTCAAATGAAACTGCGAACTTCGAACGCAGCGCATCTGGTGATCTGAGCTAAACTGAGACAAGCGTCATGCTGAAAAAAAAAAAAAAACACACGCACGTTTCTTTTATCTTGGGATAGCTCAGTAGAAATTAGATTGAAGTGCATGACAGGCCTGTGCTAAGCAGAGCAGATAAAAATAGCCTCTCTGGGGAGCGTCTGGAGTTAAGACAGCCAGGTGGAGATCTGGTGTGTTTTTAGCCATGTCCTCACCTCCTCTCTTTTAAGACTGAAAGGCTGATCAGAAACAATGACAGACGCTCACAGGGCCATTTCAGTCCACACACAAACCTATTCATTTGTCTCCAATGTGTCAACCTTATTTTTCAATGCAGAAGTAAGCTATTTTCTGTGAATGTGCAAGACTTCTGATTAAGTAGCCGCTATAGGGAAATAACGAATAACAAAGTGAAGTAAAATCACTTGGCTACAAACCAGTGTGGTTAGAATTACGACAATACTTTAAAATAGTATGGTAAGAAACACCAGTTTGCAATATCAAGTAGCATAACAAGCTTTTTTGTACAGCTAAAAATAACTTGAAGTGGATGACACTGGAAGACAGACACGTTCAATTTACAGATTGCTGCACCCGCTCAGTGAACATGATTTCACCAAGTACAATATGTTTCTGGATCAACATCTTTGTTGATCCTGGAACAACATTCCAATCAGTCAATCAGATCTGAGGAACAAGTTTACAGTTTATGTCAACAACCAGGGTTAGGTGCTTCTACATCAGTTTTAATCAGCTATCATTTCCCTCTGATTTTAGGAAGTTATGGGTAGAGATAGAGTTAGGACTAAATTTTCAGACAGGGAGGTTGTTCCAGGATCAACAAAATATGTTGACCCAGGAACTTGGCAAAATCACGGTGACCGCACCGGCTCTTATGTGAAAAATAAAGTGGATACAGCTGGAAATGCACATTTATGATCACATGACCACATAAAGCCAATTGTGATTGGGTGATCGGCCTGCAAGAACTATATTTTTGGGACATTTAAATTTTACAAGAAAAAAATGTACTTGTATTAACCAGATTGTACTGTGGATTATACACAAATTCATTCAGTAGCACCTATTATATTCACTTGACGTTTAATTCACATGATATTTAATTATTCCCAATTTTTTTCTTAATAATGCTATAGAAATTGCAGTCACAAAAAATGTATTTGACTAACTAAATATATTAGATAAGAGAATAACTATATTACATGTTACACACACACACACACACACACACACACACACACACACACACACACACACACACACACACACACACACACACACACACACCCATTTTGGTTCCCACGAGGAAAACAGCTTATAAATCATACTGTCATTGAATGTTTTTTTTGTGTGTGTGAAAAGGATATAAATAAAAATGCAGAAAGTTTTCTGTGATGGTTTGGTTTAGGGGATAGAATTTGTTCAGCATAAAAGTGTGTGTGTGTGTGTGTGTGTGTGTGTGTGTGCACAAGTGTATATAATCATGTATAACAGAGTCAACATGACACTTTATCCTAACTGGGAAATATATATACAGTATTTTTTTTCCAATGACCATGGTAACCCAATAAGGACAAAGTCAAGGGTAAATGAACATCCTGCTTTGAAATTGATACTCCAAAAATACAATATATCCAGGAAAAGAAAGATACTGGAACTCTAAAACAGAATGTGTTCACGCTAGACTGACGCAGCGCTTCAAATCAAGCACAACTCGAGTCATTGCAGCTGAAACACACTAATGGACACGTCAGCCTTTCAAGTGCTGCGAGGGAACAACTTAAAAGAGAGAACAGACATGTTGTGGGAGGTCTCAGGTTCATAAACCTTACACAGACAGACAGACAGACAGACACAGACACGTTTTATGGGGACTTTACAGACATGATGATTTTTATGCATAACAAATGTTATATTCTATACCCTAAACCAAACCATCACAGAAAACTTTCTGCATTTTTATTTATATTTTTTCAAAAAAGAAAAAAAAATACATTCAACGACAGTATGATTTATAAGCTCTTTTCCTTGTGGGAACCAAAATGCAAGGGAACAACTTAAAAGAGAGAACAGCCATGTTGTGGGAGGTCTCAGGTTCATAAAACACATGCCTTCCAATGTGTTCGGTAACATCAAATGATTTACAAGCAACTTTTAAGTTTAAATCAGACCGATTTCAACAGCATGATTTACATTTGATAAGGGTCAGTATAGGGATGTTTCTTGAGTCCAGGAGTTACACACTATCATAAACAAAGCACTTTGTTTTTGCTCTTCGCTGCACTAAAACGAATATTGCATTAGATAATGAGATTATTACATCAGAGGGAGGCTCGTAATCACTTGTGCATCTTCATTATATTTTGGCTGCACCATCAAACTCCTCCTCCTGACTTCCTTTGATTCAACAAGCTTCAGTCATTAGATTGCATTAGATTTTGTCCCATTCATCATCTTGTCTCGTCTCGGATCATGTTCAATGAAGGAGTGACAAATTGAAGGAATATTCAAGATTATGTACAACAAAGTCAACATGAAACGCCATTCACAACTCATATTACTAAAGTGAAAAAGGTGCAAGAGGCAACATACTCGGCTACTGGCGTTACCTCGGCTCCCTGAGAGCAGGGAACAAGTATTGCGTAGCTATACGCAGTGGGAAAACTCCTTTTCTCGAGAATATTGAAGCCATTATTTTAAAACGCAGTGCAGCTGCACAGCGAGCACAGAGGAAAGCATCTAGCTCGCTCATTGGTTGTGCTGCAGCAACTGCACGAACCAATGGCGAGGCAGCTGAGACGCACGAACCAATCGGGTCGCTTCGCGCCCAGGGCGCGTCAGAACCCGCCAGAAAGGGCGTGGCTTATGCCTATATAAGCAGACCATTTCACCATAGAGTCAGGTTAAATCGACTGAAGCGACAGCACCTGAGCCAGGCGTAATAGCACGGCAGGCTACGCAATACTCGTTCCCTACTCTCAGGGAACCGAGGTTACGTTAGTAACCGAGTACGTTCCCTTTCGAGTTCGTATTGCGTAGCTATAAGCAGTGGGAACCCATTTTAAAACACCGTGCTATTAGCTAGCGACTTCGCCCTGAACCATTACCTGGGGCCAAGTAGCCCGAGGTCAACAGTAAAGTTTGAAAGTCACAATTCACCCTAGGACCAGACAAGGTCCTAGGCCCTTTATTAAGGTATAATGTTGCAGAGGCTCGGGGCCCTCGGGGCCACAGTTTTCCCACTGCATATAGCTAGAAAGGGAATGTAGGATTTTTCAACACGATCTCATGAAAATGCGTATCTATAGCACGAATTGTATTTATCATGTACATCAGGAAATTATCATGTACATTATCTTTTTTTTTACATGCATATGATACGCACTGTAAACCCTTTGGGTAGGATTAGTGGTGTGGAGTACGTATTACACGCCATAAAGTGCATGCATATATGCACGTAAAAACTGCGTATCATATGCACGTAAAAAAATTTTTGCGTATAAATTGCACGATAAATACAATTCGTGCTATAGATACGCACTTTCATGAGATCGGGCTGGATTTTTCGTTGGGGTGGGTTGTTCTGGATTTAGTCTGTCTAATTTTTTTCTGTTTCTTCATGTAATCCCAGACGAACTCGATGATGGTGAGATCAGATCTCCGTGTGGACTCCTTGTGCACAGAAAAATTAACTGGATTATTAATGGCAAAAGGAATGTTTGGAAATGTAAACTAATATTTCCTACTGACGCACTACCAGACATGGGCAGTATTTCAATTAAATGTATTTTAAATACGTATTTAATTACTTTAGTGTATTTGGTAATTTGTATTTTGCAGGTGTGGAAAAAATAAAATGTAGTTTGTAACAAAATATTTTGAGGGAGTGTATTTAGAGTATTTCAAATATTTAAATACTTAAGAAAAATCACAATAGTAAATGATTTTGCCATATTTTTGGTCTGATGTTGGCAATGGCAATGTCCAAGTTAGATGCACGAAAATCACGTGACACCCTGTAGACCGGGCTCCCACCAAGAAGTGAATGAGTTTTGAACTCTTAAAAACGGCATTAAGGCAAAGTGTTTTGTGAAAAATATACAGTCTGCACACACACACACATTGCACACTGAACGGCATTATAGAGAAAATAATTGTGCCTTATGAGATCAATGCACTGTGTTGTCATTCATAAAAGGACATCATAGGCCATTATGAAACAGCGCGTCCGTTGTAACTCCACTGAAATCTCCATGCCAAGCAAGCGTTCACAATATAACACCCATCTGCAGTTTTTACACGTTTTTAAACGTATTACATATGAGAAATATTGATATTGATTTTGTATAAAATAATCATCAATCCTATTGTTTTTCAGTAATTGCGCACACAGCGCGATTCTACTATGGAAAAGGCATACGCGGTCAGGGCAGGTCAGAGTCTCGTGTGTAAAACAAACCCACACATATTATGATTAATATGATTAATCATAAATATTATGATTAAAAGGGAATTTTGATTTTGTGACGAAAATTCTCGGTCTGTTATTTTTACACAAAAATCGCTGCAAAAGATGCTTTCCAGCAGGTTTTATCGTAGTTTTTGTCCAACTCCATTGACTTGTATTGGATGTTCTGTGAAGTACGTTATTACTCCGCCACCGGAGAAGGAAAGGGGGTTGTTTGTATTCTTTCTGTAGTTATGCAGTCGCGGTATCGTAGGCTACGCTATCCAAACATTGGCAAAGGTGCATTATCGCCATCAACTGGGCTGGAGTGTCTATTATTCAACCTCTCAACGGAAGAATGTCCGGTTGTGAGGTGTTTGGAAAAATAGGTCCACAGTTTTACAACGAATGGTAAAACACCTGTTGGAAAGCATCTTTTGCAGCGATTTTTGTGTGAGCATATCAGTGAACACCCCAGACCACTCGGTGAGTTTCATGTCTTTGTAAACTAAAGTTTAATGCGTTTTATGAATGATTCTACCAGTGCCCCTATGAAACCATTGTGAAGGTGGCCGGGTGCTAACACAGAAACCGAAAATCCTCGGGACAGCAGCATTTGTCCAAATTTCAATCTTAACCGTTCTATTTAATCAGAAACGATCTTAAAACAGGGCTTTAAGTGTAAAATACCGAACTTGTCCTTTAAGCCACGAGTAGAGTAACTGTGATAATATGGCTACGTAGCCTACATCAAACACGTTTTGCTATTAAGGGCAGCCGACCACACCATTGATGTGAACTTAGCTATACATGCCATTTACGTCAGAGTAAGCTATTTCAGGCCCTGTAGAGATTTAGTGAAATGCCCACACTTTTTTATTTTGCTACTTTGCCATTTTGAATTTACACATTTCTCATATTTGTGTTATTGCTACTATTTGTGTTATTGATCTTTCAGTAATAAAAAAAAAGACTTAAGATTATTTTGGGAATATTTTTATATTTTCAAAATACTAATTACTTGTATTTTATTTAAATACATTTTTCACATCAGTATTTTGTATTTTATTTTGTTACATTTCATGAGCCAGTATTTGTATTTTGTAACAAAATAGTTTTTGATGTATTTGTGCCCACCTCTGCGCACTACTACAGCAAAAGATATAAATAACTGGCTTAAAATCTTTTTTGTGTGTGTGTGTGAAAATACTAACGTGCCTAAGACACTGTACTGTACACAGCACTGTACATATCACCCCCGCCCCATAGAGTATCACCCCATGTGACTTTTTTGTTTTTGAAACAGCATTTTTGAAACTGCAAGGGTTTTTTAAACAGCGAATGATAAATGGGCAAAAAACTGACTTGAGCCATTTTATTTGGAGCAGAAAACCCACTAAAAACCACTCAAAACACTGAATAGCAACACTCTGGCAATTACCCACAACACCACTCACGTTTTCTTCAGAAAGCCTAGCTTTAAAGTCAAACGTCCTGAGCTCCAGAGAGACACGTGTGCAGCTCGCCTGGAGCCCAGAGTGAAGCACGGCCCTCCTCTGAGATGACACGGCCACTGGGCTCTGATCACAGCAGGCGGGGGGGGGCACAATGAAGACTGCCGTTTTCTATTAGCAGGAGGGCAAGATGAATGATCACACTTCTCTTTTTCCCCCTGACCTGTGATTGCTCTTCTCTCTGAGCCTAGGCAAACATGATGAAAATAAAGACAGAGTTTGAGCAGATAACAGGCCAGTTTGTTGCATATGGAATCACTGGTTTGATAAATTATTTTTGCCCTGAAGCGAGCAGAAGATAATTACACTGAAAAGAAAAATACTACAAGCTAAAAAAAAATTCCGTGATGTGGCACACTGCACACGCAGCTCTTCTGCAAGAAAAAAGAGGCAACAATCCCATACTTGCATAGTGCTTTCTTTTTTTGCTCTCATTTTTTGCATTGGGAAGTCCATTTCATTTTAGTGAACCAGTTTGTTCAGATAGTTCATGTAAATGTAGCTGCTCAAAAAAAAATGAGTGATTCATTTTTTAATTACTCTAATTTAACTACTTTCCACCAATTCAGCATTTATTTTTGATGATGATTCTTTGATAGAAAGTTCAAAAGAATACAAAGTTCTATCATGAAAGTCTAGATGGTGCAGGCTCATAAGTCCTTAACCCAATCTGCTTGCAATTACATCATTCTCTATAAGGTACAGCTGATTGGTTCCCGCTGTATTGGTAGCCAATGAGCTTGCTGCTCAACATTCAAATTCTTGCCTATTGTTTGCTGTAGAAGTTTGCAATGTGCTTTCAGAAACCCTCCACCTTCCCCAGCTCCACCTGCATAGATCTGCTACAGAGGTGATTGTACAACAACAGCAGCTATTATCAACAGCAACAGCGTAGCAGATCAAACAAGACCAAACACATTAACATTGTCAAACTTATTGGCATGCCAAAGATTTCTCATGACAGAACAGAATTTAAAATAGAAATATATTGTAACATTAAAAGTGACTTTACTTCATTTTAATGCATCCTTACTGAATAAAAGTGTCAATTTCTCACCAAAACTATTGAACGACAGTCTATGTATTTTATGACAGTCTGTCTATGTATTTTTACTACAACACATTGTTATATAATCAACTAGCCTATAGTTCATACAACCAAAAAAAAGTCTCACATGGACACAGTAACAGTTCTCAGTTTATAACAGAAATACTGATTTAAGGTTCAGTCTGTTGCTCATGAACCACTCCAAATTAGTCTTTTTGACAGGATAATTAAAAAAGATTTGACTCAGTCATTTGTTCATAAATCAGACTACACTGGTTTTCTAACACGGACAATTCCTTTTTTATAAATTATACTGGTTCAAAATAAGTATCTATTCTCAGTTCCCAACACACTTTAAATAATCTAAACAGAGCCTTAAAATAAATCAACAGGATTGTGATACTTTACACAGATTAAATTCAATACAGGAAAATTCTGGACTTGAACACTGCGAGTTGCCGGTGATCAAATAAGGTAATCTGACCCAGCACATCGAGTGAGCGGAGAGAGAAAGAGGCAATCAATGAAGCTCAGTGGTGGGAAAACAGGGATTTATCTCAACAAACACACACCTCACTTCCTCTACAGCCCTCCCAACATCAGGGCTTTTCCGTCATTTTTCACATTTAATCACGCTTGAAGGTTGAATGAGTATTTGCTGAATCCGACTTGTTGGGATTAGAGCTGTAATCATGATAGGAGGGGCCTTGGGATGGGTAGGAAGACACGAATCAGGTAAAGGGCAAATCTTTTTAAGGAAACTCATATTGTGTCACTGTCCTTAAACGGTCTAACATTTTGCTTGGATTTGCCAAGATACAATCCTCCAATCAAAAGTCAAAGAGCTCTAACATTTTTCATCAAATTCTCCCAAGATTAGATTATCTCAATAATTTTATAATTTGTGTCTAAAGGCCTAAAATCTCAATATTTGTAGTAAATTAAGAATTTTGTGTTGTGAGTATTTGCAGCGCGTTTTTGAATTTAGTTGCTTTGTGAATATTTGCAGCACGTGTTGTCAAACTGATGAAGATGTTTTCTTAATTTGCTGGTATTTTTCCTATTTGCATGTGTTTTCTTCAGTCACAGCGTGTTGAGCTCTCTCTCGGCCACCATACACGTGTGTCTAAATGCCTACAATTATCTCAATATTTGTCTGATTTGTGTCTAAATACCAAATTGAAAATCTTATTTTATCTCCTGGACTTTGAAAGAACAAGCAATAACATTTTCCTCTGAGATATAATGCTATCCATAGGAAGGAAAAGCAGAAATGAAACTAATACCTCAATTTCTTCTCACAAACATAAATCGAAGACTCTCATCCCAATTGTGTTTATTTTTATTTCTTCTGGAATTTTAGGAGAAACATCTCAGATAAAGATACTTCAATAAAACATGACTGAAAACGCCATTCAGTCTCCTGTGTTATCAAAGAAATAACATTTTCAAAAAAAGCATGGAGTGTAATTACCAGCCTAAAACAATGAAAGTAAAACATGTCTTCCCATTTTAAGCCTGAAGATCCTGAAGATGATTATGGTGTATTAGCTATTGCAGGACAGTTTATCTGCAGCAGGAGATGGAGCTCATCCGTTCTGTCACTGGAATTGCTCAGACACAGTTTGTGGAGTTTATCTTTAAAGCGAGACGGACTGGTGGATCCGGCCTCGGCTCTGACGGGTCAGCAGACTCAAATCCTAAGAGCTTGCGTTCAAAGACCACCCCAGCAGGAAGCGCATCAAAAGGACTCAACCACCGCCCCTATTCCAAAGAGCATGTTTCTTCAGATCAGACACTGACGGACCCTTTGGTCAAAATGAGGCGAATTGGAAAAACATGAAGCTTTTTTATTCTTTTGGTCTGACGTGGGTTCAGTGATGGTCAAATAATGTGAGAAATTTTTATCAAACTTTGCTCATACAATTTGTCATTAAACCAATGGAACTGCAAAAATTAATTCCAGAAAGAAGTTTCCATTACAGAAAAGCATTGGGCCATATAATAATGGTACATTTTTTTTTTAACATTTGTTTATTGATTTTTTCAGTGACATAACAAAATCAAGAGGTAACAATTCGGGAATCAAAACAGTGTCCAATACAACCAACAAGAAATTAAAATAAAATAAAGAAAAAAAAAACAAAAAAATAAATAAAAAAACAAACAAAAACAAATAAACAGAACAGAACAAAACAAAAAAAAACACAAAAACACAAAAAGCAGTCACCCACTGCTAAATAAAAGCCCAATATGTTCACTTACAGAGAAATAAATAAAAAACATCCCAGCATGCTACAAATTCCACAAGAAAAAACTCACAATTAGAAGACAATCAGGGTGTCTGGAATAGCTGTAAAAGTCAATCCCTCAACATGTGCAAAAAATGGACCCCAGGTTTTATTAAACTTTGCAAGAGAACCATGTATCGAGCACCTAACTTTCTCCAACTTCACGAACTGAAGGATGTCCCTGATCCAAGACGAGTGAGAAGGCAGTGCAGGAGACTTCCACCTCAATAAAATCAAACGTCTAGCCAATAAGGAGATAAAGGCTACAAAGTCAGCTTTATATTTAGGAAGCTGCAAAATAGGAGGCAAAACACCAAACAAAGCGGTACATGCTGTTGGGTCAAATTGAACCCCTGTACAAACAGAAATAGAATTAAATATCTGCGTCCAAAAATTATGTAGTGAAGGGCAAGACCAAAATATATGGGCCTGGGTAGCTGGAGCCTGACGACATCTAATGCACATGGGATCGACATCATTATAGATTTTAGAAAGCCTAACTCGAGTGAGATGGGTACGATGTAGAATTTTGCACTGGGTTGGACCATGTCTAGCACAAATTGAAGAGGAGTGAACCCGACGCAAAATGGCCTCCCACAGATCCTCCGAGATCCCTTCCCCTAGATCCTCCTCCCATTGGGTTTTAATTTTATGCTGCGGGGTAAGCTGCAAAGAATAGATAAGATTGTATAAACATGAAATAGCACCCTTAATGGTAGGCAATGGGGTTAAAAAGGAGTCAATTAGAGAGGCATCTGGGAGATTTGGGAAGTTGGGGCTAAGATTGCGAGTGAAACTTCGAACTTGAAGATATCTAAAAAAATGCTGCCTAGGCAAATGGAATTTCTCGGAGAGTTGCTGGAAATAATGGTACATATTTGATTATAAATTATATAGTTATTTAAGACATTCCTGTTATAAATAATGTAATTTTTTCAAAATCCTGTAATTTTTACAGAGGCTTTCAAACATAAAATCAAAATAAACTAATACATCAAAACAAATAAAAAACAAATCAAAACAAAAGTAGTCTAAAAAATGTAAATGAAAAAGTTTCTTATGCTCACCAAGGCTACATTTATTTGATCAACATTACAGCAAAAACAGTAATACTGTGAAATATTTTTTTAAATGTCATCAAAGAATCCTGAAAAAAAAAATCAGAGGAATAAATTACTAGATAGAACAGCATTTTTATATATATAAAAAATATTTTGTAACATTATAAATGTCTTTGCTGCCACATTTGATAAACTTGAATGCATCCTTGCTGAACAAATGCATTAATTTCTTTAAAAAACCAAGTTACTTATTTGAACAGTAGAGCATCTAATTTGTCAAAATTAGGTACAAGAGTCTGGTATTGTACCAGAACCAAAATGTTAGAATTTACAATTATTAGTGAATAAACACTCCAAAATATGTGTGGTATTCCCATAAAACTTTACAGACAAACTTTTCAGCACATGTGATAGTGGTCTGACAGCAAGCTGAATGGACTGATAGAAAAAATCATGTCTTGTCCCTCGACATGGAATATCTGCTGGCCAATCTGTGATCATGTAAATACCAGCTGCCTAGGTTCTCTGAGCCATGGCAATACACACCCACACACTCCATGCCAGTCACATGATGGCAAATTCAAAGCTTTAATGATATTAATCTTTCAAAAACTGTCACTAACCAATGCAAGATTCCATCTGTAGCCTTTTTCCCAAAAGTTACACTTTCCACAAGATAGCACAAGGCGAGTGATGCCGTGCAAGACTGCAGGGTTTATCAGGATAGCAAGAGATCGTACTGACCTATATACAGTACAAGCATACACACTCTCTCACACTCAGGCACATGGCTCCACTATTGCAAATACTCCACGCATTAAAAAAAAAACACACACCTAGAGCCATGTGGTTTCATGCATGAGCTACAGCATGTTGTCAGGGAAAAACGGAGAGGCCTGACGGAAAAGCAGCCAGATTGTTTTCAGCATAACAATACGTGTCCTCCATGTAAGGAAACTATAACAGGCTCAGTTTAACAAGAGATTGTGTCAGGATACAATACAATGGTAGAAATATGACAGACAGGTAGACTTGTTTCTGACACATCACCCCCTGTATTTTCACATTACATGCATGATAATGTAAATTAATATTAGCTGTGCAAACTTTGGGAAATCTTAGGGAAATCTACTGTAACCTTAATACCAAAGTTTCCACAGCTATATTCATTTATATTATCATGCATATAATGTGAAAATACAGGGGGTGATGTGTCAGAAACAAGTCAAGACAAGTAAAAATGAGACAATAAAATAAACAGTGCATACAAAACTTTAGGTTCAGTAAGGTTTCTTTTTTTAAAGGAATACTTTTATTCAGCAAGGATGCAATAAATTTATCAAAAATGACACTAAAAAATGACTGTTTCAATTGTATTTTTGATCAAATAAATGTATCCTTGGTGAGCAGAAGAATTTTTTTTCAAAACATTCAAAAATCTTGCCAACCACCAACTTTTGAAAGTTATTTGCAAAGCAACATAATATAGAATTCAGAATTGATGTTTTAAAGTATTAGTCTTTATCACATTAGTCTTTAGTGTTTCAAAAAGTGAATTTATTTTAAATGTATTTAATCATATATTTTGTTTAACCTCCATTCATTTCCAAATAAAAAGGGAAAATGATCAAATTTGATTAAACACCTTTCATTTTCACGCTTGCATTGTATTTAATTCATACACTTCATTAGTTCATGCATTCTATGGAAATCAAACCCATGAACTTGTTGCTATAGCACCACATTCTCTGCTGTGGAAGGATTTGTATATCACTATAAAGTGCTATAGAAATAAAACAACCCTGTTGTGATACGTTACAGTGATATGAAATTACTCACAAAAGATTTTAGTCATGCCGCCCCACCCCTAATAACAATGTGCTTCCTCCACATAAGGAAACACGCTCAGTTTAACAGAAGCTGGTGTCAGGATACACTGTGGAAACACACTCAAAGGAAGCAGAAGCAGGGAACCAGAAGAAAGACGCTCAAAACGATGCGTCGTCACGGCGTGGTTGCTATGGCTGCAGTTGTCAGCATGGCACAGAGGGCTCATGTCATGACTGACAGCTGTGACAGCGATGTAATCCAATCCCCTCACAGTGTTCATCGGAGCCCCACTGCACAGAGATCTCGACGTGAACTGAGTGGGAGAGGAGCACGTGGGCACCACAGTGGAACGGCGCCAGTTGCATGGAATATTACTCTGACAGAGGAGAAATTCACACTCGAGTCCTGTTTCATCTTCAAGGCGATTAGACAGAGAGGGAATAATCCGGTGGGAAGGTGTGACAGGGCAAAGTATCGAGCTCACCAATATAAGATGAAAAAAATCATTTTAAAAACGTTAAAAAAAAGAAGAATACGGTAAATTTAGAGGATTTTATGCTTGAAATTAAACCCTTTTTGCTTTCTTGATACAACTTTTTGGTCATATTGTGATTTAAAGGCATAGTTCACCAAAAAAAAAGAATTATTTGATTACCTGACCTTTCACCTGTCCAAAATACCTGAGAGCTCAAGCTATATTCAAAATTCCCCAATAAAACAAGTTATTGTATGACTTCAGTAGACATTTTATTGTAATTTTTCACACCTTGTGAAACAACATTTTGTTCCACTGTAAATGGCTGCAATAAACTTTAATCGAATTGAATCTATCAGGGTTTCCAAAATTGGGTATTGTGAGTTGATGTAAAAAAATAAGTATTAATTAAATCAAAATGTCCAATTAAAATAAATGAAATAAAAACAAATCAAAATAAAAACCGTACATAAAAAAAGGATTCAAAAATTTTTTTTTTGCATGTCATGTGACCATTAAAGGGGCATTCGGCAACTCTAGCTATTTCATCACTGATTTTCACTTTTGTTGTCGCATGTTTTCTCAGCGAGGTCCCCCTACAGCTGTGGGGTGTATATTTCACAACAATGTCGTAAGAAAACTCACTTGCGGCACCCTCCTCCCCCTTTCTACCGCTGCTCATGTGCATTTGTTATTATCGGAGCCGGACAACTTTATCGTGTGGAGCTATGTTTACCGAGGTGGGTAATACATCATACACATTGAGGGCGGCGTGTGTGTTTATGTCGAATTGCCGTAAAGCAGTTTGTGTTTCTCGCTCGTGCTCGCTTCTCACAAGACTTCCTATTTCCAACTTACCGGGACGTTAGTCCCCATGTTGCAAGGTTGGTTTTCCGCCTGGGAACGATGTGGGGAGCGGGGAAAGTCACCATTCCCACCAGAACAGGTTATTAAACCATCCAAATGATTTCTAAACGGTTTTATTAAGTTGAAATAGTTGCCGAATGCCCCTTTAACTGATAAATAAAAATAAAAAGGAAATATATTTACTTAGAACATAAGTAAATATGTTTATGTTAAAAGGGTTCGGCTCACAAAAAGTTTTGGAATCCCTGACATTGAATACTGCACATAACTTTTAAGGTTCTTTAAAGTTATTTTGTAGTCCTTGTTGAAGCGTTACATACTGAATAGTTATGAACTGTCACTGTCTGAAAAAGAGCTGCATGAAAATACTCCTTTTATGTTCCAAGGAAAAAATAACAGCATATGGGTTTGGAATGACATAATGAGTGAGTAAAAAATGACAGAATTTTCATTCTTGGAAGCATGAATATGAAGCATATGCTCACCCATATGGGTCACATAGATAATATCCCACAACCCACTGCACTCGAAAATATCAATAGCTCATCAGCACAAAGTCACGGTGCTTGTGGAACTGTAAGCAGGGAGGGCAGGTATCGAGTAATGAAGTTGAGTAATTAGAGAAGATGAAAGACATTATTATTGGCATTGTGTCAGTAAATGAAGTGAACTGTAAGGGGGAGGTGCGACAGAGATGAAGCTCATGCCCGCTGAGCCTTTATGAAAGATCTGAAGGCGTCAGTGCCTGGGTGTAAATGTGGAGGTGCTGCCACAGCGAGAACTGGCACTACAAACAACACCCACATCAGAGAGGAGAGAAGGATGGAGAGAGAAGACACTGTAAAGTTTTACACAATGGTACACAATTGTAAAGGGGGGGGGGGGGGGGGGTATTTGTGATTCTTCCATATGAAGAATCACAAATACAATCCATATGAAAAATCACAAATGATATCTGTTTAAAATTCATACACAGCCAATAGATTAAATGGAGATGTTTGTTTAAAGGGATAGTTCACCCAAGAAAGAAAATTCTGTCATCATTTATTCACCCTCAATACAAAAGGAGATATTTTTAATGAAATCTAAGCATTTCTGTCCCTCCATTGACAGCTATGCAACTTCCACTTTGACACTTCAAAAAGTTCATGAAGAGATTGTAAAACTAATTCATATGAATTGAGCGGTTTAGTCCAAATTTTCTGAAGAGACTCGATCACTTTATATGATGAACAGATTGAATTTAGGCTTTTATTCACATTTAAAAAATAAGAAGTATGAATGAATGGGTGGTTTAATAGTGTACACCGAAAACGAGAAAAGCAGAGGGGTAAAGGAGAGGGCCTGACCTCCTGCCTGTTCTTTCACATCCAAGAGCCTGTCAAACATGATTATCTGTTGTGAGAGTCAAACTTACACATTCAGGTTCAGGTGAAAGTTCTGCTGAGTGTGTTAACTGAAGCAATCGTACTCGGTTACTAACGTAACCTCGGTTCTCTCTAGAGAGGGAACGAGTACTGCGTAATATCTTACGCTATGGGGAAAACCTCTTTTCCACGAGATATTGAAGCCAAAAATTATCCTTAATTTTGAATTAATGCAAAACGCTGTGCAGCAGCATGCAGACATAGGCAAGACGGCTTGCGTGCCTATTGGCTGCCCTGCGGCAACAGCAGCAGCCTATCGAGAGTGGCCCTGCGTGACACATACCCAATGGGGGCACTTTGCGCCCATTTCGTCACGTCCCGCCAGAAAGGGCGTGGTCCCGCCCTTATAAATACGGCTCGATTAGGCTGGTATACTGGTTTTCATCGCCGAAGCGAACCAGAGCTGTGTATGCACGGCAAGATACGCAGTACTCGTTCCCTCTCTAGAGAGAACCGAGGTTACGTTAGTAACCGAGTACGTTCTCTTACGAGAGTATCTCTCGTACTGCGTAATATCTTACGCTATGGGGAACACAATGCAAAACGCCGTGCGTACTGGGATCCGACACCAAAGTCCCAAGGGCAGTAGCCCGGGGCTCATATAGTGCATAATCACCATAGACTCACAGAGAGTCGGAGAAGAGAGGCTGCAAGCGTCATTCCCCATAAAATAGTATCCTACAGGAGCTAGTTATGTTAACAGTGTTTCACGCAGACAGGGTGAACGTGTTCAGCCTGAACTGGATAATAGTACGGGTTATTCAACACCCAAGGGGCAGTTTCTATCGCTTAGTGAGCGATGCACAGGCAAACTCAGCATCTGGGCCGCACTGCGGGGCAGATAGCACTGAATTCTAAACCGACAGAAGCTTGGCTTGTAAGGCGGGAACCTCTAGGTTATAAAACCTTATAAATGTAGACGGCGAGGCCCAGCCCGCGGCCGTACAGATATCTTGCAAGGTAACCCCACTATACCACGCCCACGATGAGGCCACGCCTCTTGTGGAGTGCGCTCTGACACCCAAAGGACACTGCAGGCCCTTAGAAGTGTAAGCCAGTGCTATGGCGTCGACTACCCATCTGGATAGGCTCTGTTTTGATGCGGCCAGGCCCTTGGAGCGTCCGCCAAACAAAACAAAGAGCTGCTCGGTCTGTCTGAAGACAGACGAGCGGGACACATAAGCTCTCAGTGCCCTGACAGGGCAAAGGAGACTAGCATCTTTCTCCTCATCATGAACCGAGAGAGCGCACAGGGAAATGACCTGGGCCCTGAACGGTGTGTTGAGGGATTTGGGCACGTACCCGTGCCTTGGTTTGAGTATGACCTTAGAGTCATTAGGCCCAAACTCCATACATGACGCGCTTACCGAAAGCGCTTGTAAGTCCCCTATGCGCTTCACTGAAGCGAGAGCCAAAAGGAACACCGTTTTGAAAGACAGATGCTTCATGTCTGACAAATGGAGTGGCTCGAACGGGGCACCTTTCATGGCTTCCAAAACCGTAGAAAGGTCCCACACCGGGACTGAAGGAGGTCTGGGAGGGTTCAGCCTCCGAGCTCCCTTGAGGAATCGCACGACTAGGTCGTTCTTCCCCAGTGACTGGCCAGACACAGGTTTTATAAACGCTGCTATGGCCGCCACGTACACTTTGAGCGTGGATGGGGACCTGCCCTTATCCAGCAGCTCTTGAAGGAAGGAGAGTACTTCCGTGACCCCGCAGTCTACAGGTGAAAAGCGCTGAGCTTGACACCAAGCAGAGAACACAGACCATTTCGAGGAATAGAGCCGTCTAGTAGACAGGGCCCTTGCCTGCGTGATCGTGTTTAGCACTCCCTCCGGGAGGCTAGCGGGTACCCGTTGATGGCCCATGCATGTAGGGACCATAGTTCCGGGCGAGGATGCCAAATCGAGCCCTCGGCCTGAGAGAGGAGGTCTTTCCTCAACGGTACTGGCCACGGGGCAGTGCTGGTCAGCCGCATCAGGACTGGGAACCAAGTCTGGTTTGTCCAGAGCGGAGCCACAAGCAGCACTGGGCATCCATTTTCCCTGATTCGTTCCAGCACTTGAGGCAGGAGCGAGACGGGGGGAAAAGCATAGAGGGGACAGCGGGGCCAGACGTGGGCCAGCGCGTCCTTGCTCTTGGAGAAATATTTCGGACAGTGAGCGTTCTCGTGGGACGCGAACAGGTCCACTTGCGCTCTGCCGAATGTCTCCCACAGCAGTTGGATCGTCTGCGGGTGCAGCGACCATTCCCCTGCTGGGACATTGTTTCTGGACAGTCTGTCTGGTCCCAGATTCAGGTGACCAGGCACGTGCGCCGCTCTCAGTGAAAGCAGGTTGTGCTGAGCCCAGACCAGGAGGCGTTCCGTTAGCCTGTAAAGGTTTCGGGACTTGGTGCCGCCCTGGCGATTTATGTATGCCACCACTGACATGTTGTCCGACCGGACCAAGACGTGGTGGCCCATTATCTGGGGACAGAAGCGCCGTAGCGCGTTGTCGACTTCCAACATTTCCAGACAGTTTATGTGTAGGAGCTTTTCCTGTTCTGACCACTGGCCAAAGAACGGTCTGCCCTCGAGCAGCGCTCCCCATCCCGAGGTGGAGGCGTCCGTGGACACCACCTTCACACTCGAGGGAGTCCCCAGACTCACACCTGACTGATACCAGTCGGTTATCTTCCAAGGTTCCAGAGCTGAAACGCATTTCAGATCGACCCGGAGGCGAAACCGACCAGCGGTCCATGCCCTGGGAGGAACTCGCGCTTTCAGCCACAGCTGCAGTGGGCGCATGCGAAGCAGACCCAGCTGGAGCACTGAAGCTGCTGAGGCCATGAGGCCCAGCATTTTCTGAAACCTTTTGAGCTGGACAACCGAGCCGCGGCGGAAGGATTTCGCGGCGCTCTGAATGTCCCGTTCGCGCTCTGGCGTCAGACGCGCTGTCATGGATAGCGAGTCCAGCACTGTTCCCAGAAAAGAAATTTTCTGGCTGGGAAACAGCGAGCTCTTCGCCCAATTGACTGTGAGACCCAGATTCTCGAGATGCTCGAGTAATGTGGCCCTGTGTTCTATGAGCTCTGATCGTGATCGAGCTAGAATCAGCCAATCGTCCAAGTAGTTCAAAATTCGCATGCCCTGGAGTCTCAGGGGTGCGAGAGCCGCGTCCATGCACTTCGTAAATGTACGGGGTGCCAGGGACAGGCCGAACGGCAGGACTTTGTATTGGTATGCCTGGCCCTCGAAGGCGAATCTCAAGAATTGCCTGTGACGTGACGCTATTTGTATTTGAAAATAGGCGTCTTTCAGATCTATTGACATAAACCAGTCTTCCCGGCGAACTTGCGCGAGGATTTTCCTGGTTGTAATCATTCTGAACTGGCGCTTCGCGAGCGCTCTGTTCAGCTGTCGCAGATCTAGAATGGGTCTGAGACCCCCGTCTTTTTTGGGTACCAGAAAATACCTGCTGTATAAACCCCCTTCGCTCTGAGCCTGAGATAAAGGTTCTATCGCCCCTTTGCTCAGTAGTTTCGCTATCTCGGCTCGAAGTAGATGAGATACTTCGTTTTTTACCGTCGTTTCGACTCGCGCCGCACAACGGCGGGGGTGTCGAGCGAACTGCAGCGAATAGCCTCTTTTTATAGTGTTCAGCACCCATTCTGATACCCCGGGAAGCTTTGCCCACGCATGTGCATGAATAGCTAGAGGTAGAATGAAATCTGGGCTCTGGCCGCGGCATAGCGGCGGCCGGAGAGCTCCGGTGTGCTGAGAAACAAACACTGTGTTTGCAATGCGCGAGGCGGGGGGTGCGCTGATCACAGCGGGCAGCCCGACCGCGCTCGGCTTCTCTCTGACAGATTGTGGAGAGAAGGCGAGCGGGACGAACCCCGTGGGCTTCGGCATGTCTGTGAGGGAATGTGGGCGCGGGATAGCGGGCACACTCACTGCACTGAGAACACTGTCGGCTCGCGCCGACTGAAAATGTGTTGGTTTCGTTTTTACAGAAACCGTGGGACATGCTTCGTGTAGTGTTTGTGGGCACTGTGTCGTGGGCACGTACACTACATTCATTGCACAATCGACATGAGTCGATTTTATTCGTGCTAGCCCTGTATTGTGGTGGGCTGTGTCTGCGTGTGGGAATGGGCACTGAGACGTGGGCATTCTTACAACACTCATAACACCATCGGCCGTGGCCGGAACACCAGAAAATACACTCTTTATTGGATTTATCTGGGTAGCCGTAAAAACGGCTTTTGTGTGCAGGCAAGCGGGCAAATGGACCGGCTTGTTGACTGCTAAGTGCACTGGAACAGTCACATTGCATGGGACTGGACGAGCGAAACGTTTCGGTGAAAATCCGGCCGCAGCGGGATTTGAACACCGTCGCTTTCCTAGCACGGCTAGGAAGGCTTTGAGACCTCGGGCTTGATCTCGATCCTCGGCCGGGGCCCGCGCTGAGGGGGGCGGCGTCCAGCAGAGCGAGAGCGCGGTCTCTGTTCTCGGGCCTGGCGGCGTTGAGAAGCAGCGGCGGCGGGTGGTGTATGCTGCGGCTGGGAGCTTCGAGCAGGCGGCTGTTTAGAGCGACCTGCTGCGGAACTCGAGCGCTTCGGGAGGAAGTGCTTCATCGCCTGCGATGTCTTTTGAACCTCTTGAAATCTGTCCGCGAAATCCTTGACGGCAGATCCGAAGAGGCCAGCTGACGAAATGGGCGCGTCCAGGAATACAGAGCGCTCCGCCTCAGTCATTTCAGACAGCGTTAACCACAGGTGTCTCTCAGCCACGGTGAGAGAGGCCATGTTCCGCCCAATGGCCTGTGCAGCGGACTTTGTAGCGCGTAGAGCCAGGTCCGTAGTGCTCCTTAAATCCGCGACGCTGATCGATTCCGCGCCTTCCTCGTCCATTTTTCGGAGAAGGTCGGCCTGGAAGATCTGCAGAATGGCCATAGTGTGTAAGGCTGACGCGGCTTGCCCGGCGGCGGTGTATGCGCGACCGTGCATGGCTGACGTCACTCGGCAGGCTTTAGATGGTAGCGTTGTCTGCGCTCGCCGTCCAGCAGAGGGCGGGCAGAGATGAGAAGCTACCGCTGCTTCCACTGGGGGAAGAGAAAGGTACCCTTTGTCTTTCGCACCGTCCACAGTGGAGAATGCAGCTGAGACAGAAGTACGCACCCTGGCCGAGAGGGGGGCGCCCCAGGACCTCGCGACTTCTTCGTGAAGCTCAGGAAGAAAAGGCGCGGGCCTGGATTGTGACGGCGCGTGGTCCTTCTTGAGGAAGCATCCGTCCAGTCGGTTGCGCGCGGGCTGCGCGGGCGCCTCCTAGTCGAGGCCGAGGTTGTCGACGGCTTGAGAGAGCAGACGCATCAGCTCTGATTCAATGCCTGCTCGTTTTCCTGAAGGCTCGCGGATAGCAGAGGGGAGGTCCACAGAGCTCGCCCAATCCTCACTATCTGATGCCAGGAGAGAACAGGCCTCGGCTGTTTCGTCGACCTCTATGGCGGAAGCGGCGGCGAGCGGCGGCCGCTGTCCGTCGGGGAGGGACTCGAGCGACGCCGGCGAAGCTGGCGGGCGAACCGGCGAGCTTTCGTGGGCAGGAGAAGGCTCGGGGCCGCGCTGGGCACGGCGCTTCTTGCGGCGCGGCGCTACAGCGGGCTGAAGTGCAGGCTCTGAGAAGGATGCCAGGCGAGTCCTCAGAGTCACCATAGGCAGTAGCTCACAGTGATGGCATCCGCCGTCGACGAGAGCGAGAGCCGCATGATCCTCACCCAGGCAGGAAACGCAGATGACATGGCGATCCCCCTCACTGAGTGTGGCTCGACACGAGCCGCAGGACCTATGCATCTTGAAAAAGACGCAGCTCTTTTAGGAGAGAGAGAGAGACAGTGGAAAAATGTGTGTCGCAGCGGCGAACACACACACACACTTGCAATAAAGGATATGACGCCGGAAAGCGCAGCAGGTACGGCGGCTAAAGGCGGCGATGCCAGCGACTTCAGACTCAAAGGCTCGTCCCGCTGTGTGCTTATCTCAACGGCGCGGCTTCTCACTCCGGATCCAGCGATGCGTGATGCTTCGCTGAAGAGATGAAAATCAGTATACCAGCCTAATCGAGCCGTATTTATAAGGGCGGGACCACGCCCTTTTTGGCGGGACGTGACGAAATGGGCACAAAGTGCCCCCATTGGGTATGTGTCACGCAGGGCCACTCTCGATAGGCTGCTGCTGTTGCCGCAGGGCAGCCAATAGGCACGCAAGCCGTCTTGCCTATGTCTGCATGCTGCTGCACAGCGTTTTGCATTAATTCAAAATTAAGGATAATTTTTGGCTTCAATATCTCGTGGAAAAGAGGTTTTCCCCATAGCGTAAGATATTACGCAGTACGAGAGATACTCTCGTAAGAGAACTGGGGACAATGCTGGGAGCAGGTTATATGAAACCACATCAAACCAGTACAAGAAGCTGCTGAAACATTATAACCCAATAATCAAAACCCTGTACCTAACCCTAACCATAAGAAATAAGAAAAGTCTAAGCTAAAAGCTAAGACATACACTAGCATTCAAAAGTTTTGGTTTGGTAGGATTTCTTTTAATGTTTTGATTCACAGTACTCATAAAATAGTAGGCAAAATGTACCCGGATGACCTACTTCTTCAGATCCTGAATTGTGCATTCGATGGACACTTTACTATCCCATGAGGCCACAGGAGAGGATTTATGAATGACAGTGAAACGACGCAACTGATTCTGGTAGTGACAACATGGCGAATGTTAGTCTGGGAAAAGACGAACTTCCGGCAAATTTAGATTTGCTCTGCAAGTTAGTCTGGCGAAGAGCCCATTCAAGCTCATTTCCAATCTTTCCAAATCGAGGCACCAATCACAAACGTTGAGGCGGGCTTTACAAGATGACGATCGATCTGATTGGTTTTAGGTCTATCCAATTGCGCCCAGAGGCATTTGATCGACGTCCGTTTCCAAATCGAGGCACCAATCACAAACGTTGAGGCGGGCTTTACAAGATTACGATCGATCTGATTGGTTTTAGGTCTATCCAATTGCGCCAAGAGGCATTTGAGCGACGTCCGTTGGTGACGCCCCTTTAGAAGTGAGCTGTGAATGAACCTTCCCCAGACCCTAACTCAGTTACGACTGAGAAGGGTCTGGTTTCAACCAGACTAGGCGAATGTAGTACACCCGGATTACATCATACTACATAATACTTTTTCTTTTTATGTCACAAAGCAAATACTTATTCAAAATAATTTCGAAAATCTAGTCAACAATAAGTACAACTATATTTGTACATTTTCTGCGTGTGCAAACATAACAACAATGACAGGTTGTTTCTATGCAACTTGAAGTATCAATAATTCCTTTAGCACATTTGAAGTTTAATACTGTATACCTATAGTTAAAGTTATAACTACAGATAAAATCTATAGTTAGGGCTAAGTATGAGCAATATTAATAGGGATAGTGATGCTTGCCTTAGCAAAGAGTATACTGTATAAGTAACTACATAGTTGAAATATTTCAAATAATTCTTCATTGTGCGCTCATTGTATTTTATGAGTATCCAACATCAGAGAAACCAAACTTCAGGAAAACTCACAGCATTACTTCCTTCGCCCAATAATCCACAGGAACAATGGCTATTGGCCAACTAAATGTCACTGCACTCACAAACAGAGTCAATTTCATTGAATTCTCTGAAAAGTGGAGTGTTGCTTCAAAAAGATGAAAGAAGACCTCTTGAATGTGCATTGTTGAGGTGCTCAGGGTCTCTAGGTGAACACCGCCGGTCTCTTTCATTCTGCTCTAGAGAGTTCAGAAAGACATCCACAGCAGGGATGTGAAGTTGTCTGACCTCTTTCAATTGGTATTGTCAGAGAGTATTAAGTATTTTCATCCCCTTGCTGAAGAGGCGTCTGAAAGGATTTGAGGTCACATATGTACACATATGCTCTGTTAAAAAATTGAGCTGCCATGTAATAAAACACCCTATAGCTGCCATGACCATTTGAGATGCTCTACATAGGCATTCAAATAGCGGTCATCATGTAAAGCAACATAATTGACTCACAATTTGTTTCAATAAAGTTCAGTGTTGTAAAGTTGCTATATTGATAATATGCAAACCATATTACGAATATTGTTGGCTCTTTGATGAATGTTTGATGAATCTCTGATTGGCCAGACGGTTTAGTCTGTTTTAATTGGTCTATTCTGCTCTGATTGGTCACATGGCCCAGTCTGTTTTGATTGGTCTACTCTGCTCTGATTGGTCAGATGGCCCAGTCTGTTGTGATTGGTCTACTCTGCTCTGATTGGTCAGATGGCTCAGTCTGTTGTTATTGGTCTACACTGCTCTGATTATTCAGATGGTCCAGTCTGTTGTAATTGGTCTACTCTGCTCTGATTATTCAGATGGCCCAGTCTGTTGTGATTGGTCTACTCTTTTCTGATTGGTCAGATGGCTCAGTCTGTTGTGATTGGTCTACTCTTTTCTGATTGGTCAGATGGCTCAGTCTGTTGTGATTGGTCTACTCTGCTCTGATTGGTCAGATGGCCCAGTCTGTTGTGATTGGTCTACTGCTTACAGCCCGTTTCAAAACGAAACTCCAATACTATATCTGAACTTCAGCTCCGTAGTCTTCCTCACCACTCGATACACTGTGATAAGAACAGTAACGATGGTGTCTGTCTTAACGTATCAATTCAAGCCTGAGTACTCATCCTTTGGAAATGCATGCAAAGCGGATTTGCTTTTGCAGTGCAGAAAACAGCATCTTATCAACATGTCGACAACACAAACCAAACTCCAGGCCTCAGCTATAACTACAGTGTTTGACAGCAGGTCAAAGTAGACAAAGTAAGACTGGAATTACCGTTGACCCATTTCAGGCAGTTCAGAATTGGCTCTTTCTTTTGGGAGGCAATAACTCAATTTATCGTGCACTTTGATATTTGAAACTTTGCAGACCTTTTACATTCTTAAACAGCTACACACTACATGAAAGGTATTATCCGAAAAAGCATAATAGGGGCACTTTAAAATGCCGCTTATAGGCAGCTTACTAGATATTTGAAACACAGACATAGAACAAACAGATCTACTCTATAAAGCTTTATGCAGAATAAATCTCAGTTTTAGTCTTTCTTTCTTACAATCCTTCTCAAACCATTTTTTCCCAAAAGAATCCTTATGCTTTTAACCAATTCTTTGTAAAGTAATAATCATATGTGGTCTGGCACTAAGACATTGTGGAACATGGTGTAAAGGACTAATCCTCTTATGCCACACTAAATAAACTTTATGGATCTAGAATAATCTTTAATCCACACAACACAGCCATATTAGAGATGCCTTGGTCTTAGCGTAAGCCCTGCCATTTAGATTAAACAAACACCATTTTCCCAGCAGGACTGAGACCACACACGCACGTCCATAAAGGGCGACCTATTTCATAAAAAGCTGATTTTTTTTTAAATAAACTATTATGCTGTAACACATTTACTGACCCTTTGAGGCAAAAAGAACTTGATTATGTAACAACTGTATGCCTTCAGTGTAATGTGACAAATACTGGCAAGGTGTAGTTCTTCCTTTGCTGCAATAGAGGGATTAAATAGCAATATTCCTAGAAAGACTGGATCTCACAACAGTCTGTTCTCTCTCTATCAGGTTCGATGTGTGGGTTTTTACAAATGCTGTTTTTTAATACTGGAATTTAGGCTGAATGATATATAAAATATTCACAATAGGTTAACGTTTTTTTAACAAGTAATATAAAATGAAGTAACATTTTAACATGCTCTTTGTTTCCTAAAGATTATGACACAATATCTTGCTATATGACAGTATTAAAAATTCAAAGCTCAGATGAAGTCACCATCTGCTAGTTTACAACTGTTTTGGTTAGAAATATGAGGGCTAATATTGCTTGCTTATTTCTAATATTTGCTTTAAAAAATAGCTTTTTTCCAAAAGAAATATTATACATTTTTAATTAATAAAAACAATTAAACACTCAAAAACAGCATGAAAATAAATAGTGTTGATTTAGTAGAAATACTGTCATAGTGTTATCTTTTTTTCTTTTCTTTTTTTTTTACTACATTCTACTTTTTGCAATAAATATTTAGAATTGTCTACAATGGTGTTTTAATTTAACTGATAGTGCTTTTGACTGTGAGAAAAGCCCTTTTTAACTAAAATTGTATGTATTTGCTGTAAAATTGATTATGTATCATAACTTTAAAAAGATTAAAAATATGGATGGTTTTTATCTATATCACCAAATGCTATACTTGAAACATAATATATTATGGAGAGTTGAATATCCACAAATACTGTAATGCCCTAAAATTAGCCTTGGCTCCACTCCTAAGAGTTAATGTCCCCATTTATATAGTGTACAGTGGCTATTCTGAATGTACACAGAACACATCATCACATGGACACAAAGAGCGTTTTGGTGAGACTTCCACAAATATTACAGAATCTTACTCATTATTCCCTATGGGAAATTATGAGCAATTGGTGAAGAAAGTAAAATGTGACAGCGAGTGGAAATAATAAACATAATGAAAACGCTTTAGTTTTATACCCACTGTACATCAGCAGCACTTAAGACCATGCATTAAGGGTCACATTTCATCCCAAAGGAATACGTCCTATAATTCAGTGGTTAAAGTGTGCAGAGAATAGGATGCGCTCCATTTAGTGAGTATGAGCACGATCAAACTGCTTCTGGAGAGTTCACACTTTTAATGCGCAGTGCAATTAGGACTGCAGCTTTCTTAAATTAGAGCCAAATTTAGGCGCTTCAAAATAAGCAGAAATAAAAAAATCAATCACACAAGGGAAATGTATTTTCCAAACTGTTCAAATGCCATTAAACATTCTGTGAAAGAATAAAATATTCAAAGAAAACCAGCGCGTCCTAAATTTGAAGCCCTTTACCAAGGGTCTGGAGTATTTTTTAACCAATTAAAGTAGGAGAGTTTCGCTTGCCTGTAGGTCCATATGAAAATCAGGGTCACTCGGGGTGACATTAAAATGCATTTCCTGAAATGAGTTTGAAATTTCACCTAGCACATTTCCTTATCTGCCTCTCAGAATGAAGGTGACAATTAAGTCACCTACATTTCTTTCCCATTTAATACACACTCCACTTTCAATAACGCCTCTTATTTTGAGACGAGGAATCTTCAAACCGCTACAAAATCTCTTAAAACAGCAGTTATTTGGAATATAAGTGGACTCTGATCTCATGCTCTTCGTCTTTACTCGATAAATTACAATGCATTTGGAAACACACTAAGTCTATGAGAACATAACTGACTTATGCATGTACAAAGAGCCAGTGTGTCTGTGTGTGTGTTTGTGTGTGTGTGGCAGAGTAAAGATCTTAACAGAATGCAACCTGCATGCTCCTGCTTCATTAACAAGCCTTATTATAGAGTCAACATGGTGTGAAGTGTGAGAAGCTCTGACAGCACAACTTTGTTCTCGAGGGATTTTGTGATCAGGAGACAAGAGAAGAATCCAGCGTAATCTGGGTAATCTCTGCTCACAGATTGGATAAACCCTGCTGAGGCATGAGCCACACACAAGAGTTCAGCTATTAACCATTCCTATTGGTTGTGAGTATAGCCAATAGGTTAGCCTACACCATGTCAGAACTAACCATGAACCAATACAAGCAAAAAAATTATGTTCTGATTGGCTTTATTTGGTGAAACTTGTCGCATCTTCTGTTAACACTAGTTAGGAAACAGCGTTACATGTTGAACACAATAAAAAAAAAATTGTTTCATTTTTACAAATAATTACAAAAAGTCAGCAAGAAACATTTAATTGAAAGTAAAATTTTGAAGTAGATAAATGAAATAGTATCTTCTTGTAAAACGTACTCCAATAATCTTCATTGACAACTGACAACAAAAATAATTTATTTACAATGTACTCAATTAAATCCAAAAAAGGTTTGCAGAGTCCCACAAGCTTCTATGAAAAAACATGAATTGGTGCATAGAAACAAATATGCTGATATGAAGAGCCTGAAAGATAAGGTCGACAACTTAATCTCTAAAGATCATGAAAAACAACATAAGAACCTTGTCCTGCTGAAAAGACCACAATAGTTGGTTAGCAGATATTTATTTTGATGTCCGTCACCTGATCACCAGAACAATCCACTAGACCAGAACCAAACCCAAATAAACCTGCTTGAGCCAGCCTGGAAGAAGTCTTTTCAGCTTGATAAGAAAAAGTATTACCAGCTGAATTAAAACACCAGCATATAACACCTCCTTATGTAAGAGCGTAATAGCGTATCAATCCTTTAATAATAACTTGGCTTAGGTGTTTCTTCTGACTCATAGGACATGGGTATTATGCTCAGGATTCATTATGAAACCAGAAGAAAGTTGCTGTTTTTAAGCAGAATCCACTGCATGTGGTCTCTAAGTTTGGCCACCTAATGCGTGTCCTAATGTGCACTTTGTGCACACATGGCTAGAGCTGTGAGCAATGCCTTCAGCAAGTAAAGGGAAGTGCTGCTTTTCTAACAGAAAGAGTACACACTCTAAAGATCTTCTTCACCAGTATCAAGGTAAAGGGATAGTTCATCCAAAAAGGAAAATACTCTAATTTTTACACTCAGGCTGATTCAAACTGTATAGCCTCCTTTTATATTTTGAGAAGTCTCAGTGTTTTTGTCGATACAAGTTAATGGGCAATGTTGTTTGGTTACCAACATTCTTTAGAATATCTTCTTTTGTGTTCTGCAGAAGAAAATAAATGCAGTTTTGGAATTACAGATTTTCATTTTTGGTGGGAGTATATACTTATATATGGGTATAGTAAACAATATGCTTTGTTATATGGAACAAAGAAAAGGAAAGCTGATGATATGAAAAAGTCGGTTTTACCAAAGTCTAGTATGGTATAAAAGATAGTTCAGACTCTGAATTCTGATTAGATGAGCCGCTTTGATGTCAACTTCTATGATAGCACAGTTTTATAAAAACAATAAGCCAGTCCTCCACTTTACTTCGTGCCTAAAATCTCTCCTTGCTTGTGGAAAAATCAAAGTAATTGACGGCCTCTCATGATTTACTGCTTTAGTAACTATCTGTGCAGAACACACTGACATCCTGAATTTAAAAAATAATCCCTCTACAAATCGAATGATGCATTATTCCTCTTAATTTCTGATGCTACTCACTATTTAACCAAGAATAGCCAACAAGTCAAGGTTGCCGTAACCCAAACAATTTAGGCCAGATAAATACCCTCATTAATTAAGAATTCTTCCTGAGTCAATATTAGCCTGTTTTGAGACACATGAAAGCCGCAGCTGAGATCTGGAGAGGTGGAGGTCAGCGCAATACTGTATATCGATAAAATAAGCAAAGACTTCTTCTAATTGGAGGCTGAGGCATGTGGAGATAAGGACAAAATTGCTCTGGTCTTCTCCAGGGATATTTTGACATCAAACCCGCATTCAGACAGCAAACAGGGAGGGAAATGTACAGACACCAGCATGCCATTTAATCCAGCCTGCTTATTAGAAATAAAAGCACCAGGTATGCTAGGGGGTATTGATTGCAGCAAGAAAAACACAGCCATTAAGAATCACTTAAAGAAAAGCGTGTAGGTTTTAACCATCATTTCGAGGCATGCTGCTGTACTCCCTTCTAGAGCACTTGTGTTTCCAGGCCTGTTATATGAACATCTCCATCATGGGGGATATCAGCCCTAGACAGCAGATTTATTGCTCTTCTGTGAAGCCAATAAACAGCAGAGATGTGAGCCAATTCCCCACAGGTTGAAGCCCGAGCTCTTCTACGGTCAGATTCATTGTGCATACAGTACATCATACGTCAAAACTAAATTTCCCTCCCCTTGAGCATTCTAGAAAGCGCAATAACATTATCACACCCGAACGCTATCACCGTCAAACGGCACAGATATGCTACTATCATGGATCTGCCCATTCCAAGATACTTTCGACATTTCCACCAGATGTTTTTCAATGAAATGAGCCACTGATCTGTAATTACTGTGACCTACAGGAGAGAGAAATGAAGGTTAAGTTTGCCTGCCGCTCCGCTTCTCTGCATGCATGTACTAGGGATGTTTTCACAGTATAAATCCCAACAGCTCATTTAATCTCCTTACGTGCTTACATCCTCTTTAAAAATTCACTAACATAGTGACAACTCCACATTGACTCAGGACGTCGCTCTGGCCAATAGGAAATTCCAAACTGCCCATTTAGACTTTTGCTGATCACATACCAGGTTGCAAATGAAGATTTGATTTGAATGCTTTGTACAAACTGTAATGAAACTTTTTATCAGATCACTGATTCTCATTACAAAATTAATGTATATGTTGTACTGAAATTAATGCATATATTTTTTATTTGAAATAAAACTGTCCCAATAGAATGATTTTGATTATTGTATTATGAAAATTAGATTTATTTATTTTATTGCATAACAGTAATGATATTGTTCTTGCATTACAGTACTGAGAATTAGGGAGTTAGATGTGTTTTCATATCATGAAATATCACAATGTAAAAATAGTATGGAAATATTTAAATGAATAATTATAAATTATTTCCTTTATGTAAAACAAAAACATAATTATTAAATATAATTTAAAACAAAAATGTATGTATAATATTTTATGTATTTATAATTATTCATAATATATAATTGACTATAGCATATAATATTATATTTTAGCCATTTTTTAATATGGCAGCCTTTGTGAACAGAAGAGGCGACCGCGAAACGGCCAAATTCACAATCAAAAGTCAAATAACTTCCATTACTTTGTACCTCGGAGTTGCTTCCATTATATTGTCAGATTTCATTATAATAATGATATGGCTCTTATCTAGCACAAGAAATCGAACAATCAGCCTGGGAAAATGGAGACAGCCTACTGTGCGGAAACGGGGACACATTCTCTACAGTGCAGACTTTGAGAATCAGAAATTAGGATGATGAGAAATAATTCAAACACTCTTCGCACTCGCAGAGCTGTTTTGAAGTGAGAGTGAAGACCTCTACTTGTCCTCATTCATCACACCAGATAATAAAACTAATTACAATGCAACTTTGTACAAACAGAGGACATCTGGAACCTTCATATCCCACTGACATCCATCAAGATACTTATGGAAATAGCCGTATACCTGTCTCCCAGAAGTACAGCGACTTCCCGTCTCCTGTCGTTTGGGAGCAAACGCTCCAGATTCCACAGAGCAGTAAAAATAACCTCCATAAACACAGGAACGCTGTCCTTGCACCCCTAACCCCAAGTCCCATGGCTCCCCTGAATCGGGTAAAATCCACTCGGTCAGGAGGAAAAGAAACCCCAATGAGAGCAGAGAAAGAACTTCAGTCGCAAAGACTGAAAGAGTTTGCGTGCCTCTTCAGCTAGCGTTCCCCGAAGGAAAGGTGCATGTGGCGGTTTTCCTCGTCTTCTGCCCCTTTGGTTGGCTGGAGGGAAAAGGAGAACGCTTTGGCTGAACAATAGAGAACGGCAGCCACAGTTACCGGCACTACTGCTGCTGTCCTCTGCCTACTGCAGCTGACTGACGCCGCATCTCTCTCTCTCTCTCTCTCTCTCTCTCTCTCTCTCTCTCTCTCTCTCTCTCTCTCTCTCTCTCTCTCCTTCCTAAGCTCAGGGCACAAGGACGCTCCTTCGCCATGCTCCTGTGACGCTAAAGAAGACAAGATAAGAGGGGAGTGCTGTCGCTAAGGGAGGGAGGGAGAAATAGGGAGATTTATGAACTCCATATTGCACATTTTTTTGTGTCTGCGTATTAAGGAACTGGAGTTGAATGAAGCGAGATGATAAATACGGTCCGTATCAATGAAATTTTCTTCAATGTTTCGAGATGCCCAAATGTTAAAAGGACCACTGAAAGCTAATAATGCATGCAGAAGAAAGTGAAAGCATGATATCAAAATGAACACAATTTACTTTCTTAATAGATGCTCCTGGATGTTTTGTGAACAATGTGTATGCTACTTTGAAGAAAATAAAAAGGTTGTTTATAATTAGGCTATTTTCAAAATGCAATTCTTCAGATATACTAAATTTAATGTACTACAAAATATACTCGATATACTACAAAAAAATGATTTATTCACAATAGAATTGTGCCATCTTTGCTCATGTACACTCAAATCTGAATAAATTATTATGAAATCAATCACCTGAGCCGTAATTGCCATTTGGCAAATTACTCTGGAGCCACAGGTAAATGAAAGAATTTCACTCTGAAATGCGTCATATTATTGATATTATTTGTGGACATATTATTTTAAGTGCAAATTTACACTTCTGTAGGGTTTTTATATGATTTTAAACAATGTCAGACATTAACAAACAGTATGAGGAATTTATTTTAAATCACACAATCTTACTACATACTCAATCCATTCTCAGCATATCGACAGACTACGGATTGTGAAGTCATTCCGCGGGCAGAGATCACTAAATCTTAATGACTGTCTTGTTAATCCACTTTCCCAAGCTCAATAGCTCAGGTTGTGATCTTGAGTGGTAGATACTGGCATGAGAGCAGACTAAACATAAGTGTGTGAGGTTCAGGAGTCAAGACACTTTCACACTAGAGTTTCTGGTGCGGACCCAAGTCCAACTGAAACCAGAATTCACTTTGTATGGTTGTTAAAGCGATTACCTGAACTTGGGTGTAAACCAGAGAAGTGGATCTGAGTCTGTTTGGAAAAAGCATGTAACAAGTTTGACTAACTTACTGATACATCCACTCTTTTTGGATGCTTTATACTTGATCTAGATCAATCTTTGCTGCTGTACAGAAACAACTGAAGAGCAAAAAATAGCAAACAAGTCTTCAATCACCCCGATTCTAAGGAGCAAAATACTCAATAAATGCCCCCAAAAATTGATGGGTCCCTAAAAAGAAGTATTTTGCCTTTACAGAAGGCAAGGAATTTTCCAGTTTATGTCCAATTTAACCCATTAACCAACTATTGAACAAAAGCAATTGTAAATCTTAAGTCATGTTTTTCATTTTTGTCAATTTAAGAAAAAGAAAGTTAAATGTTTAACAAAAAGAGTCATGATATCAACATGACAGCACTATTTAGAATAAAACGGCATTGTTAAAGAAAAAGTTCACCCAAAAATGATGTCATTCTGAAATCATACAATAAAAAAACGACATCATTATTGCTCATGAGACATTCAAGAACAAATTATGTCTGATGTCACTTACATCTGACCTACAGACAACATATTTGATGTACAAGGATGACCGAAGTGACATTTTTGGGTGAACTATTCCTTCAAACATATCAAGCAGAAGAGCTATTTTTTATGCTAAAATCTGTGTAAATGTTGGGAGGGGGGGAGATTGCAACATGGCAAAAACCAGCTATTTGATCAGAAACTAATATATAATCCAAGTTATATAGTAAAATACATGTAGACAAAGCAAAAAAATATATAATCTGCTCATTTATTAAAAATGTGTCTAGGAGTCTGTAGTAGTGCAGTGATTGGTAGTTTTATGAATGACAGTTGAACTCTGCAGGAGATTCTCTCTCTTCCACTCCAGTGGTCAGACGGGCCATGAGTGAAACCACTCAAGCAGAACCTGAGCGGTCAGTGCTAATGTTCACTCAACACTGCTGTGAACCTCCCTGAGCAGAAGCACAGCCCGTGCCAACATGGACATGGACTACAACACTGATCACTTTGTTAGGGAGTTTAGCTGTTGGTTCTATTTAAAGGAGATTGTGATCTGTTTGTCATTTGCTATGTTTGCATACACATTTTTATGCAGATTTGGGGATTAACACATACAAAGAGCTGGATGGGAATGCTAAAATGTGCATAAAATCTTAAAGGGATAGTTCACCCTAAAATGAAAATTCTGTCATCACTCACTCACCCTCAAGGTGTTCCAAACCTGTACGAGTTCTTTCTGCTGCTGAACACAAACGATTATATTTTGAGGAATGTTGGTAACCAGACAGTTGATGGTAGCCGTTGATTTCCATAGTATTTTTTTTCCTACTATGGAAGTCAATGGGTACTGTCAACTGTTTGATTACTAACATTCTTTAAAATATCATCTTTTGTGTTCAGCAGAAGAAAGAAACTCATACAGGTTTGGAACAACTTCAGGGTAAGTAAGTGATGACAAAATCTTCATTTTTGGGTGAACTATCCCTTTAAAATGCACATAAAAAACTTTTTATAATTATTTTTAACATGTGCATACACTATGATGGAAACATTTAAATACATTTCTGTATGCACAACATGACTTTGCCTCAACAGATCGTGTGATTGGACAAATGGACTAATTACCAGACCAATTTCATTGCACACCATCTAAAATATTGTTTTAGTCATTCTGAAATGCCGGAGCCTGTCATCAAAATGATTTGGTATAATTACCTCCCAGAACTTTCTCACATGATTGCATTCCCAAACATCAGGCGTCTGCCTCTGAATGCAAGATAACATCACAGCGTTGCAGCAACTTTTTACTATTTTAAATACGGATACTTTGCACCAGTTTCCCAGGAAGTAAAGATTTTGTTCTCTTAGATAAGATGCAAGTGTTATGCTATATTTCAATTTTTCATACAAGTGTAATTCACAACTTGGATGGAAACAGTGACAGAAGATATTATATTTGAGTATCCAGCAGTATGCAAATGAATGCAACTCTGCATGCAAATAATATGCTACAATAACCTCAGTGCATACTTATTTGTTTTTATTTAAATAGTGAAAAGCAATTGTCCTTTCTTGCCTTCACGTTGCTTCAATCAACTTAAACTTAAGCGCAATACAATGTCTCTTGACAGGAACAATGTACAATGTCTCCTGGAACACAACTAATGCCAAAATCTGCAAGTATAATTTCACAGAGCTGTGTGTGCACGACGTTACAAGAACACAGCGCCACCCCAAAAGATTAATCAACACAACTGAAAAAAGTCAATTGTGTTGAATTTTAAGCAAAACAAAAAGTGCATCAATTAGTCAAACTTCCTACAATACAAGATTATAAAACTCCTTCCACTAACATGTGTAAAAAGAAAAAATGGTTTGCTTGTCTGTCTCTGTATGGTTGAAAGTAGGAATATCCAACATTTGCCTAAGAATTCAGCATTAGAATCAGGACTGTATATGCATATTGTGAACAAATCTCTCTTTTATGAGTCTTTTCTTTTAATGAATCTCCATGATTCAGGTTCTAATCCAGAGTCCTTGAGATGATTGTACTGAAAACATGCATGAAGTTATCTTCCCTACCTTCACCACGAAGTCACCTTTTTTGTGTGGCTTTAAGGTTTAAGTAAAAAAAATTGTGGAGAAAAAAAACAAACTAAAGTGATAAATGGCTTTTCCCTGAATTTATTGCCAAGTCTAAATCCGCATGGGCTGAAAAGTACAGAACACTGCCAGAGGAGGATGACAGTTTGTCTGGCCGCAGTGACAGGCCTGCGATAGATTAGACTGCTGTCCGTGAGTCACACAGCAGTGGTAAAGTCTTGCAGGACTGGCAGTCCTTAAGTCGCCATAGTGATGCCTGAAAGCCAGTGACTCATGTTTACAGAGGAAGATGAAGGAAGAGTCCAAAATAGACAGCCAATGCTAATGGTTCAAATGACTGAACAATCAGAACACGGATCCTGCCGCCCAGCACACACAACTTGATTACCATATATTAATGTACCATGGTATTTAAGCGGTTCTTCAATGTACATGCCCCCAAAGACGTGGTACTTTTCGTGTACTGTCTGAAATGTACTGTCGTTCTGTTCTGCGTCATTTAAAAGCAGCATATGTGAGTGGAACGACTCGTATGTGACGAGGCTTTCAAAGCAGATTCAGGAAAATGGAGGTGATTCATCTCGCTTTCCAAATAAGTGCCGTGTCGAGTCACGGAGCAGAACATCGTACAAGAAAAACTCAGCGACAGAGGAGACTGGTTTAGATGTACATGTATGAATACTTCTGGCATTTCTGTCACCGGTTTTGATGTTGTCTTTTTGTCCCGTTAAGAGTGACACAAACGACCATTTGAAATCTGATTTGAACAGCCTGAGCATTCTGAGAACCATCTGTAAAAAGCACCTCCAAATGTGGTTTGAATCAGATTTTTTGTAAAAACAAACAAAAAACTGATTTCATGTGTTTTTTTGCTGTCCAGACTTTCAAAAACCCATCTGGATAAAATTGTAGCCTTCGTCAAACCGCTTGATCAATCCATGGAAAAGAATCGAATCAAAGAAGAGATTCATGCAAGAATCAAGCATCGCTACTTCTGATTCTTAACAGATGACAGAAAATTCAGGACACATCACATGATATGACTGCAGAAATAATCTGAGGGAAAATAATTATCAGATCGGTAAATGGTAATCTCCTTCGCCAGACAAGGATTTATCAGTAAAGTTTTACTCAAACTGGCCGCATTTACTTTTTGATCCATTTCTTAACACATATTGCACAATATTGTCCTGAAAAATACAGTCACACTACTGGAAGGAAGGAAAGAAAGAAAGAAAGAAAGAAAGAAAGAAAGAAAGAAAGAAAGAAAGAAAGAAAGAAAGAAAGAAAGAAAGAAAGAAAGAAAGAAAGAAAGAAAGGTTCTGTGGTCCCACAACTGGAAGGAAGGAAGGAAGGAAGGAAGGAAACCTAACCTAAATTCTCAGCATCAACAATCTTTACTTTACTGTAATTCATGTAAAAATTATTATTTTTTTAAATGTAAAAATAGAGAATTTTTTGTGAGATGGGTAAGTTTATAATAAATGTTTTGCTGACAATTGTCGTGTCTGGTCTCCTCTTTGTTGCAGCCTCAGGGCCGGCTGTAACAGGTAGGATTAGAGTAAGGGGATATAATATACAGTTTGTACAGTGTAAAAACCATTACGTCTATGGAGAGTCCCCACAAAGATAGTGAACCAGACGTGTGTGTGTGTTTGTGTGTGTGTGTGTGTTGTGGGTAGGGTCTGTGCTGGATTATGAGCTTAAATCATCCAGTTACCTCTCTCTGTTGACCTACTCTGATCTCAAAGAGGGGGAAAACCAATTAGTCTGATGAGATTCTTTAAATGAGTTTCTGCTCTCCAAAAGTGATGTGATGTGATTCTTATCCACATAAACTCATAATTATTCTCTTAACTGATGAGCAAATACGGAAAAAAAATACAGACCATCACCACAAACTCCTACTATCATCTACACATCTACAACCCAAACAGTTTCATGAATCCAGCTTAAGTGCTTGCATGAACATGCTTAACTTGATCTTTACACAAATCCACCAATGCTATCAATGCAGTAATTCCAGTGAAAGCTCAACAGAGCACAATGGCAATGTGCCCTTGTTCAGACAACTGTTGATCAAACACAGACACAAACAGTGCTTTGCTTCCAGCTTTGCATGGCTCGAATTGTGAAATGTATCTTTCCCATTCAGCAACACAACAAGTTACTCGTAACTGAAGTCAAGCTACCCTTTTTAAAAAGTAGTTAGCTGCGAGCTACTAACACAAAGTCAATTTTAGATTTTGCCCTCAATGTATATGCTAATGTAATTTATAACTTAATTAGAGCTGTAATTTTCTGGCACAAAATGCATTTTTAAAGAATCAATTTCAATCAGGTTCACAACTTTAAACTTTAACAATTAAATTTAAAAAGTAAATAAATACTTTTACACAAAAAATAATGAGAACAAAAACAACATGCATCATTACAGACTATAAAGAATGTGGTTATAAACAGCTTTAGTTTAGTGAGAAGAGCTTGTTACTGGGAAAGTTACTGTACATTATTGAGGTACTGTCATGCTACTGAAAATTCAAAGTTGGTAGTGTCACTAAATCACAAAGTTGGTTACTCCTCATATCTGACCCTGTGATTGAATAAAAAATTGGACTTCAAACTTAAGTTCACTATAAATTAAGTTCTGGTTGACAATGAAGATCTTGCATCAGTGGGCATCTGCATCTGCATCATCATATATTAATACCATATGCACTGCTAAAAATCATTTTCTGAATTTCATTTCCAGCACTTTTGTCTTGTTTTCCAAAATAAATATCTAAATACACTTAGAACACTGAATAAAATAAGACTTGCTTTCAGAGGACATATCTTGATTTTTTCTGTTATTTTTCACTTATTTTAAGAAAAAGTAAAATAGGTTGATTAAAATTAATTCTTGCAGTGTTGTAGAACATTTCCATTTCCAGAAAGATATCTTATGTCCAGGTTCAATACAAGTCTATATCAATACAAGGGACTATACCTGTGACAGAAATCACATTTTAGTTAAAGCAATTATTAATTCCTTTGAAAAAAATGTGTTATGTGAGCTGTAAATTTGTTTTAGGCTAATGAACTTCTGATTACTTAAGTAATTTATGTGGGTGTTTTCGCTGTATATTTTTTCTGGTTATGACAGGAGTTTAACAATTTAAGTAATTTTTTTTCACACAATAGTCTCCTCATGTTGATATATAAACTCTTGTGGCTTTGTAATCATTAGGAATAATTTTCTGAGGTAACGTACTGATCACATTCCTTTAATATCCACTCATTCTACAGACATCTTGAGCTGTGAACTAGACAAATCTCTAGATAAAGGTCGGTATGGCGATTGAGCTTTGAAAGCACAAGACCCCACCCTCCCTTCAGAGCGTATACAAAGCCACACCTCCTTCAAAACACAAGCACGCGTACAGCAGGGAACAAACAAAAGCGTCAGAGACGAGAGATGGTGTTAAACTATATCATGTCTCATAGCACATACACTCAAAAAAATGGTTTTGTGGCTCTGTTATTTTTACCCAAGTATGTTTTGTTAAAGTAACACACATATATTTCTTTTACCACCAAAACACTATTGTATTGCATTTAATTAACTTAACCTGTCACTCAAAAAAATGACTCTTTAAACGTACTCAATTTAATTATGGACAGTGGTTCCACACAAGCACATTATTTTTTATTAACAGGAATTAATGGAATTTGTTGAATCTATGTAAGCTCCTTGTGTTGTGACAACACAACTGAATCAGATAGAATCTATGTGAAATAGTAATGTCCAAACAAATCAACGGAATTGCTTCCCTGTAACTGATACAGACTTAACTGAACCGATAGACTTTCATCGAACCTTCGTACAAGGTTAAAAACTAGTTCAAATGTGGCCATTGTGGACATATTTTCAACATCATTTATGGTCTCATTTAGACAGAATTACTTTGACTATTGCTGTCAGATGATCTTAGTGAGAATTAGCAGAAGTTTAGATATTTAGATTATTAGATATTTAGATATTTGTTTCATTTGAAGTGTCACCATTGTGGTGATCAGTGTTTGCTTTAGTTGGGCTCTTGGTCCCTGTAGATGTTACTTTAAATTTTCAATGGCTGCTGTAACTGTGTGTTTGTATAACACAATTGTTGTGGCAGAGAAAGCCAAGAAAAAGTTAGATCAGGTGTTATCAGCTCAATGTTGATGATGACATAATCATCACAAATCAAGTTTCAAATGTTGAGTTTAAAATTGTATTTATGTTAGGCATTACCAACCTTGTGGAAGTGCAATATTGGTGCCAATAGAATAAGAAATATTTTTAAAATATAAAAAGCATGTGCACATGATGTTTTGAGAAAATGTATTATGTAGTCACACACAGACATCATGATTTTGGATATGAATCACAACAACGGTGACAATCAAAACAAAAAAGCTTGGGAATCAATGATGAGTTTTGAACTATGAAAGCTACCCACCATGCATTGCAGCATGACCATTTTTTTTTATTGTCACCATTGTTGTGTATCATATGTAAAATATTGATGTCTGTGTGTGACAACATGATATGTTTGCTCTGAACATCGAACGCACATAATTTTTATCCACCTCTAAATAAGTGATCATAAAAATGCTATTGGTGCCAGTATTGCAGATCCACATGGTGGCAGCTAGAAATACGAAAGTGTCTGACAACATTAGATGAATGTTTTGTAAAGCTTTCATCATCAACATCAAGCTGATAACACCTGATCTTACTTATTCTTGACTTTCTTTGCAACATCGATTGTGTTATACAAACACAGAGATACAGCAGCCACAGAAAAGCTAAAGTAAAAATTAAGGGGACCAAGAGCCCAACTAAAGCAAACACTGATCACCACAATGGTGACACTTCAAATGAAACATCAACATCTAAACTTCTGTTAATTCTCACTAAGATCATCTGACAGCAATAGTCAAAGTAATTCTGTCTAAATGAGACCATAAATGATGTTGAAAATATGTCCACAATGGCCACATTTGAACTAGTTTTTAACCTTGTACGAAGGTTCGATGAAAGTCTATCGGTTCAGTTAAGTCTGTATCAGTTACAGGGAAGCAATTCCGTTGATTTGTTTGGACATTACTATTTCACATAGATTCTATCTGATTCAGTTGTGTTGTCACAATACAAGGAGCTTACATAGATTCAACAAATTCCATTAATGTTAACAAAAAATAATTTGCTTGTGTGGAACCACTGTCCATAATTAAATTGAGTAAGTTTAAAGAGTCATTTTTTTGAGTGTAGCATTAATAATAATGAACATAAACAACTTAATAAGCACTGACCTGTAGCACCTGACTGCTGCAGATTCATTTCAGCATTGATTAGAGTTGCCATTGAAACGCATAAATTCGAGTCACGAACCGCTCCGAGTATAACGTCACGGGTTTCCATCTCTTCCAAATTACAGTAGTTATGGCGTGAACGCAGCATAAGCTTGTTGTTTTGGTTCAGGAGCTGTAAAAGGTGGCTGCTGTTTCGGTTGCGGTGCCCTGTGACTGACGTCTGTCTAACTCTGCATAGCATGAAACTCAAAAAAGACATGTGACATCTGTACAAGCACGTGTGCAAGGTATGGAAATAAACATGTTGGCTGTGTCCCAATTCAGAGGCTGCATTCTTCGAAGGACTCAGACTTCAGAGGCCATGCCTATCTAAATATGTCCGCCATGGTCCATTTCTGTTAATAATAGAGAGTATAAAATAAATATAATCGCATCTTATATGTCAACATTTGAACTGCTTTAAAGTTTTTTGGTGTTATTTTTACATTTGGATCATCAGATATTTGAGTAAGTTGAATGGACCCTTCGAAGGATGCATCCTCTGAATTGGGACGCAGACTTTTAACCAGCATAAAAAAAAAAACAATTTCTGGAACAAATCACCTACTGTACCTCCCTTTAATAGCACGTTCGCCATGCACATTAAAATATAATATCAAATCGATCCCATTTTTGAGTAGCATTTTCTCAATAAATATTGTTCCAAAACAGCTTCACAACTGCCCAGTAAAGTGACAAGGGAAAACTTTAACACGATTAGGTAGAATGGAGTAGCAACCTATTTAAAAATGTATTTACATTTATACAGACATAAACATACACACGTAATGTAAATCTGACCAGATACAATCCAGCCACAAAGAAAAATAAACGTATTCAGCCGTTTCAGAAAAAGTACATAAATATTGAGTTGTTATGAATATTGACTATCATCAAAAGGCTGGAAAATAGCAAATGGATTGTTTATATCCTCCACACTTAATATTTACTAATTAGCAAGTTTAATTAAATATAATGGTGATAATTAGCAGGAAGTTAATAATAAGTTGCATGGATTAAAAAAAAAGGTTGGTTATCAAGCAGTTCAGCTGTATGTAAAATAAATATTATGCAAATTCAGTGAAAAACATCTTGTCGTGTCTAAGGGTGCAGAGAGGCTTGAGTTCACTGAGAATATCAGAGTAAATGTGGGTCGACAGTATTAAAGCGAACCGAGAAAGAAATTGAACTCTGCAGTCCTTGGGATTAATCTGTCACATTAACAGTCAACGATCCAGCTGCCCATTCTTGTTTTAATTACATTTAACACAGCGTTTCAAAGACGGTAAATTCTGGTTTGTCGAACAACAAAAGTGATTGTCGAGATACACGATCCGTGATCAGAAGAGCCTGCGTTTCTTTCTGACTCATGTCTATTTAAATGACAAAGGAAGGAAGAAAAATGAATACTTATATGACTCATTTTGTCCTTGATGTTCATTTGTTGCGTAAAAGAAAAATTTACACTGTCTATCTGGGGACGTGATGAAATTACAGACAACACTCTCTTGCTCTGACCTCTGCTGTATTAGGAGATCTCACTAGCAGTGGCACACGCCGTTCCTTCCTCGCCATCATTGCCATGGTAACAAACACTGATGGATCACGACAGGCAGTCATGTGTCATTTATCAAAAGCTTGCTGTCACTCATGGCTCTTCAATCAAGGATACAATATCAAATGCTTAGTGTCAGCAGAAGGCACTGTCCATGAATACACTTTATTAGAGGCATTAGAGAAACAATGCCAATGATTTTTATCGTGAGAACCATGTGTTAGACAAACTTTTATCTAACATTCAATGTACCTAACAATTAAAATCATACAAAATTTTGAGAATATTTTTAAGTTAAATTCATTTATGTAAATAATCATTTTAATTATTAATTCATTTTATCAATTATATATATTTTTTTGATATTTTATATATACAGTACATGTGAAAAGTTTGGAAACAAAATTTGTTTTTTTCTAATTTTGAAAGAAGTCTCTTCTGCTCTCCAAGGCTGTATTGATTTAATCCAAAAACAGTAAAAACAGTAATATTGCTAAATATTATTATAAATTAAATGAACTCTTTTCTATATTAAAATATTTTAAAATGTAAATTTTAAACTGTCATTTATTCCTGTAATCAAAGCTGAATTTTCAGCATCATTACTCCAGTCATCAGTGTCACATGATCCTTCAGAAATCATTCTAGTTTTTTTTATTCGCTTTGGTACTATTTTCACAAGTAAGATGTACATTTTCAAAACTCTTAGTGCTAATATCACAACAGATCATTAAAAGTTCACTTTCTTCAAACATTTCATCATGTTTTCAATTGTGTTAATACAATTCACAAAATCACAAAGTATACTTTTCACAACACAAAATAAGTGTTTCATCTACATAAATGTTTCATTCACAGTAACTGCCTTTCATAAAGCTCTTACTATCAAACTTTTGATTTGCATCTCTTCTCGTTCAGTTTAATACATTTGTCTATTATTTAATCCAACTGATCTTAATGGTTAATCAATTAATTTGGTACACCTATAGATAGATATTGATTCTATATACAGTTTCTATAGAACTTGTTTGCAATTTCCGATATGGATAACCAAATGTAAAGAAATCTTTTTACATAAGTGATTTATAGATAATAACCACCACTATATTCAAAGTGTGTGCACACGCATGTGTGTGTGTCTGTGTGTGAGAGAGATACAGAGACATTTGCCATTTGTAGAAACACAGTAAGCATAATAGAGTATAAGGGAGAGGAAACGGTCAATGACTGTAAAACATCAGATTAATTAGAGATGCATCAGTAGAAGGGAGACAGATGGCATCAAATACAGCATTTTACATTACAGTATGTATGCCATGTGATACTGTAAACAGATTACCATGTATAGACAGCCACATTACTGTAACTCAACCTTCATCTACAGTAGATTCAGTAAAATGTAATAGAGTGAAATCATTTACTGTATTGTCAGCAAACTCTGTTCTAGCACAGAACCTCATGGCTGTGTCATACTTCATCACAGCTTTTGATAACTCACTGCAGATACAAACATTATGGATTCAATTACATAAGTTAGGTAATGCATGTGTTTTTTCTAATGTGGCAACTGTAGCCTGTATTACTGTAATTATTTCAGCAACAAGGGTGATTTGAAACATGTGTCTTGCATTGTTTGCTGTTGAATGAACTGATTGTTAAAAGTACTAAATTGAAAGAATATCATACTGTTGTGTTTCTGTGATTGAACCAAACGTTCTCATTACATATTACAATAATATTGTGTTTGAAACAATGATTATGTGGACTGAAAATGTATAAGGGACTGTTCGTTATTTATTTAAGGGGCCACCGGAGGAGTTGAGATCTGTAGTCAAAAAAGACTTGACCCTCCCTTTGCCAGTAATAAATTTTTCTATGACCCTCCAAAATGATTGTGAAAAAGGCATGACCCTCCCCGATAATTTATTGATTACGTAGGCTACTGGTTTGTGCTTGGCAAAGATGTTCAAGGTGCTTGGCAAGGTTTTTCTGTGTCAGAGACAGAGTGTCGGCTTCAAGATGAAGTTGACGATGCTGACTCGCGATCTTCACAGTAACGCGCCAGAGAGAAGTGCAGATTTCATACGGATTAGGCTACATAAGCAGAAAGCAGTCTGTTTTTTTGTTTTTAAATGTTCTGTTTAAAAGTAGACATCAAGCTTTCTATATTTCTCAAGTCTGTGAGGCAAGTAGGCTACATAATACGCTGAGTTTCGGTTCATTTATGAGATGAGATTCCAGTTCACGCACCGGCGACTCCGTGTCATGACGATCTATTTTCTATTATATTTACTTCTTATTTATTAAATCCAGGAAATTGGTTGATGAAACATTAATTAAAATTAAGATACAATTAATAAAAAACGAAATTTACTTTAAAGAAAGGCTTTGTGCTTTCTGAAGTATCTGTGAAAGTTTTAAAGTCGCTTTCAGAGCGGTTATGTCCGTAAGGGAGAACTGTCACGTCCGTAACATTGTTTTTTCCCTCATAAATGCCAACACGAAAAATAAAATAAAAAATAATATTTTATGTTCTGTTGAGGCCGACCCTTCTTCATCCGGTTATTAGCCTACTTTTGTTTTGCGCAGTGTAATTCATAGAATTATTTAAAAATATTTTGCCACCTAAAAGTTAAAGATTTGTTGTGTCACGTCACATGTGTATTTCGCTCATATTAAATATAAAACGCATGTGTAGACTTATATTTTTCTAATGTCTTGACTCCTTTATTAAGGGGGTATGGATATATAAACAGACGTTTCAGTATTAAATGCATTTTCTGATAATTTGTATTTCAAGTTTTGACTTAAAATGTCACGTCCATAACGCTGGAAATTGCCCAATTTTAAAGAATTTATCCTCAACTAGTTTTTTGGTGTAGGTCTGCGTATTGTATTAGCCTGTTACAGTTTTTTTTATTTGCTTTGGTACTATTTTCACAAGTAAGGTGTAAATTTTCAAAACTCTTAGTACAAAAATCCAAACTGATCACACTTGTAACACAGCTAGTCATTCTTTCAAAACATGATCCCATGCTTTCATTACAGTTATACATTTTTCAGTCCACATAATCATTGTTTCAAACACAAGATTATTGTAATATGTAATGAGAACGTTTGGTTTAATCACAGAAACACAACAGTATGATCTTCTTTCAATTTAGTACTTTTAACAATCAGTTCATTCAACAGCAAACAATGCAAGACACATGTTTCAAATCACTCTTGTTGCTGAAATAATTACAGTAATGGCTACAGTTGCCACATTAGAAAAAACATGTGCATTACCTAACCTATGTAATTGAATCCATAATGTTTGTAATAGTATCTGCAGTGAGTTATCAAAAGCTGTGATGAAGTATGACACAGCCATGAGGTTCTGTGCTAGAACAGAGTTAGCTGGCAATACAGTAAATGATTTCACTCTATACCATTTGACTGAATCTATACTGTAATGGACCTTTACACTTTAGGCTGAGTTACAGTAATGTGGCTGTCCATGGTCATCTTTTTACAGTATCACTGTATGTATGACATACATACTGTAATGTAAAATGCTGTATTTGATGCCATCTGTCTCCCTTCTACTGATTCATCTCTAATCAATCTAACGTTTTACAGTCACTGACCGTTTCCTCTCCCTTATACTCTATTCTGCTTTACAGTGTTTTCACAAATGGCAAATTTCTCTGTATCTCCCTCTCACACACACACACGTGCGAGTGCACACACTTTGAACATAGTGGTGGTTATTATCTATAAATCACTTATGTAAAAATAATTCATTACATTTGGTTATCCATATCGGAAATTGCAAACAAGTTCTATAGAAACTGTATATAGAATCAATATCTACAGGTGAAACTCGAAAAATTAGAATAACGTGCAAAAGTTATCATTTGGATGATTATGGCTTACAGCTTATGAAAAAACAAATTCAAAATCTCTGAAAATTAGAATATTACATGAAATCAATAAGAAAATAATTTTACTGTACTGTAAATACAGAAATGTCATCCCTCTGAAAAGTATAATCATGCATGTGTATATAGTTCTATATACTAAATGTATTACTGTAGTTTCACCTTTTTATTTGAATTACTGAAATACATAAACTTTTGCACAATATTCTAATTTTTCGAGTTTCACTTGTATAGAAATCTGGTGTACCAAATGATTCATTGATTAACCATTAATATCAGTTGGATTAAATAATAGACAAATGTATTAAACTGAACAAAAAGAGATGCAAATCAGAAGTTTGAAAGGAAGAGCTTTATGAAAGGCAGTTACTGTGAATGAAACATTTATGTAGATGAAACACTTATTTTGTGTTGTGAAAAGTATACTTTGTGATTTTGTAAATTGTATTAACACAATTGAAACATGATGAAATGTTTGAAAAAAGTGCACTTTTGATGATTTGTTGTGATATATTAGCACTAAGAGTTTTGAAAATGTACACCTTACTTGTGAAAATAGTACCAAAGCAAAAAAAAACAACAAAAAAAAAAACGGTAACTTCAAATAATTCTAATAGTAGCCTTATTAAAAAATGTGGTAGCTCTACGTCTAACACATCACACTCCACTGTTATGGTGGCAATTTCAGTAGATTTACTCACTAACATTGTTGTGGAAACCCAATAAGAATGGAAGCTAAAATATGGTATATCGTACAGCGCACATTCTATCAGCTGCAGTTCTGGCGCCTCAGTCCCAATACACTCAACGTACATTCATATCACGTTAATGCCGCGGTAGAGTTACATTCACAGGACACTGCACTTATTCGCAATCACAAAACTTCATTATTTGCTCGTGCTTTAAAGCTATGCCGGGTAAACATTTAATTGGCGTTCTGTACATGATGCACTTTTTCTGAGCGCGTACTGAAGTGCGCGCGCACTGCCAGGCAGCGCCAAACTGGATTTTTGTTGGGTCAGACCCATCTGATAGCGATGTGGGACCGAGACCGAGAGAGCTACATAAAGCTACATGGAAAAAATATGCACCAAACAAGCCACTTTGAATTGTTGCTGTTTTCATGAATACAAAAGTTGGGTGACCCTCCCCCTAGACTAAAAAAAGTTGAATGACCCTCCCCTCAACAAAGAATAAAAAGACATGACCCTCCCCTATTTTCCTCCGGTGGCCCTTTCCATAAATACCGAACGGTCCCTAAATGTAATGAAAGCATGGGATCATGTTTTGAAAGAATGACTAGCTGCGTTACAAGTGTGATCAGTTTGGATTTTTGTAGCTACTAAGAGTTTTGAAAATGTACACCTACTTGTCAAAATAGTACCAAAGCGAATAAAAACAACTGTAATGGTGATTTGCTGCTCAAGAAACATTTATTTCAGGATTCTTGGATGAAAAGAACATTCAATGGACATCATTTATTTTCATTTTTTTATTTTATTTATTAAAGCATTTATTAAATAGAAATCAGATAAATGTGCTAGAAACAATCTACAATCGAAAAATAATAATCACATAACACCTAGTCACATGTTCTCTTCAAATTTTTAATGGCAATGTTCCCTACATAATGAGAAATGTACACTTACTGTAATAAATGACAAATAAACTGAAATGTGTTTGAGGCAGTATTAGCATAAAAGCAGCTTACACATCTGGCCCAGAAGTTCTACACAAAAATATTTTCTTCCATTAATTTACAAATGATACAAACCTCACAGTTTGTTACTATACAGCAAAAAATCATAGTGACCACGAAACCTCCAAAAAGGTCAAAAGAAAACACCAAACCAATAAATATAGTATTGGAAAGAGATATATAGGTGAATAAATAATAACAGAAGCTTGACCGGTGAGCAATTCTTTTAACAGGGGGTTTCAGAATGAAAAGCCCATATGAGACCATTCAACACAAGCACTATATTAATATTAATTACTAATCCAGTAGCTTAAGCTTTCAAAGCGGTGGTTAAAAATTAAAACGAGCTTCATATAAGCAATACAATTTCCCTTTGGTACAATGCTGCCATCTGTTGGTTTCAACTTTGAACTCAACAAGGGGTTGGGTGTGTGTGTGTGTGTGTGTGTGTGTGTGGAGGTTGCATGTACCAAAAATAGGGCTAAATGGCTAGCAAAGGACTGTGCTCTGTAAGCAATTATATGCAGCCGCCATATATGGCGGAGACGGTGTTACTTGTACCCATAACAACTGAGTGACAAGCTTAATATTGTGAATATCCGCTGTATGCCACTGGTCCATGATTTCGTACATGTATTTGACTGCATCTATAATATTTATGTCCCTGTAAATCATTTCTTTTAAGTGGACTTAAATTAATTGTTAAAATGTGTGTGTGTACTGGTTTATATATATTATTTTAATAAAAAATCATTTATATTGTTTATTTTGTATATTTAGTTTATTATGATTATTTTGTTTTACTTTATTTTAGCACGCCAGGGGCCTGTACCATGATGGTAGTTGAACAAACTCCAGGTTACAAGATTAGTTTCGAGTTGACAAAACCAAACCAATCCAACCAGGCTTTGTTAGTACCATGATGCTGATCATCAACTTTCTCTGTCAACTCAGGCTTTGATCCTGAGTTTAGGAGTTTAGGTGTGACATCAGTAGCGAACAGCCAATCACATGCTGAGAAAGAGTGAAACTACGATTCATTTCTCGCAAGATAAGCAGCGCGATTCACTTCTCTCTTCTGCAGAATATTAGCTACAAGATTGAAAAATACTAAGAATTTAAACAAATTTACACAGCGAGAAGAAAATATCTGTCTATGAAAAGAGGACAACTAAAAGAAAAAGTCTTGCTACATGTATATCAGTGCAAGTAAAAGTTGTGAAGTTAATTTATACAGTTGATAAAGGTATAGAGAGAATTGAACATTTAAGCTCACATGTAGACATTTTATAGCTTTATCTATTGATTCTAAAGTGTATTTATATTACTCTCATATATTTATAATTTAAACTGTGTGTAATAATAATTGATAAACTAAAATTGTACATATGTAGAGAAATAAATCGCAGTTTCACTCTTTCTCAGCATGTGATTGGCTGTTCGCTACTGTCACACCTGAACTCCTAAACTCAGGATCAAAGCCTGTGTTGACAGAGAAAGTTGATGATCAGCAGCATCATGGTACCCTGTATCATGGTATCATGTAATATGGTACCATGGTATCCTGTAACCCTGAGTTTGTTCAGCTTCCATCATGGTACAGGCCCCAGGTTAGCCGTGGAGCGTACTATAACGATGGACACTGGTAAAAGCCAAACCAATTTAATGGTGCCTAAAACCCAGGGTTGGTGCAAACTAAACTGAAACATACCTGGCTAGCCACCTAAACCAGCTTCATGGTATAGGACCCAGCTCTGGACAAACAATGACACTCAAATCCAATGTTACTCACGAATGGAGCAGAAACAAGACAAACAAGGCAACCTCTGCGTACGTTTTCAGGCCTTCCCGCTTAGGTCTGAAGGTTTTCTAATATAAACGCGGGTCCTAAAGCTCTTGCCTGAGCATAACCCTTGTTTTTCCGGTGATATTCCTCTGACCTTTTCTCTTTTGTAATGTTTCTCAGCCATCTCTCTTTCAACAGTCTTTCTTCAAATCTCTCTCTTGCTCACCCTCCTCCCCCATCACGAGTGGACACGCCCCCTACATCTGATTGGCTCACTCTCTCTCCTCCCACATCACGAGTGGACACGCCCTCTACTGCTGATTGGCTCACTCTCTCTCCTCCCACATCACGAGTGGACACGCCCTCTACTGCTGATTGGCTCACTCTCTCTCCTCCCACATCACGAGTGGACACGCCCTCTACTGCTGATTGGCTACAGGTGTGTTGCGCTGTCCTGTCCGCCCACTCCGATCCACTTTCAACAGCGTATCTCAGAAATCATGAGGGTATTTCATTTTGATATTTTTTCAATAATCTTTTGAGATTGAAACTGAGATTGATTTGATTCCAAACTGATTTATTATCAAACGTATTTCTGTACGTTTTGACTAATAGGATGGAGAGACTAATTATCTAAAACCACAAATCATCACAGAGCTCTGTAACTGTTTGTTTTCCCTTCCGTCTTTATTTAGATGGATTGTACAAAAGACTAACAGGATGGAAAGGGCTATTCAGGACACCGTGGGTTTTCCCCACTGTATAAAATAATGACCAATTATAATAATACACTCAGGAAAATATATTTAGTTTGTAACAGGAAGGAAAATTATGAAGAGGAAAACCAGAAGAAACACCTTGAATATTTGTTAATAAATGTAGTGGAGTTTATTTAAAATGTAAAATATTTTGATAAAATAAAATAATTTTTTATCCAATATAGGCTACTACAGTACATTTATGATATCAACATGAAAATGTAGAGCATAGAAGGAATGATCCGCAATTTAATAATACCCAGAGAGACATGTTTATACACGATTCCCAATAAATCTATTTATATGTCCATCTATGCAAAATACCAGGTATAAATTAGTCAGTCATGATTCCCCTCTGATGTTCTTAGTCCTAATGTCCCAGAAACAAAACAGATTCAAGATGATCTTTGAGGACTCCTGTTCTTGCTTAACACTGTCTTGTTCTGACTTGACTGACATGGTTCTGCTTTCAAGAGGATGTCATATTTAGTTCAACCATAAAAAACCTATTATAATCTGTTTACACATCTCTGGACACATTGTGAGAATAGAAAAAGAAAATAAATATACAATACACCAATACATCTCACAGAACAAAGTCTCAGCTTTTCATTGTCTGTTAACAAGCAACACTGTTTTTCCCCTTATCTGACTGGTTATGTCTTCAGGTGTTCTTCCCAGAGTTGAAATATGAGGGTGTGGTTATAGAAGGAAGGTAATTAGCAAGAACTGTTTCTGTTTTATTTGAGCACATTCAGTGCCATTTGCAACATAACCTGCTGATACAGGTAAGAAAATTCAATGACCTGTGAATCAAACTCTTGTTGTGTTGTTTAATATGAAGGGCAGCAATTACAGCTATTTTATTACAATGATAGTGATGGCATGGTTAATGATACAGTTTCTTCTGGTTTATAGTTATCAAGGAACCACATATTTTGTCTGTGTAATTGCTATGTGTTTGTGATCATATCAAGGAACCACATATTTTGTCTGTGTAATTGCAATAATGTATTTGTGATCATTAGATAACCATAACACTGAGGGTATGGGTGGAAACATGCTGAAACTATTTAGTTTTCAGGGGTGGGGGTAGTGGAGTAGGAAGTAATGTAGGCCAACAAATATTCAGCCATAAAAAGAAAGATGACTGGACTTTATCCTGTGTATGAATGATTTCTTTTGCAATCCTGATCCAGTTTGACAACATTTTTCCGGCTGCGCATACAGGCTTATGCAAGCAGGTTTTGCCCAAAGGCATTTCAGCGAAACTCCCTATGTTAATGGATGTGTGCTAATGAGTCTTTTAGCTGTAAAATGTACTAGTTTTTCTACTACATACGTAAAGGTTTGCATTCATCTTTCTTGATAATTAAAATGTCAGGTAGTCATGACTTTATAAGTTGAGTAATGATGGGGATTTTCTGAAAACATACCAGATAACTCATATTACATTTTGTGTGCTTCTGGTAATGTCTATTTCAAGACCGTCCTGTTTTGAATACATTTCACATGCATCTAAAAACAAACAATGCCACAAAAATGACAGACAGACAGACAGACAGATAGATAGATAGACAGATAGATAGAAAGATAGATAGACAGATAGACAGATAGATAGACAGACAGACAGATATAGATAGATAGATAGATAGATAGATAGATAGATAGATAGATAGATAGATAGATAGATAGATAGATAGATAGATAGATAGATAGATAGATAGATAGATAGATGGTTCTACGAAGAAACTTTTACAGCCATGGAATATTTATCTTTATCTTTTCATTACACAAAAGGTTCTTTAGTGGGAAAATGTTCTTCGGATTATTCAAAAGTTCTTTACGTCTTTTTTTTTTTTTAAGAACTGTTCACTGAAAGGTTCTTTGGGAACCCAAAATGGTTATTTTATGGCATCTCTGTGAAAAAAGTGTAGATAGAGCTCATGTGAAATATTTTATCTTCATAATCTTTATCTTTAAATAAATCTTTATCTTTTATTTTATCTTTGGGGAAACCAAAATGGTTATTTTATGGCATCTCTGCGAAAAAAAAGTGTAGATAGACAGAGCTCATGTGAAATATTTTATATATAAGAAGACACTGAAAACATTTGAGTTTGGAGGGTTTATAGTTTCTCATATTGCTGTGTATTAACAGCATCACTAGATGGCGTACTCCACACAAACACTCGCTGGAGGCTGCTTTGGGAAAATATACAGGGAGAAGTTTGGAGACGCATGGGCTGCTGTGAAGAGAGTTCCTCTGAGCCTCATCAGCAGACAACAGCTGGAGAGAGAATGCAAAGTCTATCAGTATGTATATATATTTTATGTTTCTTCATTTTTAATACTGAGCTTAAAATTATAACACACTTTTTTTAACAGTAATGCTCGGCATGCAAACGTGGTGAAGCTTCTCGGTGATCCTTGGGTGAAAGACTCCAAGTGGAACATTCCTTTGGAGTTCATCGCTGGGGAAGATCTTGAGACGACCATCTTCAAAGTTCAGTTATCTAAAATACAGGTAAAGATGTGTGACACAGCTCGGAAAATTCTGTCATCCTATATAGCCTATATATCAGGATTTGTACTAGGGTCTTTGCACATTATTTCATGAGGATGAAATGAGTGACATGAGGACTGATGACTGAATTTGCACTGTTGGCTTTTAAACATCTTAATAAAATGCACGCTTGACTTCAGTTTAGTTTATGTATTAGTGGAGAGTGCCTTTGTGTGTCTTCTTCAGCTGACGCCAGCAGTGAGAGCCACAATCATCACTGGTATGAGTGAGGGTTTGCTTTATCTGCACAGTAAAGACATCGTCCACCAAGACCTCAAACCTGACAACATCATGGTGAGCCAGACACAAATGTTCATCAATGCTCAAATGAGTTTATATTTGTTATTGCTCAGAGATTACTTAAAAAAAAAACACCCCCAAAAAAAACAAAAAACCGTGGGGTTCTCAACTAGGTTTCATTTAAGTAAAAATAAAGGTTCTGTCATCTGACATCTTTGGTTCCATGAAGATCCTTTTACGTCCATGAAAAAGTTTCTTTATAGTGGAAAAAGAATTTTAGATTATTAAAATATTCTTCACACTATAAGAAGAATAAAGTTATTCTTATATGCCTTTTAGAAATATTTTTTTTTTTTTAAAAGAGTATCAAGTTTGTCATGGATGTTACTCCAAAAGCTCCATTGGATAATTCAGTGAGAAATCTTTGAGTTCATATTGCCATCCAAAGTCTTTGCATTTAATCTCCTAAACATTGTGGGGTAGACAGAATAATTGAATTGGTCTCAATTGATAGCTTTTTCCCCTAGAACGTAAGCAAATAAACTAATTTCTCCCATCCCATTTCAGGTGGAGCATCAAACCCATCGTGCCGTGATCATTGATTTGGGACTGGCTAAATTCTCTAGAAACGGACTAAGCTCTGCCGTTAACTTGGGTAATGAAGCGTATTCACCTCCAGAAGTCCTGCAGATGAGTGGAGTTCGGGACAAGCGATCAGACGTTTGGGCCATGGGTAAAATAATAGCTGAACTCTGTGCCAGGGTCAGGTTACCCACCCAATCTGTGTCTGCCGTCAAGATTCGTGAAACTCTCAAAGACCACCCATACTGTAGTGCAGTGTCCAAGATGGTGGAAGTCAATCCCGCTAACAGAACTTCTATGGCTGGAGTCATCGCAGACATCAGGAGAGCTGGTTCAGTTCAACAGGCAGACATCAGACAAAGAGACATCCAAAGAGAGATCCAAAGAGAGATCCAAAGAGAGATCCCAAGAGAGATCCCAAGAGAGATCTCAAGAGAGATCCCAAGAGAGATCCCAAGAGACATCCACAGAGACATCCACAGAGACATCCAAAGAGAGATCCCAAGAGAGATCCCAAAAGACATCCACAGAGACATCCAAAAAGATATCCAAAGAGACATTACAGTTACACATGTAAATGAAATGAGGGCAAATCAAAAGTGGTATCCACCAGCAGCTCCTGTTCCTAAAATGGATGAAAGAAAATCTCCTTTGTTATATTATCGACAGGATCCACCTCCACAGAGAGAGATGGGAAAGGCATTAGTCCCAGGTAAAGGTCAGGCCTTACACCATCAGCTGTCCCTGATGTCATTTCCTTGCCCTCTCCCAGAAACTGGAAAAGTGACTCAGGAACGCTACATTGAGGAGAAAGGAGCTCTAGAATATAAAGAGATTGTCACAAGGGGAGGGAGAATCATTAAATATGAGAAAGTGCAAATAACCAAAGATTCTTAAAAATGTAACCCAGTTAGGGTCATTATTAAGCACATTAACATTTATTTACAGAGTAATGTTTTATGATTCATATCAGTATCATAACAGTGTATGCTACCCATGTACTGCCCTTTTATGGTAATTAAGAGTTACCATAAAATATAAAGTTTGTTTAGGATGTACTTGCAAAAAAACTTGTCTTTGCCCAGCAAGCATGTTTGTTCATTTATTGGTGATTGGTTATTTTTGACTTATTCCCGCCTCTGCGGATATAAGTGAACTTCTGATTAGGGAGAGAGCTCCATGAGCCTTGGGAGTTTAAGACTAAAATAGCGAATATAATCACTGAATTATTGTTTTAAACTTGAATTTTAGGTGTATTAAGTGTTTTGAAGACTATTGTTTGTTTTGCTTGTGTTTCATACTCTGTACATGAGTTTAAAGTAAGATTTATTTTTCCTCTGAGCCTGCTTCCCAGCGCAGCACCAAGCTTCGTTCGTTGTTTTGACTGAGAGTGACTTTTGACTGCAGATAGTCATCTGAGTTAAGTTTATTTCGATGACGAGACTGATTTCTGAGAGCTGAGAAACTCTGGACGAGGCCGCACTCAATATCCCTGCTGGTAATCGGTTGATTTATTTTGGCTCATTCGAGTGAGGCCATTTGCTGTTTCAAGGCCACAACGCTCCCCACATTACAGGCCGACAACAGGCTGGGTTTTTTGACTGGTGTTTGTGGGCCCCCACTTTTATATTGACGGTTATTCTTCTTTTTTTTTTTTCATTTTACTTAGGCCTACATGCAGTACGTGAAGTTTTGGGGTTTTTTATACTATTGTTTGTGTTATTGAAACAAACTTATTGCATTATGGTGATTTTAGTGAATCACTAAAACTTAATGATTTTTATTTTTTTTAATGAAAGCTCAGGCTGGTGGCACTACGTAAGTTTTTTTTATTGTTAATATCCTGTTTATGTTCATTCAGCAATGATTTGGGCTTGTCTGCCATTGATGTAAAGTACAAACCCTTAAAATATGAAAAAAAATTTTTTGCACTTTTTCCTATGATTAATAATTTGTAGTACTGTATATCACACAATGTATTGAGGATGCTGAAATTGGTGCGTTGGAATAAACAATGATGAATACACTACTCAAAAACTATCAATACTGACAATACTTTGAAAAGTTGTGAAAACGCATGTGCTCCATTTAACCAAACATCGTTTCGCTAGATAAGACCCTTATTCCTCGGCAGAGCTCTTTGAAGGTGCATTGAAACTGAGATTTGGACCTTCAAACCGTTGGACCCCATTGAAGTCCACTATATGGAGAAAAATCCTGGAATGTTTTCCTCAAAAACCTTAATTTCTTTTCGACCAAAGTAAGAAAGACATGGACATCTTTGATGATGTGGGGGTGAAATTATCAGGAAATTAGAATTCTGAATGAACTAATCCTTTAAATTTCAACTTGCAACTATTGCAACAATTTGCAATAAATGCTAATGTTGAAGCCTCCCTAAAAAGGGCCTAGTAATCTTTCAGCCTTTCTCATTCCCCGTAATGATGCTCTTATAATTACATATTTTGACTGATCATGCAAACACCTTTGTATTAGAAAAATCTCGGAACCATTTTCTGTCCCAGAACTCATTTTCAGCAGCAGCCTTGTTGTAGGCTACTTTCTGTTTTGTTATGAATGCATTTACTTTGATATTACAGATAATGGGTAGGGCTGGGCGGTATATCGAGTTTGTAAAAAAATTTTAAACGATATGGAATGAGGCAATACCATTTATATCGATACAGTAGGCTATTTGATACGAACACATCTGAAAAATAGCGGAGGACACAGTGTGAGCTGCTGCAGTGAAAGCAATAGGTAGGCTACAATTGTCCTAAATTGACACAAGCTTATTTTTAAGCTTAAGCGCTTCAAAATAACTGGTAAGATATAGTTAACAAGTTTAAAGCAGCTTGCCCTGTCAGATGCTCTGACAGATACTGTTGCTGACTGACAGATAAATACTTGCGCTGTTTAATGCATTTGAGATGTGGTGCTTTCCTCAGTGCTTAAAGGGATAGTTCACCCAAAAATGAAAATTCTGTCATTATTTACTCACCCTCATGTTGTTCCAACCTCGTAAGACCTTCGTTCATCTTCGGAACACGAATTTATATATTTTTGATGAAATCTGAGAGCTGGATCACTCCTCCATAGGCTTTTTAAGGGATTGAAGCTTGCCAGCCCCGAAAAGTTATTAAAGATATCGTTAAAATAGTCCAAGTGACTACAGTGGCTCAATCTTAAGTTTATCAAGCGACGAGAATAATTTTTATGCGCAAAAAAAAAACAAAAATAACGACTTAATTTCAACTATTCATTTCCTTATCTGTGGGCCAACTTAGTATGATAGTGTAGAGCTACGTCACACCTAGGCTCACTATTGTCGACGCTGGTCATGTGTGTGATGCGTGTGACGTACAACAACAGAAGAACTGCGCTATATCACTAGTGAACTGACTCGAGGTCCACAGAGAAGGAAATGAATAGTTGAAATAAAGTCGTTATTTATTTATTTTTTGCGCACAAAAAGTAAATACTGACAGAATTTCCATTTTTGGGTGAACTATCCCTTTAACTTAGATTTCACAGGAATATTCTCCATCTGTAAATGTTAGAAAGTTAAACAAATAGGCTATGTCCATTTCACTGTCAGGAGAGGAAGAGCTTCTGCAAGCGAATCTCTGCTAAAATTCAAGATAACCTGATTTATATTTTCTTTTTCCCGACATTTTTCAGTCAGTTCCACCAGTTTAACGTCTTCAGGCAATGCCGCCTCAACTCTGATTGGTTCTCTTCACGACCTGGGGTGGGACTTACAATTTTATTGGGTCCATGGCCCAGTCCCAATTCGCCTACTTACACTACGACCTAAAAGTATGTACTCTTTTTGTGAAGAAAAAGTACATACTTTTGAGTGTGTAGCAAAAGAGCTTTGGGACATACTATCACGTCACCTTTAACGGACAGCTCTGTCGCGTGTTCCTGTCACCGTAAACTGCTCTGTCAATCATCTTGTCGCAGTTAAAATCCTCCATTCAATCTAATTTTATTTCCTACCGTTTCGGAGAGCACGTTCATCTGCCAGTCGTGAGTCTTTCATGCGGAGACTTTCCTCATGTGTTTGCAATTTGAATATAATGATGCATTTAAAAGGTAATGGCTAAACGTATCTTTACAAAAGTTCACAATGCTGCTGCAGATGCAATAAAATGTAGACAACGTTGAATAAATACATTTTCGGCAGGTTAGATACTGATAATTAATCACTCAAACCCCTTTATCTAAACCTCTCGACATAACCGCCGGACTCGCGCGTCCTCCATGTCTGTAGTTTTTTAACACTTTTCACTCGTGTTTGTAGTACTAACCGAATCCTCGTCCAACACGCGATGGGTTGTGGGCAATATTAGCCGTTAGAGTATGCATCGATCTGCACTTCGGATTCTGACCGGAAATAGTAGACCATCCGGGTATCTTTGGAACACTCATTTCAACATACTACGATTTGGGACATACTAATTCTATTTTCGAATACTATTTAGGACGGATAGTATGCGAATTGGGACTGGGCCCATCTGATGTTTGTCACGGACTGAATAATTAATAAATAGATCGGACTAAACCATTTTTAGGGAGGTAAGAGAAGCAGATATTTGGAAAAAATATTTAACCAAATTGCATGTTTTTGTGGTTTTTATTTCAAATCTCAGGCATACAACTAAATATAAATATTAGAATTATTCATGCAATAGTGGAATAATTCTGAGCAGCGGGGGCCCCCACCAATAGCTATAACATCTAATCCAGTCATTTAGCTTACTTTTTTAAACAGGTAAGTATAACTGATTAATGGAAACAGACTGAATAAGTTGCCCAATCATATATTGTTCATTCAAACGTGGTTCTTATTATTATGTCATGCATGCCTGAGAGTCTATATGGAAAGAAACTGATCTCAAGACTCCAAAAAAGACTACACAGAAATCGTTTAAGAAATTACAATCATTTTGGAAAAACAAACCTTATTATTTAATATCCTCCTAAGACCCAAAAAGTGTGGGTATTTTGTTTTTTGCATCATTGTTTGCCGCATAAAAAAAAATGGGGAAAATATTTGAAAAATGATATCTTATTCCTATTTTAAGCTGATGTCCTCTGTAGATGATACTCTCAGACTCATATTTTAGGAAAACTTTTTTTAAATTCACCTATCAATTTTTACTTGTGTTTTGTAACAATGATATGAGAATAATGTTGGCGTTTAGAAAATGTTTATATTTTGCATTTTTTAAGCACATTAGTTAGGTGTTTAAAGGGGCTATATGCAACAAATTCCCCCAAAATAAACATAACAATAGCCTTTTTATTTGACCATTTATGACTTAAACATCTCCTGTTGAGCATACTGACACCTTGTCCGCTCACAGAGGGTGCACCTATAAGCCTGTATCCTATTTTTCCTATTTTCTGTCGGGTCGGATTTTTCCCGCGCTGTCTGCGGATGTGACGTCAAGCGCGTTCATGTTAAACATTTCAGATCACTCTGCCACCACCGCTAGTCAGCAAGTAGCCTACACTCGTAAGCAGTGCAATGGATTTTGCGAATACACAGAAGAGACCCAGGACAACTCGGACACCAACAGTAACTCCGCAGAAGAGGAAAACTCGAGATTTGAGTCGTTACAATATATTTGGCTTTCATCCCTCAAGAAGAAAGTCAACAAGTGCGAGGCTGAAACAGCCGACAGCGCACGGATATACGCGTCGAGATATTTCTCAATGAACAGCTGCCAGCACCCGATCAGGAGCTGACTGTGAATGCCTCGCACCCAAACTGTATTATTTCACAGATCGCGTGTGTCCCTTTCATTGCAGAACCGTACTCTACGCGCTGCCTCTGCAAACGCGAGATTCGAGTCGTTCACAATATATTTGTTTTTCATCTCTCGAGAAGAAAATCAACGGGCGCGAGGCTGAAACACCCGAAAACGCACGGCTGTGCGCGTCGAGATATTTCTCAATGAACACAGCCAGCAGCACCCTCAGGAGCTGACTGTTCATGCCTCGCACACACACAGAATCTTTATTGCAAAGTAGACCCGCTGCCTCGGCAAACGCGAGATCAGAGCCACTATAGATTTATTTATTTATTTAATGTATACATTTTTTGTGTAGTTTGTCAGCTACACGTTTGACCTTTTGATAAGAGAACACTTATCTCAAACAATATATGTATTTGACTGTTCTTACCTCTGTAAACATAATGTTGACCTCCTTGCAGCAGACGCAAGGAGGTCGATTGCTCGATTGCTTTTGTCCGCCTCGCTGCCTGCTGTGAGCTGTGAGTTTGTTTGCGTCGTGGCTGTCTAAGCCTCGTATTAGCTTCGTATTTCCTTCTGTTTTTCCGTATTTCTCTCTTTATTCTGTTCTGAACCATCATTTAACTCATAATTACAACTCGGACTGTTGGCCAGACGCGTCTCAAGCCATTATACGGCTGGAACCGCAAATACGGTTTGAACATTGGTTGTTGGTCGTAGAGCGAGACACCGCTTCACTGCTGTTCGCCCTGCGATCGACTGCTTTTGTCAGCCTCGTTGCCTGCTGTGAGTTTGTTTGTTTGCGTTTGTTTGTTTGCGCAAATACGGTTTGAACATTGGTTGTTGGTCGTAGAGCGAGACACCGCTTCACTGCTGTTCGCCCTGCGATCGACTACTTTTGTCAGCCTTGTTGCCTGCTGTGAGTTTGTTTGTTTTCCCGTCTATCGTGCGTCTACATTACACCCATACCACTAAAAATACGTTTTTTACCCAAGACTTGAGTCACAAATTAGTATAAATATTAATAGCATCACTGGTTGCATCATTGCTAACTTACTGTCCATCTGTTAAAATGGCGAATATATCAGGTGTATGTTATCTACCTTTTGGTGCAGATGAGAACAAATCTGAATTGCTCGCGGTGCAGTCTGAATTAGAAGCTGTAGAAAAGCAGATCCGTGACCTTCTAGAGAGACAAGCTGAGCTGAGAGACCGGCGTTTAGCTCTTGAAACATCACGCGCTGATGCACACGGATCAGTGATTAATGTTAGTAACCCGCTGACGCTGACCTCGTCTACTCCGTGCGTTTCTCAGTATTGGTCCCGAGCGTCCAGGTCACGATCAGCCATGATTTCATTCACTCCGGCTCCAACACACCACCACGAAGCCTGGGTGGTTCCGCGGAAGCCGTGAGCCAGGACAAGAATCTTTTCGCCCCTCCCGGTTTTCGAGATCTCCACTCAGAGCCGCTTCTCCCCTCTTTGCGAAACGGAACGCGATGCTGTGATCGTCGGCAATTCCACCGTCCGACACGTCCACGCTACGTTAGGTAAAAGTAAGGTGCACAGTCACTGCTTTCCTGGTGCTCGAGTTCTCGATATCACTGCGCGGGTAACTGAGATCTTGAACGGTGACGAGCGCGTCGGAGCTGTTGTGCTGCACGCGGGAGCTAACGACATTAGGATGCGACAGACGGAGGTTCTGAAGAAAGACTTCAGGAGCCTTATCGATACGGTACGCAGCACATCGCCTGAAACATCGATAATTGTGTCTGGACCGCTTCCTACGTACCGATGAGGGCATGAAAAGTTCAGCAGATTATTCGCGCTAAATGAATGGTTATTGTCATGGTGCAATGAGCAGAAACTGATTTTTGTAAATAATTGGAATCTGTTTTGGGAGCGACCAAGGCTCTTCCGCGCTGATGGCTTACACCAAAGTAGAATCGGGGCAGATCTTCTGTCGGATATCATCTCCAAGATGTTAAATACCATTTGACTAGTAACCAAAAATCCAAATCACAGTCTCTACTGCACCAATTTAATTGATATTAATACTAGTGTAGAACATTGCATAGAAACTGTGTCTATTCCTCGTTTACTAAGATCAAATAATAAATCTACTGCGGAATCTAGAAAAAATCTAATTGTTATTAAAACAAAAAATCTCGCTATTAGTGAACAAAAACAATTTCTAAAGCTAGGTCTTCTAAACATTAGATCGCTCACACCTAAGGCGGTTATTGTACATGAAATGGTCACAGATAATAATTTCGATGTTCTGTGCCTTACTGAAACCTGGCTTAAACCAAATGATTATTTCGGTCTAAATGAGTCTACTCCGCCAGGATACTGTTATAAGCATGAGCCCCGTCTGATCGGTCGTGGCGGCGGTGTTGCAACAATCTACAGAGATATCCTTAATGTTACTCAGAAAACTCGTCATAGGTTTAATTCGTTTGAAGTGCTTGTGCTAAATGTTACGCTCTTAGATGTAAGAAAAAAATCCCTATTATCTCTAGCATTGGCTACCGTATATAAACAGATGAAACCCAAACAAACAGATGAATTAGACGAACTAACTAGCACTATGAGCACCATTCTCTCTAGAACATTGGATATTGTTGCACCCATTAGATTAAAAAAGGTCAGAGAAAAAAGTATAGCACCATGGTACAATAATACTACGTATGTTTTAAAGAGAGAAACCCGTAATTTAGAGCGTAAATGGAAAAAAAATAATTTAGAGGTCTTTAGAATCGCGTGGAAAGACAGTATGTCACTTTATAAAAAGGCACTTAAAACTGCCAGGGCTGAGCACCTCAGCAAATTAATAGAAAACAACCGAAATAATCCAATGTTTTTATTTAATACCGTGGCTAGACTAACAAATAAACAGACGTCGTCTGAACAAAATACCTCGTTACAGTTTAGTAGTAATGATTTCATGAACTTCTTCACCGAGAAAATTGAAAGCATCAGAATCAAAATCATAAACGTTCGATCTTTGCACGCGCCTTATAATTCGGCCGCAATTATCACCCCGCAAGAACAATTACAATGCTTTACAACCATAGAACAAAAGGAGTTAAATAAACTTATCACTTCGTCTAAAACAACAACATGTTTATTAGATCCTATACCAACTGAACTACTGAAAGAAGTGTTACCTATAGTGGAAGAGACTCTTCTCAATATTATTAACTCATCTTTATCTTTAGGTCATGTTCCAAGAATGTTCAAGCTGGCAGTTATAAAACCTCTTATTAAGAAACCACAATTAGATCCAAATAACCTAGCAAATTACAGACCCATTTCGAATCTTCCATTTATGTCAAAAATATTAAAAAAAGTTGTGTCCGCTCAACTCGGCTCTTTCTTGCAAGAAAACGACATCTATGAAAAGTTTCAGTCTGGATTCAGGCCACATCATAGCACTGAAACTGCGCTTGTTAGAATCACAAATGATTTACTTTTAGCTTCGGACCAAGGCTGTATCTCAGTACTAGTTTTACTTGATCTTAGTGCTGCGTTCGATACTATAGATCACACAATACTCTTAGATCGACTACAAAATTACACTGGTGTTCAAGGACAAGCATTAAGCTGGTTCAGGTCATACTTATATGACCGCTACCATTTCGTCTACTTAAATGGAGAAAAATCGATTATAACTTCGGCAAACTATGGAGTGCCGCAGGGATCTGTGTTAGGCCCTTTATTATTCTCAATATATATGCTGCCACTTGGTAATATTCTAAGGAAACATGGAATTAGTTTCCATTGTTATGCTGATGACACTCAAATATATATTTCATCACGGCCAGATGAATACGCTAAATTATCCAAATTGACAGATTGTGTTAAAGATATAAAAGATTGGATGACGCGTAATTTTCTTTTATTAAATCCAGACAAGACAGAGGTAATACTTACCGGTTCTAAAAACCGTCCACAAAACCTTTCACAGCACGACTTTAACATAGTAGGATGCCCTGTTACTTTATCCGCTACAGTAAAAGACCTGGGTGTTACATTAGACTGCAACCTGTCTTTTGAAAAGCATATTTCATATGTTACAAAAACAGCCTTTTTCCACCTTAGAAACATTGCTAAGCTACGTAATATGCTATCACTCTCTGATGCAGAAAAGTTAGTTCATGCATTCATGACCTCGAGACTAGATTACTGTAATGCTTTATTAGCTGGTTGTCCTGCATCTTCAATAAACAAGCTACAGTTAGTCCAAAATGCAGCCGCTAGAGTTCTTACTAGATCAAGAAAATATGATCATATAACACCGATTTTATCATCACTTCATTGGTTACCTATAAAGTTCCGTATTAAATACAAGGTATTGCTTTTGACTTATAAAGCTCTAAATGGTTTAGCTCCAGTCTATTTAACGGATCTTCTATCGCCTTACAATCCATCGCGCTCTTTAAGATCACTAGATTCGAGGCTTCTGGTCATTCCTAGGATATCCAGATCCACCAAAGGAGGCAGAGCATTTTCACATTTAGCTCCGAAGCTCTGGAATAGCCTTCCTGATATTGTTCGTAGCTCAGACTCGCTCTCCCAGTTTAAAACTAGACTGAAGACACATCTATTTAGCCAGGCATTCATATAAATTTTTTATCTTACAGTTACTGTAAATTCGGCCTCTAGTTCATAAACGCCAGAGGAGAACTGGCCCCCGACTGAGCCTGGGTTCTCCCAAGGTTTTTTTTTCTCCATTGGGTCATCTGATGGGGTGTTAGGACACCATTAGGTCACTGGATGGAGTTTTTCGGTTCCTTGCCACTGTTGCCTTTGGCTTGCTCAGTTGGGGATATTCAAATTAATTAACCAATCATACCATTGATCAGCTCTACCAAACCAAATATGTATGTATATATGTGTCTGTACATATTTGTACCGCTTCCGATTGCATCTGGTAATCTGAATCTCTTTGATGGACATGAACAGTGTTCATAATGCAACTCTTGACTGTTAACACTGCAGTGCTTTCAAAAATTTTCTCTCTCTTGAGTATTTTTATTGGTATGTACTTGGATGTCTTTTTTCCAGTAATAAACAAACATTGTTAAGTTATTTTGATTGATACTGTGAAGCAGCTTTGATACAATCTGTATTTTGAAAAGCGCTATATAAATATATTTGACTTGACTTGACTTGACTAGATGACTTGTGAAGTGTGCCCGTACGAGCGCGCGCTGCGAGAGCGAGCAGAAAGGAAGAGCAGTTCTGTTTTTTGGCCACAGGTGTTAGTCGCGAGTTTAAATTTCAGAAAAACGCATATAGCCCCTTTAACAGGAAGGGTTTTTAGGACAATAACTTCCATCTAAACCATACTTTGTACTGAATTCATTCATTCAATCAATGTCAGTCATATTTGAATTGCAAGCAGAGAGTGCTGTCATGATTAAACCTCCAACTTTTGGTATTTCAGAATGAAATTTAAAAATAAAAAAAAGAAAGCCCTGAGTGTGCTCTTTGCAGTACATTCAAACTGTGTAGTTTCATAGAAATTTGTTAAAATATGATATCCTCTTCAGAAGAAAAATTTATGGCTGGGTCCCAGGAGGATATATTGTTTATTGATGAAAATATATGCACATCTGGCTAAATTCATAATGTTTTTGTTAAACTAAATCAAAAGCAAAAGTAAAATAGTATGTGCAGTATTTAGACTTTGGACTCAGATCATAACATCATTACATGGTAAAAGGGTTCCCGGAAAGGCAATAAAAACATGTTTACTGTAATGCCTGTTTGACATGAAAGGAGAGAGTAACAGAATGATATTTGCATTATTTAGCTTCAGGTCACATGTGTGACACTTATGTACTTATTTGTGGCCTATATATCTCTGCATCTATCATAAACACTGTCATTTCTGAATGATATTTCAGTCTCATTTATACTCCTGACATCATCATCATCATCAGAAAATCTGTAAATATATTTGCTGAAATATAAAGAGGCCTTGTACTCGAAATTAGTTAATTTTGTAGTGAGTGTAAATAATTTGTTGTGACATGACGTCATAGGAAAATGATTGAATGAGTAAATATTTCAGTTAATGATACGGGAGCCATGGTACATTTGAGTGCATGATCGCAAGAGTCAGAAATCTAATCTATTTTTATATATCAGTCAAACAACAACAACACAAGGACTCCTGGGGCCCTTTTCAATAAGGAGGTTCAACCAACTCTGAGTTAAAACTTGAACTCTGAGTTGACTTACCCTGAGATGGGAAACTCTGTTTTCGGTTTCAGAACAGCTGAAATGAGTAAGTTCAATCAACTCTAAGTTGACTGACTCTGATGCTGCGTCCCAATTCGCATACTATCTGTCCTAAATAGTATTCGAAAATAGAATTAGTACGTCACAAATGGTAGTATGTTGAAATGAGTGTTCCAAAGAGACCCGGATGGTCTACTATATCGGGTCAGAATCCGAAGTGCAGATCGATGCACACTCTAACGGCTGATATTGCCCACAACCCATCGAGCGTTGGACGAGGATTCGGTTAGAACTACAAACACGAGTGAAAAGTGTTTTAAAAAAAAAAACTACAGACATGGAGGACGCGCGAGTCCGGCGGTTATGTAGAGGTTTAGTAAAGGGGTTTGAGTGATTAAATATCAGTATCTAACCTGACGAAAATGTATTTATTCAATGTTGTCTACATTTTATTGCATCTGCAGCAGCATTGTGAACTTTTGTAAAGATACGTTTAGCCATTAACTTTTAAATGCATCATTACATTCAAATTGCAAACACATGAGGAGAGTCTCCGCATGAAAGACCCGCGACTTGGCAGGTGAACGTGCAACAACATTTCTCTCCGAAACGGTAAGAAATTATATTAGATTGAATGGAGGATTTTAACTGTGACGAGATGATTGACAGGGCAGTTTACGGTGACAGGATGCACGCGACAGAGCTGTCCGTTAAAGATGACGACGTAGTAGCCTATGTCCCAAAGCTTGCCTACTATTTTACTACACACTCAAAAGTATGTACTTTTTCTTCACAAAAAGAGTACATACGTTTAGGGCGTAGTATAAGTAGGCGAATTGGGACGCAGCATGAGTTAAGCGCGTGCACCACAACTATAAAAAGCCATTATCAATGGAGCGCAGATATTATGAGTCACCATGGTAACAGCGCCACACAAAAAGAGGTCTGCATATTTCTCACCAGCAGTACGCAAACATTTTTTTTTAAGCAAAAGGGCAGCAGCGGCGATCGAGAGAGTTAGTTTGGGAGAAAATAGTTGCTCGAGTCAATGCGTAAGTTTACATTTTAATTACTGTTATACAGTGTTGGGTGTAATTACCAAGTAATCTAAATACTGTAACGTTAATTTAATTAAAGGGAGTAGGCCTACTCTTAATTCTTCTGTAATATAAAGTAAAATATGATGTCATTGCATTAAATACTGCATATACTATAGAACAATTCTGTATAAAACAATAGTGGATTTAACATAACATTTTTTAAAGGTAGGCTATATTTTTAATGTAACCTTCTCTCTCTACACACTTTGGTCAATTCAAGAATAATTCATGCAATTGTATATTGTTAATTTGAAAGCATTAAAAGTGCAGTTTATTGTCTCTTTTTTTGTATTGTTCAAGTGGTTGAGGTTGATATGGGATTTATAAAGTAATTAGTAATAATTAGTGACACACCAATATGTCCCTGAGCAAGACACTTAACCCCTAGTTGCTCCAGAGGCGTGCGACCTCTGACATATATAGCAATTATAAGTCGCTTTGGATAAAAAAAGCGTCAGCTAAATGAATAAATGTAATAAGTATACCAATACTTTCTAGAGATAGTAATTATTACATTAATCTAATTACACTGTTGAAGATGTCATTTGTAGTGAGTAATTAATAACTATTTTAGAGTAACTTACCCAACTGTTATAATATCAGAGGTGAAACTGGAAGAACAGTATGTTATTCAACCTAATTTTAATTTTCATGTAGTGCAATCCTGCAGGCTTTAAAAGAACATGGCAGCAGCTGAAAATGAAATATAAAAACATAATTCAATCAGGTAAGGCTTGAGCATAACATGGATGTAGGCTACCTGACTTTACAAACATTTGACGTATTAAATAACTAAATAGCATCCAGTGTCTAGCAGTGCAGCAGCATTTTTGACATAGGTCTAATTAACACAAATAAATGTTCATTCTCATTTGACATCTACTCAGCCAACAGAAAGAAGGAAGAGGCTCGCAAAGATGGAGATGGAGATGAAGATGCAGAGGAGATGGAGATGGAGATGCAGAGGAGATGGAGATGCAGAGGAGATGGAAAGGCAGAGGAGATGGAGATGGAGATGAAGATGCAGAGGAGATGGAGATGAAGATGCAGAGGAGATGGAGATGGAAATGCAGAGGAGATGGAGATGCAGAGGAGATGGAGATGCAGAGGAGATGGAGATGCAGAGGAGATGGAAAGGCAGAGGAGATGGAGATGAAGATGCAGAGGAGATGGATATGGAGATGCAGAGGAGATGGATATGGAGATGCAGAGGAGATGGAGATGCAGAGGAGATGGAGATGCAGAGGAGATGGAGATGCAGAGGAGATGGAAAGGCAGAGGAGATGGAGATGAAGATGCAGAGGAGATGGAGATGAAGATGCAGAGGAGATGGATATGGAGATGCAGAGGAGATGGAGATGCAGAGGAGATGGAAAGGCAGAGGAGATGGAGATGGAGATGAAGATGCAGAGGAGATGGAGATGAAGATGCAGAGGAGATGGAAATGCAGAGGAGATGGAGATGCAGAGGAGATGGAGATGCAGAGGAGATGGAGATGCAGAGGAGATGGAAAGGCAGAGGAGATGGAGATGAAGATGCAGAGGAGATGGATATGGAGATGCAGAGGAGATGGAGATGCAGAGGAGATGGAGATGCAGAGGAGATGGAGATGCAGAGGAGATGGAGATGCAGAGGAGATGGAAAGGCAGAGGAGATGGAGATGAAGATGCAGAGGAGATGGAGATGAAGATGCAGAGGAGATGGATATGGAGATGCAGAGGAGATGGAGATGCAGAGGAGATGGAAAGGCAGAGGAGATGGAGATGGAGATGAAGATGCAGAGGAGATGGAGATGAAGATGCAGAGGAGATGGAGATGGAAATGCAGAGGAGATGGAGATGCAGAGGAGATGGAGATGCAGAGGAGATGGAGATGCAGAGGAGATGGAGATGCAGAGGAGATGGAAAGGCAGAGGAGATGGAGATGAAGATGCAGAGGAGATGGAGATGAAGATGCAGAGGAGATGGATATGGAGATGCAGAGGAGATGGAGATGCAGAGGAGATGGAGATGCAGAGGAGATGGAAAGGCAGAGGAGATGGAGATAAGGATGCAGAGGAGATGGAGATGGCCCTGAGCCTGAATGCTGGAAGGCCAATGGCTGAGGGAATTCCTGGAGGGACTTCATCAGAGCCAGTCACTTCCGAAGATTCAAGTGCCTTCATAAAATGTAAGAGGTCTACATATGTGTTATTTTTTATATAGGCTGTTTTTGATATTTCCATATATTTTACTTTGGGTTGGGTTTTTTGTTGCTCCCAACAGATTCTGATGGTAATGTCTGTCTTTTGGAGCCTCCTGTCCCAACAGAACCCCATACAGTTGTAAGTAGCCTACTCAATACACCAGAAATTATGACAAATAGTATTATAAAATGTGCTCAACCAAATGCTCATCTTCACAGGACGATGGGGATGAAGAAACAGTTTCTGCTGCCACAGAGAGGCCTACAGAGGAAATGTTAATATTATGCGTCTACACATCAAACAATCTACACATTCACATTTCTTCACATTATTTATGTGGAGTACCCTATAGAATCGTTTATATCTAAGTATAAACGGATATTCTTATCTCTCCCCCGTCCCCAGAGATTGGAAGAACAGCAGGAGGAAGGTCCATCAACTTCTGGTGCACAGATGAACACAGTTCAGTGATTTTCAGTGAATGCCACAGTTTAATTCTGTAGAATTTGTTTAGAACTACACGATGTAACTCTAATCTACTGTATTTTCAGTTGCCAGTTAAGAAGTTATATAGACTTCATCTTATTAAAAAAATTTGGGGAAAAAACAGCAATGAATAAATGTACCGAAAGAATGAATGAGGTGTTTAAACACCGCTTCCTCTTTAAAAAAGGGGAGGAGACCGAAATAAACTCTGGGTTTACGGAAGTAAACCTGCTCCCGACCAGGTTAGGTTCACAGAGTAAGTTACCATGGTAACTGACTCTGAGTATAAGTTACCTCTCTTTCAGAAACGGGCTTGACTTACCCTGCTTACTCAGGTTTGACTTAAGGAAACATCTAAGGAAACATGGAATTAGTTTCCATTGTTATGCTGATGACACTCAAATATATATTTCATCACGGCCAGATGAATACGCTAAATTATCCAAATTGACAGATTGTGTTAAAGATATAAAAGATTGGATGACGCGTAATTTTCTTTTATTAAATCCAGACAAGACAGAGGTAATACTTATCGGTTCTAAAAACCGTCCACAAAACCTTTCACAGCACGACTTTAACATAGTAGGATGCCCTGTTACTTTATCCGCTACAGTAAAAGACCTGGGTGTTACATTAGACTGCAACCTGTCTTTTGAAAAGCATATTTCATATGTTACAAAAACAGCCTTTTTCCACCTTAGAAACATTGCTAAGCTACGTAATATGCTATCACTCTCTGATGCAGAAAAGTTAGTTCATGCAATCATGACCTCGAGACTAGATTACTGTAATGCTTTATTAGCTGGTTGTCCTGCATCTTCAATAAACAAGCTACAGTTAGTCCAAAATGCAGCCGCTAGAGTTCTTACTAGATCAAGAAAATATGATCATATAACACCGATTTTATCATCACTTCATTGGTTACCTATAAAGTTCCGTATTAAATACAAGGTATTGCTTTTGACTTATAAAGCTCTAAATGGTTTAGCTCCAGTCTATTTAACGGATCTTCTATCGCCTTACAATCCATCGCGCTCTTTAAGATCACTAGATTCGAGGCTTCTGGTCATTCCTAGGATATCCAGATCCACCAAAGGAGGCAGAGCATTTTCACATTTAGCTCCGAAGCTCTGGAATAGCCTTCCTGATATTGTTCGTAGCTCAGACTTGCTCTCCCATTTTAAAACTAGACTGAAGACACATCTATTTAGCCAGGCATCCATATAAATTTTTTATCTTACACTTACTGTAAATTCGGCCTTTAGTCCATAAACGCCAGAGGAGAACTGGCCCCCGACTGAGCCTGGGTTCTCCCAAGGTTTTTTTTTCTCCATTGGGTCATCTAATGGGGTGTTAGGACACCATTAGGTCACTGGATGGAGTTTTTCGGTTCCTTGCCACTGTTGACTTTGGCTTGCTCAGTTGGGGATATTCAAATTAATTAACCAATCATACCATTGATCAGCTCTACCAAACTTGGATGTCTTTTTTCCAGTAATAAACAAACATTGTAAAGTTGTTTTGATTGATACTGTGAAGCAGATTTGATACAATCTGTATTGTGAAAAGCGCTATATAAATATATTTGACTTGACTTGACTTACCTCCCATTCTGAAACAGAAAACCCAGAGTTTCCCTCATTTCAGGGTTAACATACTCAGAGTTTTCACTTAACCTTCTTTCTGAAACAGGCCCCTGAATATTCATATCATGTGTGTTTTTAATAGTGCTTTCTGATTACAATGATAATATTTTTATTTACAAATATACAGATAACAATTTTTTAATAGTGCTCCCTAATTACAATGATCATATTTATATTTACAAATATACAGATAACAATATTAACAAAATACTATACTGCATTAAATTGTGTCTGCCATTGCCTAAAAATATATGAAATATGAAAATATTTCACTGTAAAATACAGCTGAGGAGAATGTTTTGCCTTGTCAAGTTCATGATATTCTCATTCTTGTACTGCATCTCTTTCAGTTTCTCTTTTGAAGGAACATTTCCAATGACAGATGGGTGGAGATTATGTTATTTGAGACTTACTTAAATCTCTGTGGGTCTCAAGTAAAGTCAGTTTGCATTTGGCATGTTTTATTAAAGTATTCAATTATTTTTGTTTGTATAAAATGAATCATTAACCGTTCAGTTTCAATTAAGAAATATATAAAATATAATGTGCAATAATATTTTGGTAATTTGAAATAACATTCCATAAAAAGCAAAGAGAAATACTAATGAACTATAAGAAAATATATGATAAAAGGCATTTAGATTTCTCATGTCACCTCGATCTTCTCTTGGGCAACAGCGTGTAGGGTATGGACCAATCAGACACACACTAATTATTCATTATATACAAAGGTTTATGAAACTCCAAAACTAACAGCCCAAATGAACGAACACAAGGGCAGAAACAGTGTCATGCTACAGGGCATGATAAGGAGATTTTACGACCTCCGAGGAATGTGGCCACATGCACAAGAGAGAGACTATAGAAGACAGAAACCCTCTTTAAAACAGACTTTGCTGCATTAATCATAGACTAACTGATCTATGAATGAACATGCATAAAACTGTGAAAGAAACAGTGTAAATGGTTTACTGTCTCGTGTACTATTAGGTATATATTATGGTATTGTAAGGCCGTCTAACTCGATCCAATGGCGGCATTCGAATTAGTGGTGAAGGTCTCTGCGTGTTACTGTCTTTTCTCGCGGCAAAGTATTTTTGGTTAAATTCAATAATTTTTGTCTTATGTATTTACTCGTTATTTCATCTGACTCCATAAATGAAAAGGCTTTAATGATATCTGTGCATCATTAAATGTGAGCGAATGTTTTACTATTCTTATAACTCTTGAATGAAAATAATGTCAAAGTCAATTAGAATAATCAAATATCACAATTTAATATGTCAGGTAAATGTATCATTACAATCTCATAATCAATTCAAAGATAATCAATGTAAAACATCAAATGCTCTAGAACAAAGAAGAAAAAGTTTACCCAACAAGAAATGCGTGAGGCTGAGAGTCTCGCAACTCTCAGCCTCACGGGCCGATCTCAAATACAGAAAGTCCCCGAGCTCTCGCTGCGTTTCATTATATACCCAGACCTCATTTCAAATCTAAGCCTCATCCACAGTGGAAATTTACCTGTAAGTCACCATTTGCTAGCAGTGGAAAATTAGCATTCAGTCAAATGGTCAGAAGGTGTTAACTCAAAGACACACCCTCCAGTGTGGAAGATATTTCTAAACTTCCTAAGAACTTTATTATCTTTTGGTTTACCTCTTTGGGAATGAGACATTTGTACCAGTCGCACCGAGACATTTCAAATAATACCAAACATGTATGATAATCATTCACATTAAACCATTTAGATTCTTGTGTGAGTTTGGGAGATCTCTGCCAGGATGAAGAATGGGGGAGAGAAATGTAGATTAGGATGAGGGAGGTGAGACCTTCGTCTCAATAGTGCATGAGGGGGAGTTCAAATGTTAATTTCCTTTGTTTTCTCAGAGAGTGGTCCTCTCTTAAAGTCCTTCCAGTTTTTCCAGTCTTACAGATATGTATCCTGGTATACAACCAACTAACGATCAATGTAACCTCACCTGTATCATGCCTCCTACCTAATTAATCCTCATTTAATGACTCACACTTTGATGTACATCACCTTCTTCTAGAATGCAGTGTGGATGTGTTATAGGTATCTGAGCATTAATGAAGGTATAACCACGCTAGGGACAAAGACCCGTAAATCAACTAAGAGCCACTTTCCCTCTCAGACATGTCACCTTTCTGATTGGTCGAGTTCAACCCTTAGGGGAGGATATTTTCCATGCTTTATTAGAGACAGTCCATATGTGACCTCCCTCTCTTAGTTCTTTCATCCAGCCGCAACACTGCTCTGGTGATTCTGGGGAACCCCCTCCCCCTCCACGGGGGCCCCAGGGCCCAGCAGGAGTCGATCCAACCAGATATAGGCTCAGGCAGGAGAGAGAAGACTCTCTCACAAAGAACCAAGGACAATTTCAGGAGTTTTGGAACAAAGACTCCAACCAACAATGACTCCAATCACCCACTCTTCCGACTTCCTCACTTCCCTTACGAAGGGAACTCAACGATGCGTCCAACGACGCCATGGGAACGCCCCTAGCATGACTGCGTCTAAAGCATCTATGTCAACTAGTGCAATGGAAAGAATGAGCGTCACGGGCAGGTGACGTCATGACCAGGATATGATAAAAGCGCAAGCGATCTGTGTTATACTGTCTCTGTCTATTTATTGTTGTCTGTTGCAATTTATTCGGAAACGTTATGGCGAAACAAGTGTACAAGCAGTGTGTTCCTCCCTGCCCGCGTTATTTAACGGGTGGGGACACACACAAGCTTTGTGTCATTTGTTTGGGAGTGGAGCATGCGGTCTCAGCCTTCGAGGAGGCTGAGTGTCAACACTGTGAAATGCTACCGCTCCGCATGCTCCGCTCTCGCCTGTCACTCTTTGATGTAAAGAGTGGGCAGGCTCGCGATCCTCAGGGATCAGGACCCGCGTCTGCCGAGGCGGCGCGGAGAATGCATTCCTGGGGATCGCAGAAGGATCTTTCGGAGGGGTTGGAGACGGGTCCCTTGGCCTTTTCTCCTTCCTTACCCGGAAGATCCAGCGCTCTCCCCCCGGTGTCGGAAGCACGCTCTGCGGTTTCTTCCGCCCGGGGAGAGAGCACTCCATTACTTCAATGCTCTTCCTCCGAGGAGGTCGATGTTATGAGTATGGAGAGTGAAAGCACACACATGGGGGAAAAAGATTCACAATTTATTTCCCCAGCATATGATGAGCTGGTGGATGTTATGTCACGGGCTGTAGAAAAATTAAATATTGTATGGCCATCTGAGAATAAAAGCGCTCGTCCTAAAAGTAAATTAGATGAGCGCTTTTTATCGTCCACGACATTATCTCCACCACGAGAGCTTCCCTTTTTTCCCGATCTTCACAATGAAATATCGAAATCGTGGAATAAACCTTACTCTTCACGACTTTTTAGCCCTCAAGTTAAAACTTATTCGAGAATAAGAGGGCTAAAAGAGTATGGTTATGAGGCGATGCCCCAGGCGGAACAGAATTTAGCCAGCTATCTTTCGCCTGGTCCCGCATCGTCCCTGAAAGCCTCGGCTTTGCCCACTAGACCGCTTAAAGCCACCTCGGTTTTAGTGGGCAAAGCTTATACGGCAGCAGGTCAAGCTGGAGCATGTCTGCATACAATGGCAGTGCTACAGGCATATCAAGCTGACCTGCTGGGGGATCTGGATAGTAGTGAGGGAATTACTCATGACGATATTCAAGAACTTCGTCGTGCTACCGATCTTTCTCTCAGGGCTACTAAGGAGACCGCCAGAGCAATTGGGCGGTCTATGGCAGCCTTGGTAGCTACTGAGAGACATTTATGGTTAAATCTGTCAGAGATTAAAGAAAAAGATCGAGCATTTTTATTAGATGCTCGGCTTGAACCTTCTGGTCTCTTTGGCGACGCAGTCCACGCGGTCGTCGAGCGATTTCAGGAGTCTAAGAAGCAAGCTGACGCTTTTAAAAAGTTTATCCCTCGCCGTGTCCAGCCCCCTGGGGCTGCTGGGCGTGAGCAGCCCCAGCCGTCGAGCTCATCATATCATGTGCAACAGAAAGAGAGTGTTGCGTCTCGTGCACCTCCACGTAGACACTGGAGACAGACGCAACCCTCTCAGCCGAAGTCTTCTAAGTCGAAGCCGGATCTGAGGACCGTTTTTCAGGCGAAGAAGACTTCGGCTCAGAAAAAAAAAAGGTCCTGATGTTCATGCGTCAGGCCTGTGAGGACAGCCCCGACCGAAGTAGAGCGGTGTACACCTCATTATACGGTGCCCGTTCCATTTCGGGGTCCTCACGAGACCGTTCTGCCAACCCTGCCACCCTTGGTGCTTCAGGGCGCAGCGGTCTCCAGCGAGTCGCTGATGCTATGCTGCGGCACAGCATCGGTTCCGCGCCCTCTGAGGGGGGCGTTAGAGCAGCCAGTTCAGGTAGTTCCTGCCATGATGTTTCAGGCTCCAGAATTAGCTGTCTCAGTAACACCAGAGACCAGCCTCGAGAGGCTGGTTCCCTTAGTAAATTTTCTGGGAGCGTGGAAGCTTCTGCCGAATATTTCTCGTTGGGTCCTGCAGATTGTAGAGAAAGGATACAGAATCCAGTTTGGTTCTCGTCCTCCTCGTTACAACGGGGTGTTGCCCACAGTGGTGCATCCCGAGCAGGCTCTGGTAATGGAGCAAGAGGTAAAGGCCCTGTTAGCGAAAGAAGCTATAGAACAGGTGTACTCACCCGACCGAGAGTCGGGTTTTGACAGCCGTTATTTCATTGTTCCAAAAAAGGATGGAGGGTTGCGTCCTATTTTAGATCTTCGTTTGTTAAATCAGTCAGTTCAGAAACTAAAGTTCAAAATGCTGACACTCAAACAGATCGTGACTCAAATCAGATCCGAGGACTGGTTTGTCACGATAGATCTGAAGGACGCCTACTTCCATATCTCCATCCTCCCTCAGCACAGGAAGTTCCTAAGGTTTTCTTTCGGGGGCAAAGAATACCAATATCGGGTTCTTCCGTTCGGTCTAGCTTTATCACCCCGCACGTTCAAAAAATGCGTGGATGCAGCGTTAGCCCCTCTCAGGCTTCAGGGCATACGTATTCTGAACTACATCGACGACTGGCTGATTCTAGCGGAATCAGAGCAGTTGGCGGTTCGGCACCGAGGTGTCGTTCTCGCTCATATGCAGATGTTGGGGTTGAGGCTCAATGCCAAGAAGAGTGTGCTTTCTCCAGTACAGAGAACCACTTTCCTTGGTGTGGTATGGGATTCAGTGACAATGCGGGCCATCCTATCGCCCGTTCGTGTAGCTGCTATCCTGTCAGCCACAAAAGAGCTGAAGCTAGGCCAGTCACGCACTGTAAAACAGTTCGAGAAACTGTTGGGTCTTTTGGCAGCAGCGTCCAACGTGATACCTTTTGGCCTGCTGTACATGAGGCCTTTACAGTGGTGGCTCAGGACCAGAGGGTTCTCCCCGAGGGGAAACCCACTTCGTATGATCAAGGTCACGCGGCGTTGCCTTCGTGCCTTAGTTATATGGAGGGAGCACTGGTTCTTAACCCAAGGTCTGGTGTTGGGAGCTCTTTGCCATCGAGTTACTATCTCGACAGATGCTTCCCTCACCGGCTGGGGAGCGGTAATGGAAGGCCGCTCGGTTCAGGGTCTGTGGAAGAGTCATCATCTCTCGTGGCACATAAATTGCCTGGAGATGATGGCTGTCTTCAATGCGTTGAGGCAGTTCCTCCCAGACCTGAGGGGCCATCATGTGCTCGTACGAACAGACAACACATCAGTGGTCTCTTATCTGAACCGTCAGGGGGGCCTGCGTTCGCGTCCGCTTTGCAAACTGGCGCACCAGATCCTCCTGTGGTCTCTGGGGAAGGTACTCTCTCTGAGGGCAGTGTATATTCCTGGGGTCCAGAATATAGGAGCAGACATCCTGTCGAGGCAGGAGCTGAGGCCAGGGGACTGGAGACTCCACCCCGAGGTGGTGGAGAAAATCTGGGAGTTTTACGGCCAAGCACAAGTGGATCTGTTTGCGTCTCAGAATACGACGCACTGTCCTCTGTGGTTCTCCCTTACTCACCCAGCCCCTCTGGGGCTGGATGCTATGGTGCAGACGTGGCCGAGGCTACGTCTGTACGCCTTTCCCCCTGTTGCTCTGCTCCCAGGAGTTCTGGAGCGAGTCCGCCGGTATGGAATAAGCCTACTGCTAGTAGCACCACGCTGGCCAAGTCGGATCTGGTTTTCGGACCTGATCCATCTCCTAGACGGTCCTCCCTTCGAGATCCCGATCAGGAGAGACCTTCTGTCTCAGGCCGGGGGCACAATATTTCACCCTCGACCAGAGATTTGGAACCTGTGGGTTTGGCCTCTGAGGGGGCCCAACTCATAGAGAGTGGTCTTTCAGCCGAGGCTGCTGAGACCATTCTAAGCTCCAGAGCCCCAGCTACTAGGAAACTATATGCGCTTAAATGGAGAGTTTTCTCTTTATGGTGTCACCAACATCAGTGGGATCCAGTTAACTGTTCTGTGAACACAGTACTCGAGTTCCTGCAGGAGCGCTTTACGTCAGGCCTATGTCCTTCCACGCTCAAAGTCTACGTGGCGGCCATTGCGGCTTACCACGCCCTGGTGGGGGGTACATCGTTGGGTCGAGACCCCCTGGTTACACGTTTCCTTCGTGGCACTTTAAGGCTGAGGCCTGCAACTCGCACTAGGGTGCCAGCTTGGGATCTTGCTATAGTACTAGAAGGCCTTTCTAGGGCTCCATTTGAGCCCTTAGATTCGGTTTCAGATAAGTTTCTTACCTTTAAGACTATCTTTCTGCTAGCTTTTTCGTCCCTTAAGAGAGTTGGAGACCTTCAGGCCCTTTCAGTTTCCCCCACTTGCCTTGAGTTTGCACCGGGGATGGTCAAGGCATTCTTATATCCAAAACAGGGGTACGTCCCTAAGGTGCCGACCTCGACTCCGAGGCCTATTGTGCTGCAGGCTTTCTGTCCTCCTCCTTTTGCATCTGCAGACCAGGAAAGACTGAACCTCTTGTGTCCAGTGCGAGCACTGGACACTTATGTGCATCGGACTTCTTCATTTAGGAAGTCCGACCAATTACTGATTTGCTTCGGATCACCTAAGAAGGGTCTTCCTGCTTCTAAACAGACGGTCAGTAGGTGGATAGTTGAGGCTATTTCACTTGCATACGAGTACTCGGACCAGCCATGTCCTTTGGTGGTCCGAGCTCACTCTACTAGGAGTATGGCGGCTTCTAAAGCCTTACTATATGGGGTTTCTCTTCGGGACGTCTGTGATGCGGCGGGCTGGTCCTCTCCGCTCACATTCGTTAGATTTTACAGTTTAGACCTGGATGCTGCCCCAGGTTCTCAGGTGCTTAGTGCTTAGTTACAACAGACTGACACTCAGGTACTTGGACTTCTGGCGCTTTGGGTATTCTCGTTCCCATGGCGTCGTTGGACGCATCGTTGAGTTCCCTTCGTAAGGGAACATCTCAGGTTACTATTGTAACCATAGTTCCCTGAGAACAGGGAACGAGACGATGCGTCACCCTGCCATACTTCCTGCATCCCTGTGATCGGCTTGCTTCGGCAATTTTCGAAGCTAATGCCGGTTTGCACCGGATGTGCTTTTATCATATCCTGGTCATGACGTCACCCGCCCGTGACGCTCATTCTTTCCATTGGACTAGTTGACATAGATGCTTCAGACGCAGTCACGCTAGGGGCGTTCCCATGGCGTCGTTGGACGCATCGTCTCGTTCCCTGTTCTCAGGGAACTATGGTTACAATAGTAACCTGAGACGTTCTCCTGGGAGCTCGGCGTGGCCTCAACAGAGTCCCAGGCCCTGAACAAACCAGCCGTGCGTTCCTGGAGAAAGAGAACTCTCAACCAACTTCCACTTGACACTGCCGTAACCATCAACGACTTACATTTTCAACAACTTCAAGAATTGTTCCCACTACAAATGCAAGTATTCAATTCAATGAAATGTGAAAATGAAATTCTGATGGTTCTTTTCATAGTCCCTTTTTCCGGTTTCCAATTTAATCCTATCACTAACCCATTTCTGTATTTCTGTATATATGTGTGTTTAGTTTATTCATGTTTATGATTTAGTTAATAAAACTTATGCACTTTATGTATTTGGTTCTGATTTGCTTGCAATACGAAGTCCCTTTACGATTTTTGTTCTTGCTACATGCTCAAAACGTTGTACATACTAAGAAATAATTATTCTTCTGTGGCCAGGGAAGATACCCTTTTCTTAGAATAAATTAATAATCAAAAGAGTTCGTTGGACGAACTGATTAATTGATTGTAATATTAATTTAGCCATGTCAAGTTAATCCAATTAACTGACCCAAATATTCATAATTAATCATAACAAGTTATTATTGATTATTAATATTTCATATAGCTAGGTTCCTTACAAGCGTCAGCATTCTGTAATCAGTGCCAGACACATTTAGAAAATATTGGACGAGGCAGGTATGTATATTTATGGGGTTATATGTTTTTAGTGTGCATAGGAATATTTGTTTTTACCTGAATATAAATGCTTTAACATACTCCAAGCTGCATCAATACTTCTTACACGACTCATTTTAAAACTTAAGGTATAGATGTAGGTGCGACTCTGAGGAACAGCACAACCCTTCTTCTCTGGTAAGAGTGTCAAACAAATTACAAAATATTTATTTACAAGCAATGAAGTACAAATGAACTAAAAGTAGAGATTTTTTCTATTTAATTTTAACTTTCTAGGACTGTGTTTACTACAAACCCAATAACAAAAAGGTTCAATCAGTAAGTTACAACATGTAGAAAAACATTTCTTATTTTATATTGCAGGCATTGGCATTGTTTCAGCCAAACAACAGCATCCAGAGGTCCATGGTCTCACCAAATACCGTGTCAATGACTCGTCGGTACACCAACACTGAGCAAGGTGTTAAATTATATCAACGTGTAGTCATGATGAGGAATGAAGTGGTGACTGTTGAAACTGAAGAAATCAGGTTTCATTAATTTGATTAAAGGCTGATTAAGTCACCACATCAATGTAATGATTCATGTAATGAAATTCTAAGTACTTGTGAGGGTTTATAAGTTATATGCTGTGTATTCTCAGTGATTTCTTTTGTCTGTAAATTGAGTTTCATTGATTGATTGACTGATTGATTTCTTTATTTTGAACATGTAAATACAGAAAGAAAAAAAAATCATGGTAAAAAAAACCCCAGATAAACAACAAAATAAAACTCCATACTTTCTATGTACAAAAAGGAGTAGGAAGAAGTAAAACTTATGTACTCCTACCCCTTTACACCCTTAAAATATATAAGGAAATGGCTGCAAAATAATAAATCTACAAAGAAAATAAATCTATAATCAAAGAAGAAATATATATTCAAAATTCTATTCACATACATTACACATACTGTACACACCAATATTTGTACACATACTAAAAATTATTCAATATAAGCTCAGGTTCCCTTTCGTAGTCACTCCGAGTTACGTCGGATGACGGAGAATGGGGGTTTCGCTTAGAAAGCCTATCGACTTCGAGTATTACAAAACGAGCCAATGGCAAAGAAATGCCATGGGTCTGCGGAATTTGCATAGCGTATCTCCGCCCCACCGCATGGGTATAAAAGGAGGACGCCGGCAACATGCAGATATGTTTTCGCTTCGGAGCCAAGAGTATCTCTTCACTCCACAGCCATTCCTGATTTCACTCTACAAGACGAGCCATTCTCCGGTGTTGGTGTGACGGCGATCTGCAGCGAGTTCACATTGCCTGCTGATCTGTCCAGTGATCTGCCAGTGAGTGTGTTTCTCCCTGCTCGCTTCAACATCGCAGAGTTTTTTTTCTCCTCTCATAAAAGAGCTCGCACGCAGCACGTCTTTTTAAAGACGGCTCGCCCGTGCATTTAAAAAAAAAAAAAAAATGAATGGTTGCGGTAGCTTGGTATCGGACTCTGATGGGCACGAGCGCTGTCTAGTATGGTTGGGCTTGATCACGCTAGAGCAGCGCTCGTGGATGACTCATGTTCTCTCTGTGGGAACATGACCATCGCGTCATTAAGGTCCAGACTCGGTGAACTCACAAGAGTGAGAGTCCCCTCATCCACCACCCGTTCTTCGGCTGGTGGCCAGGGTGATCGGAGAGTTACGGTCTGGAACAAGGCGCCAACTCTGTGTCCACGCCCCAGCCCCCCTCCTCAATGACGATGCCCGCTAGTGAACAGGTTATTCCCACGGGTCTACCCTCTGGTGGCCCGTGTGTTTCATTTGAAGCTACAGAGGATGATACTATGTTTGTAGTAGCTTCACAAGGTGGGTTTGATACTCCTGGAAGTGACGGCTCGTCACAGCTGCCACCCTCTGGTGTGCATACGGCTGTGCCTGAGTTTGATCCGGAGATGACAGCCATGCTTTCCCGGGACGATTGGTTTTTGGGTAAGGTCGCCGACTCCGTCCACGGCAAACCCCAATACCTTTCTTCCCGGACGTGCATGATGAGATCTCGAAGTCCTAGAAGACCCCATTGTCTTCTCGGGACCGCTCGCTGATCTCATCCGCCTTTCCTTCCTTCGTTGGGGCCGCTGCCTATGGGTACACTGGGGTTACCCTGGCTGAACGCTCTGTTGCGATGCTATGTGTCCTCAGAGTGCTTCTTCTCGGCGCAATCCTAAGCACCCGTCCGTGGCCTGTAGTTTTTCGTCTACACTTGTGGCGAAATTCTATAGCTCCCAGGACAGGCAGCTGCCTCACTGCATGCCATGGCCATTCTGCTGGTCTACCTGGCCCAGGTGCTCATGGACATGCAGGAAGGTAGGACTGACCCGGGGCTCTTCATCGAGCTGCGCGCCGCCACTGACCTTGCTCACCGAGCGACGAAAGTGGCCGCGCGCTCCCTGGGTCAGGTGATGTCCACCATTCAATCCTCTGGCTTGATCTGTCCGATGTGTAGGTTGTCCGGCGGACCCCTCTGCTCGACACCCTCATATCCCAGGTCGGCCCTTCGGCGGTGCAGTTGAGGGCTGTACTACAGTTCTCAACCGCCCATGAGCAGACTGAGGCTTATTCTGTCCCGACGGCCCTGCCGTCCGCTCAGGTCCCTCAGTCTGCCCACCGCCGAAGGCGCCCTCCTGCGGCTCCCACCCCGTCCGTTCACCCGGGCTGGTTCTGGGGGCCGCAGGGGGACGCCACTGCCCTCTCCAGCCCCGCCCCCCGCTATACGCCAGGTTAAGCGGCGCTCTTGAGACGGGCTGCTCGGAGGTGGGACTCAGTTCTTTCCAGGAGCTGGTAGCAGGGCCACTCCTTTCCCCGGTGGAGGGCCGGGGAAGAATCCTTATTCTCAGAAAGAACTGACTCTCCCGTCTCTGAGCACACAGAGGCCGGATGACAGTGTGCGACGCCCCCGGGCCTCGCCGCTCTCGTCCCTCTCTGTCACAGAGTTCTCGGACCGCAGTGTACGCCGCCCCCGGGCCTCGCCACTCCTGTCCCCCTTTGTCCCAGAGGGCGCGGATGACAGTGCGTGCCGTCTCCGGACCTCACCACTCTCGTCACCCTCTGTCGCCAGACTCCTGGCAGAGCTGAATCCCCGTGGAACGCTGGTCCTTCCCTGGTCTCCTCTGTCAGGGTGCGGAGTTTGACCGTGCCCCCGCACCGGGTCGCTATGCCACCCTCGCCTGGGCCAGTCACTCCGCTTCGCTGCCCCTCCGGGGGGACGCCTGTGGTTCGCATGTCCCCGCTGGTTCAGTTTTTGGGAGCTTGGTTAGAGCTTCCCAACCTGTCCCGCTGGGTCGCCCGCACTATCAGGCTCGGCTATGCGATTCAGTTCGCACAGTCTCCTCCCCGCTTCAGGGGAGTCCGCTTTACTATGGTCGGTGGCAATGCCCCTATCATGAGAGCGGAGGTTGCCACTCTGCTGGCGAAGGGTGCAATCGAGACTGTCCCTCCAGCCGAGATGAGGTCGGGGTTTTACAGCCCGTACTTCATTGTCCCCAAGAAGTCCGGTGGGTTACGGCCAATCCTGGATCTGCACATCTTGAACCGCTCCGTTCTCAGGCTGCCGTTCAAGATGCTCTCGGCCAAACGCATTTTCGAATGCATGCGGCCACAGGACTGGCTTGCAGCGATAGACCTGAAGGACGCGTACTTTCATGTCTCCATCTTGCCTCGACACAGACCGTTTCTTCGGTTTGCTTTTGAGGGGCAGGCATACCAGTATGCGGTTCTCCCATTCGGGCTGGCTCTGTCTCCTCGAGTCTTACGAAGGTCGTCGAGGCTGCCCTTGTTCCCCTACGCGAACACGGGGTTCGCATCCTGAATTATCTCGACGACTGGCTAATATTAGGTCACTCTCGGGATCAGGTTTGCGAACACAGAGACCTAGTGATCCGGCACCTAGCCCGTCTGGGCCTTCGGGTCAACTGGAGAAGAGTAAACTCTGCCCCGTGCAGAGGATCTCTTTTCCCGGTATGGAGATCGACTCGGCCGCCATGTCCGCGCAGCTTACGAGCAAGCGCGCACACTCACTGCTGACTTGTCTTCGACAGTTCGAGGGCAAGAGTGTGGTCCCACTGAAACTGTTTCAGAGGCTCCTGGGGCATATGGCATCTGCAGCCGCGGCAACGCCGCTCGGATTGTTTCATATGAGACCGCTTCAGCTGTGGCTTCGCGATCGAGTCCCGAGGTGGGCATGGCATCATGGCACGTTCTGAGTTCCAGTGACTCTGACCTGCCGTCAGACCTTCACCCCGTGGAGGAACCTCAGTTTTCTACGGGCCGGTGTTCCCCTAGAACGAGTTTCCAGGCATGTTGTTGTCTCCACAGATGCCTCTTCCACGGGCTGGGGCGCCATGTGCAACGGGCATGCTGCTGCGGGCTCCTGGACAGGACCCCAGCGCCTTTTGCATGTCAATTGCCTCAAGTTGCTGGCAGTACGCCTTGCCCTGCACCGTTTTCGCACGTTGCTCGAGGGTCAACACGTACTAGTCCGTTCAGACAATACCGCGACAGTAGCGTACATCAACCGTCAGGGTGGTCTACGCTCCCGCCGTATGTCGCAACTCGCTCGCCACCTCCTCTTATGGAGTCAGAAGCACCTGAGGTCCCTTCGTGCTATTTACATTCCGTGAGATCGGAACTTTGCAGCCAACGAGCTGTCACGGTTTCGGCCCATCTCCGGCGAATGGCGACTCCATCCCCAGACTGTCCAGCTGATTTGGGACCAGTTCAGGGACGCACAGGTAGACCTGTTTGCCTCCCACGACTCATCCCATTGCGCCCTGTATTACTCCCTGACCGAGGGCACGCTCGGCACGGATGCACTGGCGCACAGCTGGCCGCGGGGCCTACGCAAATATGCGTTTCCCCCAGTGAGCCTTCTCGCACGGACCCTGTGCAAGATCAAGGAGGACGAGGAGCAGGTCATTCTGGTTGCGCCGTACTGGCCCACCCGGACCTGGTTCTCCGAACTGATACTCCTCGCGACAGCACCTCCTTGGCCAATTCCTCTGAGGAAGGATCTCCTTTCTCAGAGACGGGGCACCCTCTGGCACCCTCGACCCGATCTTGGAAACTCCACGTGTGGCTCCTGGACGGGACGAGGCAGGTTTGAGTACCCTGCCACCTGCGGTGGCAGCTACCATCACTTCCGCTAGAGCATCGTCTATGAGACATCCCTATGGGTTGAAATGGAACCTCTTCGTCAACTGGTGCTCTTCTCACCGAGAAGACCCCCGGAGATGCTCGATCAGTGTTGTGCTTTCCTTCCTTCAAGAAGGGTTGGAGCGAAGGCTGTCTCCCTCCACCCTGAAGGTCTATGTTGCCGCTATTGCCGCACACCATGACCTCATCAAAGGTAAGTCCGTAGGGAAGCACGACCTGGTCATCAGGTTCCTGAGAGGAGCGAGAAGACTAAAATCCTCCTTGCCCTCCTCTCGTTCCCTCTTGGGACCTGAATTGGTTAAGCATTGGTTCCCTCCTGTCCATGAAGACAGCGCTCCTGGTTGCACTGGCCTCCATCAAGAGGGTAGGGGACCTGCACGAAGGTTGACGAAGCGTGAAAGGTTCTCCGTTGACGAAGCGTGCCTGGAATTCGGGCCGGCTTACTCTCACGTGATCCTGAGACCCCGGCCTGGATATGTGTCCAAGGTTCCCACCACTCCCTTCCGGGACCAGGTGGTGAACCTGCAAGCGCTGCCCCTGGAGGAAGCAGACCTAGCCTTGGCACTGCTCTGTCCAGTACGCGCTCTCCGTGCTTACGTAGACAGGACGCAGTGTTTCAGGACCTCAGACCAGCTCTTGTCTGTTATGGTGGGAGACTGAAGGGAAAGGCTCTCTCAAAGCAGAGGCTGTCTCACTGGATAGTGGACGCCATTGCTTTGGCTTACCAACAGCAAGGCCGACCGTGCCCCCTTGGTGTGACAGCACACTCCACTCGGAGTTGGCTTCCTCTTGGGCTCTAGCGCATGGCGCCTCGCTGGCAGACATTTGCAGAGCTGCAGGCTGGGCGACACCTAACACATTTGCCAGATTCTACAATCTCCAAGTGGAGCCAGTGTCCTCTCATGTACTCGCTTCAACCAGCTAGTACCGGACCCGCTCAGGTCTTCGCTTGCTCGCCATTCCACTCCACGGACTGGGTACGTGCGATTATTCCTCAGGTGAGCCTTCCTCTCTGAAGCCCTGAGTTCCTCCAGCACTGTTGACCCTGGCGCCAGTGTCTATTGCCTGTGCGTCGGCTAGGTGCCTCCGTGTGCATGGTTCCTCCTCTGAGTAACCCCCACATGTGTATGTCCTAGGGGTCGACCGATATGTGATTTTCAGGGCCAATGCCGATACCGATTATTACAGATCAAGTACACCGATAACCGATATTTTAAAAACGATATATAGCCTATGTCTGGTGTAAAAATGTAAGTTAATGTCAAATTTAAGAAACAAAGAGTTTTGACAAATACTTTCTTTAAATTATTTTAAACATATCTTTAAATCTGAGAACTGATAATAATAACATTATTATTATTATTATTATTAATAATAATAATAATAATAACTAAAAAAAAATGTGCAGGGAGCACCCAGCAGCATTCTGTAAAACTTAAAGACTCTATTTTAATGGTTAAATTAAATTTTAGTAATCAAAAAGCATTTCTAATTAATTTAAATCATCAAACTTATTCAATTTATTCACAGTTGAACAAAAATTACATGTTTAGGGCCCTATGAAAAAACTAACTTTTATTTTGACGGGTTGCTGTGGAGATCTTTGAGTTTCTGTGTGTTTATGATATGACGATAACTTTTCTCAGTTGAAGCTTTAAAAAGCTCATGAAGTGACTAAGCGGCTCTGGAGATGATGTTTATGCAATCATGTCCTCATATAATGATGCGGCTGAGGCTGAAAACAGTGCAAACGTCACGCGTGCTCCAGTGTGTGTGTGTGGTAAATTAAAGCACGCGTCTGCACCATTCATTTTGAGACACGCAGGATAAATAGTCTTTTTGCGGTTTGAAGTTCGATTTGATTTGTACTGACCTGCTTTTTATTAATTCATCAAGAAGTTGACATATTCCGTGACATTCCGGTTTATACAGTAAATTCCGTTTTTATGACTGGATTACGCGATTCGGTCCGTGTTTTCTGCATCGCGGACATCACAGGACCCTATTATATTGAGGTGTTTTGCAACTTCAGTGTAGTAATTTATTGCTACTTCAGCAAAGTCTGCTGCTGCCTTAACTTTGAGAGACAAGACAACTGATGCGTGATCAGTGCAGCAGTTCCAGTCAGCGAGTGCTGTCGGTGTGAGTGCTAAACTTTAAGCTTTCCGCATTGATTGGCTGGACTCGTGACTCCCAACAAATCAGATGTGCGGGACATTGCATTGGCCTAGTCTACAGAGTGGTGAGTTCGGACAGAGGTGGCTGCGTCAGAGCCAAATATAGCGCATTTCAAAATTAAATTATTTAATCGGCAAATCGGTTTTGAAAATGGCCGATACCGATACCGGCCAGGCCGATAATCGGTCGACCCCTAGTATGTCCACTGTAAGCCTCCTTGAGCATGTGTCTTTCCCTCGGCAAGCCACCTTGCCACTCCTGGAGTTGAAAGTTGCCACCCCACGGGTTGGTCACTCCAGTGTTCCTCCATATGAAGCCCCTTGGGCCATATGTGAATTTCTAAGTCCTCCCTACGGGCAGGCATTGTGTTGCATATTTCCTCTGAGATATGCTTCCCAGTGTACCTTGGTATTCCTGTGCTAAGTAGGACTCCTTCGTCCGTGCCAGTATCACGACAGGGGGATCAGACTTTCGCAGGGCACTGTAAGACAGCTGGGAAGGTGGCGTGATTACACGGGGACCCCCATTCTCCGTCATCCGACGTAACTCGGAGTGACTACGAAAGGGAACGTAGTTACGTATGTAACCCTCGTTCCCTGAGTAGGGAACGGAGACGTTACGTCTCCCTGCCACTTCCGGTGTACCGCTGGGTAGACGCCTGAGTTCAGTCTCGGCTCTTCAGCGAAGACATATCTGCATGTTGCCGGCGTCCTCCTTTTGTACCCACGCGGTGGGGCGGAGATACGCTATGCAAATTCCCCAGACCCATGGCATTTCTTTGCCATTGGCTCGTTTTGTAATACTCGAAGTCGATAGGCTTTCTAAGCGAAACCCCCATTCTCCGTCATCCGACGTAACGTCTCCGTTCCCTACTCAGGGAACGAGGGTTACATAAGTAACCGAGACGTTTTTATTAGCACTGTGTTTCTTTGTACCTCTGGAATAAAATTTCTTTGCACATCTTTTTAAAATGGAATATGTTTGTACATTGCTTCAACTCATTATTTAATTTATTCCACAATTTAACGCCACTGACAGATAAACAGAAACTTTTCCTATAGTAGTTCGAAAACTGGGAGTCTTAAAATTTGACATTCTCCTCTCTTTCAGGAAACCTTTTCTGTATATTGCCAGGCAATAAATTATTTCTAGCCTTGAACATAATTACTGCTGTTTGAATTTCAACTAGATCAAGTAGTTTTAGTGCTTTAGACTGTACAAATAATGAGTTGGTGTGTTCCAAATATCCAGTGTTATGAATTATTCTTATTGCTCTTTTTTTGAAGTATAAATAATGATTGCAATGAATTTTGTGTTTCCCCAAACCTCTACACAATAATTAAAATACGGTAACACCAGTGAACAATACACAATGTAGAGTGATCTATTATCTAGAATGTGCTTTGCTTTAGCAAGGACTAGACAATTTTGTTTGGTTATGTTTTATTTGAGAATTCCAGCAAATCTTGGCATCTATAATCACTCCAAGGAATTTCATTTCATATACTTCTATTAACACTTTAGATCTGTAACTGAACTTGATTGATTGATTTACAATTGCCAAATATCATGAATTTAGATTCGCTGAAATTTAATGATAACTTATTTATGTCAAACCACTGTTTTATTTTCTAAATTCTAAAGTGATTAAATCCAGGAGTTGCTGCAAATTCTGACCAGAACCAAAGATGTTTGTGTCGTCTATAAATAATACAAATTTCAGTAGTTCAGATACTTTATATATCGTTTATGTAGAGAATAAATAATTTTGGTCCCAATACTGATCCCTGGGGGACACCACACGTAATGTCCAAACATTCAGATGTATAATCTCCCAACTTTACAAATTGTTTCCTGCCTTTTAAATAACTGCTTAACCAATTCAGCACTATCCCTCTGACCTAAGCCTTTCCAGTTTATTGATTAATATTTCATGATTAATTGTATCAAATGCTTTTTTCAAATCAGTGAATACCCCAACTCCATATTTCTTTTTGTCTGTGGAATTTGTAATTTCTTCAATGAGTTCAGTTAAAGCTAGTGATGTTGACCTACTTTTTCTGAATCCATATTGGCTGTCAGTAAGTAATTTGTATTTATCAATAAATTTGTCCAATCTGTCATTGAAGAGTTTTTCTAGAATTTTAGAAAATTGTGGAAATAGAGAGACAGGCCTGTAATTTGTGAAATGGTGTTTATCTTCAGTTTTATACAGAGGTATAACTTTTGTTGTTTTCATTTTTGTTGGGAATTGACCAGTTTGGAACGACAAATTAAAAATTTAAGTTTTGAGATCCCCTCAATTACATTTTGATTATCTTCATAATCTATATCGTTACAATCAGTGGATGCTTTAGTTTTGCATTTTTTAATTTTTCTTCTATTATTTATTTTTCTTCTACTGCTTTAAGAAACATCGAACATTGATTTCTTTCAATAAGATCATTATATCTGTTATCGGTTATCTGTGGAATAGGAATTTTTCCAGCTAAATCAGATCCAACATTTACAAAATATTTATTAAAGTTATTGACCACATCCTCCATGTTATTAATGTTCTTTTCATTACCAATGAAATACTGGAGATAATTAGACTGTCTGGTACCCCTACTTATAATACTGTTTAGTATATTCCATATACCCTTCACATTTTTTTTATTATTATCTAATAGTTTACTATAGTATTCTCTCTTACAAATTCTCATGATCTTCATTAACTTATTTTTATATTTCTTATATTTATTTTCTGCTTCTATAGTTCTGTGTTTAATAAATTCTCTATAAAGTGTATTTTTCTTTTTAAAGGCATTTTGTAATCCTTTTGAAATCCACGTTCTATCACTATCCTATATTTTTGTTTTCTGCTATTTTTTTTATCGGACAATTCTTATCATATAATAATTTAAATATTCTTAGGAATTCACCATATACTTCATCAATATCTTTTTCCTTATATATTATTTCCCAGTCTTGTGAAAGCAAATCATCTTTAAATGCAACCATAGAATCTTCTGTTCTGACCCGTCTGAATAGAGGTTTATTGTCTTTTTTAGATGTGTAGTTGCTGTTTTAAACTGTAAAAACTGGTAGATGGTCACTGATATAATTTATTAATAGTCCACTCACTGTATTGTTATCTATGTCATTTGAAAAATATTATCAATTAATGTTGCAGAGTGGGAATGTTGAAATTTAAAAAATGCAATAAGCATTAATTTAACAACATTAAATGTAACATAAAACCCTAATGTACATAACTGATTAGAAAAAAAAAAGAAAATTATGAAGAAATAGTTATTTAAAAAAAAAATACATTAAATGTGAAGTGTCACGCAGAGAATTGTGGGAATTTCAATTTACATTTTTTCAATGTAAATTATACAATGACTTGTTCTTTTTCACTTCCAAAAACTGTAAATTTAACGGTATTTTACAGTAAAATTACATTAAATGTACCATTATATATATCACAGTTATTTACCGTATATAGTAAGGAAACTTTCTTTTAAAAGTCTTTTACCTTTAAAATCACGATCATTTTTTACATTGTAGGCACGGTCAGTTTTGGCCCGTTTATTTCAGTACCAGTTTGTGTTTTTAAGTAGAAACTGAACAGCAGTAAGGACCTTATCTGGGTGAGTGAAAGGTACAGTGGGTGAGGAGGAACCTTGAAAAGAGTATAAAGGCTGTGTCATATCTTCCTGTGGTGTGTCACTCTCTTGCACAGCGTAACTTCTGTGTACTAGACTGAACCTATTCTTGCAAGAATAAATACTTCTCTTTTTATTAATTTGACTCTGAGTGTCTCTTACGCAGTGATATGATGGTTTGTTAATTTTTGCCACAACAACATTTTTAAGTCTGTCTGGAAATCAGTGTGTCAATTCCTCTGAAGAAAATTTGAGTAAATAATAATAATGATAATAGCTGAAATACGGAGGTAGGCTATAGTAACAGATGAAACCAGAACTTTTAGAAGTATTCCTCTAGATTTGGTACATTAGAAATGTTCTTGTGTTTTAAGACTTGTGTTTGGCACGCCTGTGTCATTTCTGATACTTTTCTGTTGTTAAAGAACTATGATTACAGAGACAGACATGCTTTTCAAATAAGTGGAACCACAAGAATCGCCCTGCATAATCATCTTTAGCTTTCAAACATTTAAAATGAGCAAACAATCCATGAATTCCTTGATTGATTATTGCTTCAGTCCCCTTTGTATACTATGTTTCAAACACATGAATTCTTGTTCAGCATCTTTAAAAAATACTTTCAGTTTCTGGTGGAGATTCAGTTATTGTCACGAAACACACAGGAACTATAGATCCAGTTGCAGTATTTAATGAAGTGTAATCCAAATCGTAGTCATCCAGGCAAGGTCAAAGTCCATATATCAATCCAAAATACAAAACAACAAGAAACAGACTAGAAGGACAGACCTCAGAAGTGTGGTGACAATTAGTGACGACTCCGTGACAAGGACTAAAACAGACAGGGTATTTATACACAGAAACTAAACAATGTAATAAGAAACAGCTGCGTGCAATGATGAGTAATGAAGACAGACAAAGGATCGTGGGAAATGCAGTTCCATAATGAACGGTGACAGTAAGGGAGAGAGACCTCTAGTGGAACACCCGGGGAAACACAAACCAGACACTGTGACATAACCCCCCCTTTCTACGGAGCGGCTACCAGACGCTCCAAGACACCACACAAAACAAAACAAAACAAGAGTCCAGGAGGGAGGTGGAACGGTGGAGGACCAGGGGGAGGGATGGTGGGCCAGGTCCATGAAGGGGAACAGGAACAAGGGTTGACGGCTTAGCTGGCGGCCAGGGCGAAACGGAGAGTCCATCGGGTGGCCAGGGCGGTGGAACAGGAACAGAAACCGGTTCAGGCTCAGGAACAGACACCAGCTCAGGCTCAGGAACAGACACCGGCTCAGGCTCAGGAACAGACATCGGGTCAGGCTCAGGAGCAGGCACCGGCTCAGGAACAGGCACCGGCTCAGGCTCAGGAACAGGGACCGGCTCTGGATCGGCAGACGTGACGTGAACAGTCTCTGGATCGGCAGACGTGACGTGAACAGTCTCTGGATCGGCAGACGTGACCAGTCTCTGGATCGGCAGACGTGCTGTGACTCCTCCACGCATGTAGTACCGCCACTGCATAAAAGAGGAAGACCGCTCTCTTGGCCGTGGCAGGACTGATGATGGGCTGCTCGGGCACGGCCTCCGGGATGGCAGCGGGCTGCTCGGGCACGGCCTCCTGGAAGACCGCGGGCTGCTCGGGCACGGCCTCTGGGAAGACCGCGGGCTGCTCGGGCACGGCCTCCGGGAAGACAGCGGGCTGCACGGGGACCACCGGACTCGGGACCACCGGACTCGGGACCACCGGGACAGTCACGGAGGAAATCTTCCTTCTCCTCCTCCGTTTCGGGACCACCGGAACTGGAACCACCGGAACAGGGACCACCGGAACCAGCGGTGAAGGACGCTCGGGGCTGAACATCACCGGACCATGGTCAGAGAATGACCGAAATGGAGAATGCTGTCGGTGCTCACTTCTAATATCTCCTCCCCTACGTCCTCCACGAGTTCCCCTAAACTTGACCAGAAGGGTTCCCTTAAAAGGCTCTCTGTCCCAGGTGGAAGGCTGCTCAGGGGACTTGATCGCCATGGCCTCCTCAGTCTGGCGGGTCCATAACGCCAGGCACTGAAAAATGTTCATACGAGGGGGAACTCTTCAGCTCTTGAACTCCCCCTCTGCTACCTCCTCTCTGACCTCGTGGTTGAGGAAAACCCGCAAAAATCCATACTGCTGGATCTTGTATTGACGGAGTAGTTCTGTCACGAAACACACAGGAACGATAGATCCAGTTGCAGTATTTAATGAAGTGTAATCCAAATCGTAGTCATCCAGGCAAGGTCAAAGTCCATATATCAATCCAAAATACAAAACAACAAGAAACAGACTAGAAGGACAGACCTCAGAAGTGTGGTGACAATTAGTGACGACTCCGTGACAAGGACTAAAACAGACAGGGTATTTATACACAGAAACTAAACAATGTAATAAGAAACAGCTGAGTGCAATGATGAGTAATGAAGGCAGACAAAGGATCGTGGGAAATGCAGTTCCAGAATGAACGGTGACAGTAAGGGAGAGAGACCTCTAGTGGAACACCCGGGGAAACACAAACCAGACACTGTGACAGTTATTTGAGGCTTGCATTGATCTCTGTGGGCTCAGTTTACGGTCACAGCTCTGCAGAGGAGCTTTAACTGGGGAAATGGTGAGGAAATAATACATTACTTTTGTATGAAATATTTAACACTTTAGAATACTGTTCCGTAATTAATGAATAACTACACAGGATAAAATGAGTAACACAATATTAACATTCTAATAACTACTATTAACTAACAAGAAACTCTGATTAACGAATTAGTAATTAATAGCGCTCAGTTGAATGTGGTAGTTCACTATTGGCTAATCAGTTGTTTTTTTTCCCCATACCATTCAGAGAACTACTATATTCAGGTTCATAATTAATGTGAATAATGCATAATGTATTAATTCTAAAGTGAAGATCATGGTAACCCACTAGTAATGACTCAATTATTACCAAATCCTTCAAAACAAGTCAAGTCACCTTCATTTATATAGCGCTTTTTTTAATATGTACTGTTTCAAAGCAGCTTTACAGTGATAATAGGAAATTAAAGTATAGAGATTATTTTGGTTTTACAGCAGCTCAAGTTATTGTCCAGCTAAAGTTAGTTTTGATCGATTTACTTCCGTTGAAAAGATTATTATTAACTTAGGGGCCGCTTACATGACTGTTATGAATGATCCACTGGAGGCGAGCTGGTGAGGACCCAAACGCAAACTTTAATACCAATAATAAATCAACACAAAACAAAGGCAGGGCAAGGCCTGAAACAAGAACAAGGGCCGGAAAATACAAAACTACAAAACATTCACATGTAACATTCAATCCAAGACAAAGACACAGGGCAAACATGAGGGCTTAAATACACTGACTAATTACAAGACAAGGACCACCTGTGAACAATGATCAGACAATTAACAAATGACAAGACACATGACAGGATCACATGACGAACAGGGAATCACATGACAGGCAAGAACAAGACACACAAAACCCAAACCGTGACATAGCCCCCCCCTTAAGGAGCGGATTCCAGACACTCCTAATGAAAACAGTCCAGGAGGGAGGTGGAGCGGAGGCGGACCCGGGGGCGGGATGGAGGGCCAGGCTCGTGGAGCGGAAGAGGGCCCGGAGACTGCGGCAGGGTGGAAAGCCAGGGCGGAGCGGAGCCTTCGGATGGCCACGGCGGAGAAGACCCTTCGGGCGGCCACGGCGGAGAAGACCCTTCGGGCGGCCATGGCGGAGAAGACCCTTTGGGCGGCCACGGCGGAGAAGACCCTTCGGGCGGCCACGGCGGAGCAGGAGGCCAGGGCGGAGACGACCCTTCGGACCCTTCTCTGGCTTGGCAGAAGTGACGTGAACAGTCTCTGACTTGGCCATCTTGTCCGTAGACACTGGCTCTGTAGGAGTGACGTGACGCGTCTCTGGATCGGCAGACGTGACGTGAACAGTCTCTGGATCGGCAGACGTGACGTGAACAGTCTCTGGATCGGCAGACGTGACGTGAACAGTCTCTGGATCGGCAGACGTGACGTGAAGCTCTGGCTGGACGTGGCTGACGTGAAACTCTGGCTGGACGTGGCTGACGTGAAACTCTGGCTGGACGTGGCTGACGTGAAGCTCTGGCTGGACGTGGCTGACGTGAAGCTCTGGCTGGACGTGGCTGACGTGAAGCTCTGGCTGGACGTGGCTGACGTGAAGCTCTGGCTGGACGTGGCTGACGTGAAGCTCTGGCTGGACGGTCTCTGGCTGGACGGTGGCTGGACGGTCTCTGGCTGGACGGTCTCTGGCTGGACGGTCTCTGGCTGGGCAGACGTGACGGGCGGCGCCAGCAGGGCGAGGCGCTTGGGTGGCGCCGGCAGGGAAAGACGCTGGATTGGCGCCGACAGGCCGAGGAGTTCAGAAATGGTCTCTCGGTTGACCGTAGGCTTAGGCCTGACCCTCGGACCCTGTGGGATGCCGGAAGTCTTTCTCTTCCTCCGCCGTTGTTGACGGCGAAGTACAGACTCTGGACTGGACGGAACCAGCAGTGAGGGCTTTAGGCTGGACGGAACCAGCGGTGAAGGCTCTGAGCTGGACGGGACCAGCGGTGAAGGCTCTGAGCTGGACGGAACCAGCGGTGAGGGATCAGCGGGCATGACGGTCGTGATAACATCCCCAAATGCCCCAGTAAATATCGAGCCGCTTATCCGAAGGGCAAGGTCAATATATTGGATTAAGGTCCATTGAGGGGTGTTATCAGGCATGAGGTAATCAAGAATGTCCGTAAGCCCATAACGGAACATGTCCTTTAAGACACTCTCATCAAAGTCCACCCCATGGCAGAGCTCACAAAATTCCTCCACATACTTCTCAATAGGGCGGTCACCTTGGCTGAGACGGAACAGGCGAGTTGCTGGGTCCATGTTTGGTCTTGGATTCTGTTATGAATGATCCACTTGAGGCGAGCTGGTGAGGACCCAAACGCAAACTTTAATACCAATAATAAATCAACACAAAACAAAGGCAGGGCAAGGCCTGAAACAAGAACAAGGGCCGGAAAATACAAGACTACAAAACATTCACATGTAACATTCAATCCAAGACAAAGACACAGGGCAAACATGAGGGCTTAAATACACTGACTAATTACAAGACAAGGACCACCTGTGAACAATGATCAAACAATTAACAAATGACAAGACACATGACAGGATCACATGACGAACAGGGAATCACATGACAGGCAAGAACAAGACACACAAAACCCAAACCGTGACAATGACTCTGTTCTAACAGAAAACCCTTAACGCGTTCCGGCCCGCTCATTCGCATAATCATTTATCGCTTCCAAGTAGCCATGTGAACCGGAACTGTTTTGACAACGTGTTATCTGTACAGAGGTAAAGGGAAGGGAAGGAGGCCTGCAGGGGAGAGACTTTGACACTTCAGGACTGCGTTGTCGTCGTGTCCAGGCGCAGGTCCTTCATCAGATCTGGATATGGCCTGGATCCTGTGGACTTCAGAAGGAATGACTTATTTGGATCATGTATTCTAAAGTGAAAAGCATGATAACTCCTTATTATTGACTGAAGTCAAGGAATTATTATCCAAAACCTTAAAAAAAAAAACTCAAAAGCTTACATTGACTTCAGTTATTACTGAGTTATCATGCCTTTCACTTTAGAATACTGATCCTTCTGAAGGATCTAGTAAAACTTGAGTCATTACTATCCAATACATTACAAAAACTTTAAAAGCTGCAATGATTTCAGACATTACTAGAGAATTATCATGTTTTTCACTTTGAATACTGATCCAAATTATAAGTAATTCCTTCGGAAGGATTTGGTAATACTTGAGTCTATATACAGTATATACAAAAAAAAATAATCTAGAAATTAATGAAATTCATCATCAAATGCATATTAAACACAATTCAGACATTCAAAAACAATTTAAACGTTTACAGTCGACAGTCGAATCCATCTGGACTAGAGACATTTTGGACTTCTGTTGCATTGAAATGCATTGACTTTTTTTTTCTTGTATGGCTTATAAATGATCTTCAGTGAATGTATTTAATGAATTGAGTGTTTATTGTGTAATTAAATTTCTCTGTACTGTATGTTTTGCCCTTCAAATTTTTTACTTTCTGTTTTACTTTTAGATGACTGACTGATAGTGGGTGGCGATCATCTGGTGATAGTTTTTTTTTTTTTTTTGTCTTTCTGTCTGACTGACTGTCAAGACACTGTTTTCAAGATATTTGTTTTAAATACTTGCAGTGGTAAGTCACACTAACTGTACTATTTCTTATTACATTTACATTACAAGTAAATTTCACGTCTTGATCTAGAAATGGTTATGTTTGACAGAATCAGGTGTATGCAATCCAATAGAATTTAATTTATTGCTCATCAATTTTTCAGGTTCTATCATTGGTTATCATTGGCTATTACTGGCTCTTGATTGCGTACTGATCATTTAAGATTCTTTGAAATACCACACAATTGTTCATTTTTTTGAGCCTTTAATCCAACATAATTACAGTACCTTTAAATATAGTGTCTTAAAGATGACAAAATTGCAAAAGTTACTAACTGATTTGAGGCTTGTCAGAGTGGATAACGAAAGAAAAAACCCACACTGGTCAGAATTCAAGAACAAGAGGGACAACATTTTTTACATTTTTCCTGTAACTAGTGTTTGAAGTTTAACATAGACTTTAAGAAACTCTGATAACCAGAGGGGTTAAAAACTATATGACGAGCCACTTTAAAGGAAATGAATGTAGAAATGTCTAAAAGAGAGTTTATTCATTTAAAGACAAATCATTTAATTTGAACATTAAAGAAAATAAATATAAATCAGTGACACACACACGCACACACACACACACACACACACACACACGCACGCACGCACGCACACACACACACACACACACACACACACACACACACACACACACACACACACACACACACACACACATATCCTTTATATATCCTGTTTCTTTAAATAATTAAATAAACACTATTGATTTGTGTCAGTTCACATGGTGTTTGATGTAGATTGTAATTGAACAGGATGATAAATTCGTCAGCATCAATACAATTAATTTAATTACAATGAATTAATCTGAATTTTTAATTATTTCTCCAGATGGCCTTTTCAGCTACTACTTATGGTAAAGGAAACTTTGGTAAGGTGTATAAAGTAACCTTTGGAAATACCCGTGCAGCTCTTAAGAAGGTGTCCTGTAGTGTCGTAACTAAAGAAGAAATTCAGAAAGAGAAAAATATATATCGGTGAGTATTTGTATACGCTCAAAAAAGAAAAACTGATTTAAAATGAACTAATGCAACACAATTCTTGCACATTTTGTGCAACTTGACTGCATTCAATTCATCCAAATCTGTAAATTACACTTCATCATTTATCCTGGACACTGCCTTTTATAATATATATCATATTTTGTGATCTTGATTTAAGTGATCTTATTGTAGGTCATTGCGTCATTCTAATGTGGTGAAGCTCCTGGCAGATCCCTGGCTGGACTCTAATGGTATGTGGAATATTCCCCTGGAATTAATCTCTGGGAAAACTCTGGAAAAACTTATGTTCAGCTCACAGTCATACATGGAGGTAAAATTATTTTTTATAGTTTGTTTGTTTTGTTAAAGATTCATAAATTTTTAACTGATAACAATATTTTCTTAAAGGCACTATGTAACCTTTGGCCCTTTAGCAGTTAATAAACAAAAAATGTAAACATTTTAAAAGAACATTGTTTTGGTTGTTCAGGTCTGGGACTGTGAATATGACCCTTCACGAGAGATACTGCTTTACACTGAACTCAGTTAGAGAGCTACATATGACAATTAACCTCTTCGATAATACCTACTCACCTGTTGAATAAGAAAAACGCCAGCTACGCAAAGTTTTTAACCTTTCAAATCCATCAGTTCTCACCATGTCCGAAAAGCTAAGCCAATGTTGATTCTTGTTTTATTACGAGCTCTGTCTCGTTCTCTTGTTTCGCCAGTGACTCTGTTGAGCGTATGAATTTAGTGTGCTGCATGTTAGTGTTGTCAAAAATATATATATTTTTTGATAGGTATCGATACTGAGATATCTAAAATGGCTCCAATACTCATTTTCCACAGTTTCAATTTGATTCTGCCCGACAGCAAGTTGACACACACCTTCCTCTCATTCACTCGTCTCATTCGCTCTGGTTGAACAAAGTTGGTGTTACGGGGCCTGAATTTCAGCCCAGGATAACAAATATTACACATTATGTAACTCATTCCCGCAGCTTTCACCCTCACTGCTCTTGACTAAATAACTTTTGTAACTTTAATTGTAAGGATTATTCTTTAGCCTATTTAACTTGTCTTTTTTTTTTTCAATTCAAAGTTGGAAATCCTGCTTCCTTTTAGCAACAAAATTACCCCATTGTAAAAACACAAATACATTGAGTGAGCAAACATTTAGGTGAAATAATTGTAATGTAATTGATCAATGTTTATATATATATATATATATATATATATATATATATATATACATACTAATATATATATATATATATATATATGAAGCTGACAAAAACATAAAAAAAATATATATGGCAGGCTTTCCCCGTTGTTTCGAAAATGGTATCGAGTATCGATATTTTTCATCATATCCAAGTTATAAATTCTAGTTTCAGGTGTATATACAATTTCCTGCGAAAACCATCTCGACATAAAATATACACTTACTGGATAATAGGCTTACCATAGTGAATCAGGGTAAGACAGAAACACGTTTTGGAAGAAGGATTGATAATGTATTGACTAAATTTAGCAAACAAAGTTACATACAACTTAGCATAGTACACTAAAACAATAACTATTAAATAATGCATTTCATCCAAAAGGTTCCGTAAGGTTTTTAATCGTGATACAATAGAAGAACCATTTTGAAATCCCTAAAGAACATTATATAAACATTTTTCCTTAGTGTAAAAAATATTTTAATAACCTTTTTCCACTATAAGAACCTTTTGTGCAATGAAAGGTACCATGGATATTAACAGTTCTTCAAGGATTATATAAATATAAATTTATTTTCTCTCTCTACAGCTAACAAAGCCAGTCATAATCACCATTATTAATGGTATGTGTGAAGGTCTGGCTTACATGCACAGCAAGAGTATCGTCCACCAGGACCTCAAGCCTGACAACATCATGGTGAGATGCTTTCTGTGTCCAGGGTTTTTCACAAACAGTTGTCCTGTGGACAGATACACGGTTAATAATACCCCCCCACACACACACACACACACACACATGATTTTAAGTCAATTTAAAATATTTTGAGGAATCTTTCTCTAGAAATTTATCTTTCAAAAAAAGTTTATTTCAATCTGCTCTCCTAAATGTCTAATTAGATCTATATTCTGAAGATTGTACTGTATAACAATATGGAAAGTTATGAAGTTCAATGGTTTTTCAGTGCATTTTACTACTGGTTGCATCTTCTCATCATGAGTGACTCATAAACTAAAAATCCCAAAATAATAGACTCTTATCAGATAATACAGCTCAGTCATTACAGTGTCTCATTCACAGGTGGAACACAGCACTTATCGGGCTGTCATAATTGACTTAGGACTCGCCAGATTTCAGAAGAACGGCCTTTGCTTTGGCACAGAAGGAGGCAATTGGTGTTACTCCGCTCCGGAGATTTTCCAAGGAAAAAACCGAGACCAGTACTCTGATGTGTGGGCGATGGGGAAAATCCTAGCAGAGCTCCTGATCGTGCCCAGAGCGAGACTCCCTCCCAACATCACCTCTGTTCATGTGTTTGCAGCCATGAATATGAATCCATATTATCTCCCGGTTTCTAGAATGGTGAACAGCCTTGTTTTATTGAGACCTACAATGGCGCAGATCTTAGGACAGATTGTTCTGGCAGGGAGAATGTGGATTTTGTTTACTGGCTTTTCAGGGAATGTAGGAATAGCTTTTTAAAAGATTATCTCGAAGCTTAGATTGGCAATGAGTTTATTACTATTCTAAATAAATTTAGAAAACAAACTCCTTACATTTCACTCAATTCAGTCAAATCTAATTATTAATCAACCAATATATTAAAAGGAACAACACAACTGTTTGCCACTATTTGAAAAATAAATGATCATAACATTTCAAATGAAGCCTGTTTTTATTCCATTAAAACGATACTGATAATATTCCAACAATATATAGGCTACGTATAACAGAATATACATATATATTTTACTGAATTAAGTGAAATGTAAGGAGTTTGTTTTCTAAATGAATAAAAAGCTGTTTGTCACATCGGTTGAGAATTTGAAAAGAGGGATCGTAACACATATTATAGGTGTTTCGCTTTCAGAAACTATTCTGGGAAGAAAATGTTCCTGCTCAGGAGTTGCTCTTTCATGCCTCGAGACTTAATGGAGATCTCATGCGTGTTTCAGATGTTTCTTTTAAAACAGTGGCAGTTTCTTTGAGTTTGTAGTTCAACCACTAGAGGGTGTGTGTGGTCACAAATAATGTTCATCCAAGTTCCAACTGCAGGAAGCTGGTTTAATAATTAGGGGCCAAGCCCCGAAGGGGCAAGGCACCTATTGTATCTGTTAGTTTTTAGGGGCCAAGCCCCGAAGGGGCAAGGCACCTATTGTATCTGTTAGTTTTCTTATTATTATTATTATTAGGGGCCAAGCCCCGAAGGGGCAAGGCACCTATTGTATCTGTTAGTTTTCTTATTATTAGGGGCCAAGCCCCGAAGGGGCAAGGCACCTATTGTATCTGTTAGTTTTCTTATTATTAGGGGCCAAGCCCCGAAGGGGCAAGGCACCTATTGTATCTGTTAGTTTTTAGGGGCCAAGCCCCGAAGGGGCAAGGCACCTATTGTATCTGTTAGTTTTCTTCTTATTATTATTCTTCTTCTTCTTCCGCAAATGGAAGTCTATGGCAGCCCTATGAACCGTACATAGGAAAATGATGAAATTTGGCACACTTGTAGTGATGCTAATGAATAGTAATTGGACCAATTTTTGACCCTCTAGGACCAACTCTATAGCGCCACCACCAGTTCAAAAATTCAACATTGAAATGGTTATAACTTTTGAACCCTTTGATCTAGAGACATGAAACTTAGTACACCTGATTCCACTCATCATGCTGATCACAACCAATACCTTACATTAAGACCCCGCCCATTACAGTAGTGGCCATTTTGAAATGTACAGTATTCAGTTATTTCGCTACTCCTCCTTCAAATTTTGTCCAATTTTCTCCAACCATGTGCTCAAATGATCTTCGGACTGAGCCGCATAAAAGTACTGTTCCCGATTTTTTTGTTATACTGGAAAAAAAAAGTTGTACTGTCGCAAACTTAACGAGGTCCACCCAAAATTGGCTAAGAGGCTGTATCTCGGCCAAAGTTTGATCAATTGAAACGAAAATTGGTACACTTCATTGGAAGCATGTTCTGAGGTTCCATGCCAAAGTTGGGAATAGCGCCACCTATGGGTCATGAGATATGAAAAATAGCTATTTTGGCCAATAACTTTTGAACAGTTTGTCAGAAAATCATAAATGTGGTATCTATGGATTCCTTGTGTCATGTCGATTCTGTGGATATCAATATTGCCAGGATTGGATGTACCACGTGTCCGCCATTTAGAATTTTGTCATAAATTGCAATATCTTTTAAATTATTTGACATATTAGCACAAAATTTGGTAGGGATGATCGACAAAATGTCCTGAAGGGACATGAAAATTTTGAACACAGCGCCACCTAGTGTTCCTGAGATATAAGTTTTTTTGCAAAAACGCTTATAACTTTTGAAAACATTGTTCAAATTTTGATTACTTTATGTCATTATGTTCCTTGGTTTATGCCGATTCAGACAATATCTCATTTGTCATTTTCCAACAATGTGACTTTCCGCCATATTGGAGCAAATGATAAACAGTTTTTTTGCTACTCCTCCTTCAAATTTTGTCCTATTTTGTCCAAACATTTGCTCAAATGATCTTTGGACTGAGCTGCACAGAAATGACTGAACAGAATTTCATGCCATACTGGTTAAAAAAAAAGTCATGATGTTGCAAACTTAACGAGGTTGACCCAAAATTGGTTCAGAGGCTGTATCTCAGCCAAAGTTTAATCAATCGAAACGAAAATTGGTACGCTTCATCGAAACCATGATCTGAGTGTCCATGCCAAAGTTGGGAACAGCGCCACCTACAGGTCATGAGATCTGGTAAAAATGGCTATTTGGCCAATAACTTTTGAACAGTTTGTCAGAAAATCATAAATGTGGTATCAATGCATTCCTTGTGTCATGTTGAATCCGCAGATACCGATTTTTACAGATACCAAAATTTAGTATGGATCATCAACACCATGTCCTGAAGGTACATGAGAAGTTTGAACAGAGCGCCACCTAGTGTTCCAGAGATATACGTTTTTTTTTGCCAAAACGCTTATAACTTTTGAAATCATAGTTAAAAATTTGATTGCTTTATGTCATTATATTTGTTGGTTTATGCACTTGAACTATGGACCTTCTGCATCTTAGCAAAAACACAACTTCACAGTGGCGCAATGAGATGAGTGACAGGCTTCTGACACAGAGATAGTGGGTTCGAGCCCCATGTTATACAACTTTAGATGATTGTGTAATTTGGAGCCAATTGCTGCAGTTCTACCTTCAACAACTTAAGTCTCTGTAAAATTAAGCAAACCACAGTGTATGAGTATAAAGCAAATGCTGAGTAAAGCAAGAGGCTATAACTTTGAAGATTGTTTAATCAAATCCCATGTGTAGCAATCGTTAAAACATGTGAATTGTGCAATGTTCAAAAGATTCCTAGTAAAAAAAATAGATTAAAAAGTTGGCCGAGATAACCTTTAAGTTGGCTTGTGAAAGTTTGGACCAGAAAGTTTGAAGAAGGTTGAAGTAGTTTGAAGTTTAAAGTAGTTTAAAGTAAAAAAAAAAAGATTAGTTAGAAAGAAAAAAGAAAGAAAAGTTCGAAAGAAAGAAAGAAAGAAAGAAAAGTTCGAAAGAAAGAAAGATCAGTTAGAAAAAAATAAAGATTAGTTGAAGAAGAAAGAAAGATTAGTTAGAAAGAAAGAAAAAATAAAGATTAGTTAGAAATAAAGAACGATTAGAAAGAAGAAAGAAAGAAGAAAGAAATATTAGTTAGAAAGACAGCTAGATAGAAAGAAAGAAAGATTAGTTAGAAAAGATATAGCAACTCGAGTCAGAACAGTCTGAGTGTCTGAGCCGAGTTTGGAGTATGTAGAGTTAAAGCTCTAGGAGGAGTTAGAGTCAGATTTTTTTTTGTTAAGAAGAAAAAGAAGTTTAAGTAGGATTTCAGTAAGTTGGCTCTCACAAGCCAACTTAATAAATCATGTATCCAAACAAGCCAAACCGCCTTCTGAATCTTAGCAAAAACACAACTTCCCAGTGGCGCAATGAGATGAGTGACAGACTTCAGACACAGAGATAGTGGGTTTGAGCCCCATATTATACAACTTTAGATGATTGTGTAATGTTATGTAATTTGGAGCCAATTGCTGCAGTTCTACCTTCAACAACTTAAGTCTCTGTAAAATTAAGCAAACCACAGTGTATGAGTATAAAGCAAATGCTCAGTAAAGCAAGAGGCTATAACTTTGAAGATTGTTTAATCAAATCCAATGTGTAGCAATCGTTAAAACATGTGAATTGTGCAATGTTCAAAAGATTCCTAGTAAAAAAATAGATTAAAAAGTTTGCCGAGATAACCTTTAAGTTGGCTTGTGAAAGTTTGGACCAGAAAGTTTGAAGAAGGTTGAAGTAGTTTAAAGTTTAAAGTAGTTTAAAGTAAAAAAAAAAAGATTACTTAGAAAGAAAAAAGAAAGAAAAGTTAGAAAGAAAGAAAGAAAGAAAAGTTCGAAAGAAAGAAGAAAGATCAGTTAGAAAAAAATAAAGATTAGTTTAAGAAAGAAAGATTAGTTAGAAAGAAAGAAAAAAATAAAGATTAGTTAGAAATAAAGAAAGTTTAGTTAGAAAGAAAGAAAGATTAGTTAGAAAGAAAGAAAGTTTAGTTATAAAGAAAGAAAGATTAGTTAGAAAGAAAGATTAGTTTGAAAGAAGAAAGAAAGATTAGTTAGAAAGAAAGAAAGATTAGTTTGAAAAAAGAAAGAAAGAAAGATTAGTTTGAAAAAAGAAAGAAAGAAAGATTAGTTAGAAAGAAAGACATAGATTAGTTAGAAAGAAAGAAAGATTAGTTAGAAAGAAAGTTTGGTTAGAAAGAAAGATTAGAAAGAAAGAAAGATTAGTTAGAAAGAAAAAAGATTTGTTAGAAAGAAAGATTAGTTAGAAAGAAAGAAAGAAAGAAAGATTAGTTAGAAAGAAAGATTAGTTAAAAAGAAAGAAAGATTAGTTAGAAAGAAAAAAGATTTGTTAGAAAGAAAGATTAGTTAGAAAAAAGGAAAGAAAGATTAGTTAGAAAGAAAAAAGATTAGTTAGAAAGAAAAAAAGATTAGTTAGAAAGAAAGAACAAAGATTAGTTAGTCAGAAAGATTAGTTAGAAAGAAAGAAAGGTAGATTAGTTAGAAAGAAAAAAAGATTAGTTAGAAAGAAAGAACAAAGATTAGTTAGTCAGAAAGATTAGTTAGAAAGAAAGAATGGTAGATTAGTTAGAAAGAAAGAAAGATTAGTTAGAAAGAAAGAGAGAAAGATTAGTTAGAAAGCAAGAAAGAAAGAAAGATTAGTTAGAAAGAAAGAGAGAAAGATTAGTTAGAAAGAAAGAAAGATAGATTGGTTAGGAAGAAAGAAAGATAGATAGATTAGTTAGAAAGAAAGATTTTTTAGAAAGAAAGAAATAAAAGAGAGATAGATAAGTTTATTAGTACATTGAATGGTAGTTTAATTGAGTCTAGGGCTTCATGGAGTTTAGATTTGAGTTTTTGTGCATTACTGGGCCACCGTAGCCTTGGCTCAATTTGAACATTCTGCAATGAAAGTCTATGGGATTTTTAAGGTTTTTAATATTAATTTTTAAGAAAACTGAAAGTCAAATCAGTTAGAAAAGATATAGTAACTCCAGTCAGAACAGTCTGAGTCTCTGAGCCGAGTTTGGAGTATGTAGAGTTAAAGCTCTAGGATGAGTTAGAGTCAGAATTTTATTTTGTTAAGAAGAAAAAGAAGAAATAGGATTCAGTAAATTGGCTCTCACAAGCCAACTTAATAAATCATGTATCCAAACAAGGCAAACTGCCTTCTGCATCTTGGCTAATAAACAACTTACCAGTGGCGCAGTTAGATGAGTGACAGGTATCTGACCCAGAGATAGTGGGTTTGAGCCCCATATTGGACAACTTTAAAATTGTGTGTTCAATTCCTTTTCTATCCAGATAAGCATTGTTCTAATCTTTCTTTTGGGATTAGAAATGTGTGTTTTTGTTCATTCTATGTTTATTCTCACCTGAAGTCTTGAAAGGTTTGTGATCAATTGAGCAGTCATTGACTTTCAAGTATTCTGATTGCAATGTAAGCAGTTACATAAATTGGTTGTTTTCTTCCTATACATGGTCGTATACTCTTTTTTTTTTTTTTTTTTTTTTTGCTTCCATGTGCTAATTCTCATCTTCATATATGTGTTTGTGCATTGTGTGTAAAGTAGTGAACTGGAGAGCAGAAGGGTATGATAAGATGTTTGTGGTGGTCTAAGTAAACCTCTGTTTTTTAAATTGTGCTGCCTTTTATACATTTCAAGTTAAATACATAAAGCTTCAAACAGAACACAAATGCCTATTCAATTGATCAACCACTGGCAACATTTTATTGCAAAGTATATAGTAAAGAATACTTTCAATTCCATACAAGAAATGGTTTGACCAACTCCACAATATTAACTGATCTGACATTAAACATTTGAATGTGTACATATGCATATCTTTTAATTATTTTAAGTCCCATAAACTTTAGATTTACTTAGTGACTTGAATATCAGTTTTTCCTTCTCGTCATGTGGACAATAAATAAAAGTTATTTTATCATAATAGTAAACCATAAAATCACATTAAAATACATGAACATTTTTGTATTATTTAACATTAAGAATTGTTTTAAAAAATAAATTGTAATTGTAAATAAAAGTTAATTAGTACTACATGAATGTTAAATTACAAATAGTTACTATTGTAACAGTAAATTATTTGGAACAACAGACTATTTAAATTAGTTTAGGTATATTGCCAAAAAGACTAAAAGCTAACCTAAATCAATTTACATAATGTATACAATTATTTATTCTCAAATAAGCAACAAAATGTCATTACACATCAAACAATACACTATCATTATACACAGAGCTGCACTCCAGGTTTATTGCTGCTCCTGATGCTTTGAATATTTTCCCAAAACAATCAGAGTAAAGCTTAATTAAGTTCAAGAGGCTTCATTTCTCCATTCCTAGCAGGCATTATACAAGTAAATTTACCTGTAAACCTATAAACTGACAAACTTCTACAGTTTAAAGACCAGGTTCAATAATTGTTTTAAGCTTTAGTTAATAATGTTGTATTACATTAAAGGCACACTATGCAAAATTTCCATTTGTCAAACAGTGACCCCTAGAGTCGCTGTGGAGTACTTGTATTTTTTCTGAGTATTAACTTCCACAGATTAATTGTTCACCACAAGACAAATTATATGTGCTAACAAAGTTAATAGGGTCAATTTTGATTTCATGTCAACTTTAAAACAGAGTTGGCATCATCTCTTCACAGAAGTTAGCATCATCTGAAATCCTCATACGAAGCTGGATCCAAATTGGAGATGACAATATCTAATATGCCCATGACAATTTAGAAACTGAAAATAGAACATAAAAATATGTATTAGATCTAATATAACAAAATTACAAAATTATAAAATGCATTGCGTGAATTCTTGTTTAAAGAGATGTGTTTAATCTACAATTAAACTAGGAATGTTTGTCAGAATAGTGAACATTATCAGGAAACCTGCTCCAGACTTTAGGACCCACATGTAAAAACAAAACATTCTCTCCTTTAGTGCAGTTCAATATCCTAAGTAGTACCAAAAGTCCAGAATTGTAAGATTCCTACCAGAACCTGTTAATCTTAATAAATAGAGATGAGGAACATCAGTACAAAATCAGTTAAATACACTAAATCTAAACCATTTAGAACCTTTAGATGATGACAAAACTTCGTAATCAATACAGAACTTAAGTAATAATTGTAAAAATGAAAATATGTTGTAATATAATATTTTATTAATCTATACACTGCATCTTGGACTAACTTTATTTATTAAAGGTGCAGGACAACCACCTAACAGTGAATCACAATAATATCAACTAAACTCATTAAACATAACATGCTGTCCATTTAAATACTAAATCTTAATTTTGAGTTGATTCTCATTTGAACTATGGAACTTCTACATCTATGGAAACACATGTCTTCCCAGGGGCTCAATGAGTGACAGGCATATGACCCAGAGATTGTGGGTTCAAGTCCTTTGTCTTACAACTTTATAAAGTTGTGTCATTTCAATTCCTTTATCATACTGAAAAGCATTGTACTATTCTTTCTTCCTATTAAATATAACGTGTGTTTCATTTATATGCAAAGTCTTTATTTTGAGTTCATTCTCTTTTTAACTACTGAACCTCGGCAGCTGGATGAACTCATTTCTTCTGTGAGGTAACAAGTTAATAAGTAAGAATACTTTGGTTATTAAAGTTTCTTTTAAAGTTTTGAAAGCAAAGTATTTTTAAGTACTTTTTGAACCCATGGAACCATTGAAGGCTTGGCCCCGTAAGGCTGCTTGCAGCTTTAATTGTAGATATTGTTGTAATTGACAAAGAAGAAAACAAACTGTTTAATTTTTTAACATATCTGTATACTAACATTAATCATAAGCACGAATATGGTTAAAAAAAAAACGAGTTGCTGTTTTTTCCCCATGGCACCTTCCTGGTGTCTCTTGAACGTTTTGAGGAAACTTGTCGGTTTAAAAATAAATCCATTCTTATGTACATTCTTGCATGTTTCTTGTGTCTCCCAACCTGTTTGATTACATTTCCCAGAAGTCAAAGCAGGGGCTTAAACCTGCTTTCCAGTAGGAAAACTAACAGCATACTTTTCATAACATAACAATGAGAGTGTAATGAAAAACTATTACACATTAGAACTAAAACAAATCTTTCTTTCTTTCTATACAGAATGAATGGACAAAAAACTATTACACAATAGCCTACAATTAAAAAAAATGTCTTTCTTGCTTACAGAATGAATGGATATATGGATGGACTTGTCTTTAATTGTTCCAAAAAGCATCTTGCATTTCAATAAAAGCAAGAGCATTTTAACTTTTGTATTTATATTAATCGATTCCATCTGTGTTTAATTAGTTTCTCAGTTCTATAGCACACCCTTATAAAAAATAAGTAAACGTCAAGTTAATTTGATATGTTAGCCTATAAAGTTAAAGTAGGCCTATATGTAGCCTAGTAAGTACACTAATATCAATTTACTAGAAGTATAGTTGTAAGTGAACTGTTTCAATATTACTTGGGACCAAATTGACCCACTTTTAGTGTATAAAAGTATACTTTTAAGTAGGTTATACTTTAAGTGTAACAGTAGGCTAAACTTAGCCATCTTCGTTTTTACGTTACATTACATTTAATTAACACGAACCATTTTGTAGTAAATTTTAAGTAGGCCTACAATTGATGATATAGAGGATATACATGTCAGTGATATGTATGGACAAAACAAAATCATATGCAGTGATCTACGCTGTCGCAAAGTAGCCTATTATCTGCTGAATTAGCAGTGCGCGTTATTTGCAGTTCGTTTTTCCAAGCGCCAGAGGGAGTGTGTGAACGCTTATTTGTACAACAGCAGGACCTCTTTCAGTTAAAGGTGCATTTCTGTGAACGAAAATGTGTTTGTAAATTTAGAGTAAATCATATCCTTTGATTTTATATTGATTGACACACATATTTATGTGTGAATAGTTGATGTAATTTCACTTAGATAAAAGTGATCACATTTAACAAAACAAATTGTCTACGAAAAAAATAAAGCCACTCTCCAACCTTAACCTTGCCAGTGTGACAAAAAATAATTTCTTTGTACACTACTAGTCAAACGTTTGGACACACTTGACAATTTATGTTTCTTGCAATCTTAAAAACATATTCATATAAGGCTGCTTAAACGTATGAGATTAGTTTTAAAACACATAATAATAATACATAATAATGACCTAATAATACAAAATAATAATATGTCTTAATTCAACCTTAACTTTTTTTTTTAAAGAATGGACCATAAATATTTTTTGTATTGCAGCAGGCAGTGTTTTCCATCACCTGAGGGTGTGAGCATCATGTGACAGTGAGAAACTGAATTATCACGGGGTGTGTCAGTGGTGAAGCACCTCTAATGATTGGCTCACAGAGGAGAAAGAGTGCCAGAGAGATACATTACCTCATAGCAGAGGAAAGAGAGATGAGCTCATACTCACCTGACTCATATTCCCAGCTCAGAGAAGCATTTACACTCAATGTAAAGACCCGAGTGTTTATGTGAGAGAGAGATAGAGAGAGAGAGAGAGAGAGAGAGAGAGAGAGAGAGAGAGAGAGAGAGAGAGAGAGAGAGAGAGAGAGAGAGAGAAGGGGGAAGGGTCAGTTATTGTGTTCAATAGCAGGAAGACCTGAGTGCATACTAATATCTCTTGAAATATAAATGATAAACTAAGGAATTGCTAAATAGAAAATAAAAAGGCATAAATGGAGTAAGAATCTCTTAGAACAAATATTATTATTATTATATACTATTATTCATTGTTGTTTATTATTATTATTTACAAATATATAAACACAAATCGCATAATCCATATTAAGTGTGATTGATTCATTGATATTGAATTTATATAATGTAATATCAGTATCAGACCAGATGCTGAAATTCTTATTCCACATGCTTGCATTCTCAACAACAACAACAACAACAAAAAATCATGAAAAATAATAATGCAAGCATAATTTCATCATCTGCTCTAAACTGATAATATCATATGTCATATCATAGTTGACAAAACATTATTTTTTTCTTATTAAAATTACAGTTTTGTCAAGAAATTCAAGAAAAAGTAATTTCAATATATTCTGTTATGTATTAGTTAAGTTTGAGGTATTAATGCTGACTGATTCATTTCATTGTTATATGACACCACATTACGTCATGCCATGCGTACTGACAAATGCTCTGCTGGATGATGTCATATTAGGTCATCATTTACAGTACGTGGGTGTAGTAAGTACAATATGAGCATACGTAAACATATTGCTTCTGCGAGGAGAGAGAATCTTCAGCACAGACTTCAAAAGACGTTTCCAATGACTAGACATGCAGGTTCTGAGTTGAAAGACAAAAGGGGGACTTTATAAACAAAAGACCCAGGCCCACAGACAGCCTAGGCAGGCCAGGAAACATGATCTGTTATCCATAGTTGATATTGATTTAGGCCTTGGGATCCCAGTAGACACCATTAATGGAGGCAACTGACCTTTCGGACATACTGACTGTCACTAAGGTGCTGGCTCTGATCCAGAATGTGTGAGAAAGACCCGTCCTGTACATCTCATATAAGTGTTGCCATCTGATCAACTGATGCTGCAATGATCTCCTTTGAAACTTCGTGTGCCAAACTGTTTGACTGGCCAATTAAAAACATTAGAAAACTGTAGATGCAAAGGATAAGAGAGCTGATCGCCTGAAAGAATTTGTTAAGCATCTTTCATAAGAAATTAGTAGAGTATGCTTGCCTTTGATGGTAAAGAAATATGACTTTCTGTGATTTTGTATAGTCAATATGCATGTAAATCAAACCAGCTGCAAGATTTTGCAAACTACACTAGTGTCATTTTGTCACTATAAGCAATTTTATTTCACATATTTTTATAAGTCTAAAACTGCATATCACACACACACACACACACACACACACATTTATATATATATATATATATATATATATATATATATATATATATATATATATATATATATATATATATATATAAATGTGTGTGTGTGTGTAATTGCAACACACACATACATACAGTGTAGGCTATATATATATATATATATATATATATATATATATATATATATATATATATATAGCCTACACTGTATGTATGTGTGTGTTGCAATTTTACAGCATGTGTTAATTATAACTTTTGTTGACCGAAATTTATATTTTGGTCAACAATTTATATACCAATATTAGTGTTTGAACTGTTACCTAACCCTAGCTTGCCTATAAATCATATTTAATAGATTTTGACTGTGGGACTTACCCCATATAGTGTGATTAGATGCCCTACTTCAAGGTCAACACATGTTAAATTAATTAGATACTTTTTTTTGTATTCACATGAAATTTTCAAAAAAAAATAAAATAATAATATATATATATATATACAAAAGCTTTTTCATTGTATAAATATGTCAGTACAGAATCTGTTTGCCATTTCTGTAGGCCTACTACAGATTAGTAACTGATTTTCACAAATAAACCCTGAAAATATTCACTGGGGGTAAAAAGTGTGACAAGGAGTGTTATTAATTTGTTTAATATTAACTAAATGTTTTTTTTTGTATCAGTTCTACAATTCAAGCTACATTATGTTTGAATTATTATCATTACTGTTATTGCTGCTGTTGTGGCTGTTGTTGTTGTTCCAGATTTCATCTTTGCCGCCAGGCGTGGCATCATGAGGACAGTGGCGTCTGAGGTGGAAACACGAACGCTCTTTGTTCAAGGTTTGCCTGAGATGTTGCTAGACACGTGCTCTCTCTCTCTCTCTCTCTCTCTCCCTCTCTCTCTCTCTCTCTCTCTCTCTCTCTCTCTCTCTCTCTCTCTCTACCATAAATGTGCAGTGCAGATCCTGCAACGTCTGTGTGATAACTCCCCATGTCTCTTCTTCTCCTCGCTGGCCGTGTGCTCTTCCTCAGTGTAACAGCACTCCATGCGCAACGGTAGTCCAAACAACAACTCAGTGACCCGCTGCAACCAACGGCAAACAGGGTGGGCGGACCCCCGAATTATGTCAGTTTAACTCTTTCATTCTGGGGAAATACTGGGGACAGATGTTTCAGTTCCTCTGCTTAAAAACCACGAATATTCTCCGGAAAATTTCGGTCATGATATGAGTCTCCATTGATTAAGTATCATAACAGAACTGATGTTATTGAAAATGTAGAAAGCAGCTGGACGGTGTTGTTTTCATGCGCACATGTGTTATCATTCTGGCACGCCTCTTTAACAGAATACGATGAACTATGATGTTGAAGCCTAATATTTACGCATAAAATTATGTTTTGGATTATTCATTAGGAGTGAGTTGTGGGTTGCTACAAAGGAGTCTGAAATGCAACGGGATGGATGGATGGGTGGATGGATAGATGGATGGATGGTGACTGTCTCAGCGAGGCAGGGCATGGCAAGCTGTTTGAACATTCATTCTTATATTTCTCAAACTGCATCAAAATGCACTGTAAATACTATGTAAATACACAATATTATAAAAATGTACATAAATGAATTTAAAAATAGCAAACAATTTTCATATTAGGCTACAAGCATAGTCTTCTGTGTGCAATGCTGTAGGCTACTGCACTGGTGTTCACATTAATATTTTTATGAATGATGGTGACTCACTTGCGGGTGATAACACACTTGTTGAGCTTTCATAATAATTAAATTACACCATGCAAAAAAAAAACGAAACAAATGGCTTTTGAAAAAAATGTCCCATAAATGTAACTGGATAAATGTAGCCTCCATATGTATCCATTTTTTTTTCTTTTTTATTCAAAATATTCCCAAATTTGTTAATTGTATCATGAACTATATAATGTATTCCGATTATCAAATATGTGGAAGTGATTGTTTTTTGTAATTTAACCACCTTTATAATGATCATGTTAGTTGACCTATGATGTTGACCTATTAGTTGACCTATGATGGGCGCCCTACAAAACAATCACAATATGTATATATTTGATGCATCTCATGTTTTTGTTGTTGATTTTTGTTGTTTCTGTTGTTAACATATAGTTTTTTTTTTACTTATTAAAAAAGTAGAACAAAAACAGTTATTACAATTTTGTTTATTGTTACTTAAACATAAAATTAAAACAGTATCGTAAAATAAAATGAAATATCACTCAGTGTCATAAAATCAATTGATTCTAGGGAATACATGCTGCAACGGCTTGCCATAGGCGAAGACTGAGCGAACCAGACGGGGTGGAGCATCAGTTAGCCTGGCCCTTCTCGGCGCAGACATCCTTGTGTCCCGTTCGCCTTCTGCGTATCGGAACCGGAGAGGGGGCTGGTCTGTGGGAGGGACAAGCGCAAAGGGGGGACTTGGACCAGGAGGGGGCGGGGTGGCGGCGAGGGTGCTGTTTCTCCAGTCTCTTACCAGTGTCTTTGTCTCACACTCTTTTGTTAGCCATGCCTAGCTTGCTGGTTCTAGCAGGGATCATGGAAAAAAATGGGGGCTACGGCGGGGATTTAGCCGGCTCCGGGTTCGGTAGCGAGGGTCTCCTAGTGCCGCCCGAGGAGGAGGAGGATGATTCCCGTGCCCTTAGAGTTGCGCTGGGCCAACTGTCGCTGCTGGGTCTTGGAGAGGGCGAGGACGGAGCTCCTGCGGGTGGTGGTGGAGGAGTTCAAGACAGGAGTAACAATAACCACCACAATCACATCCCATCTGAATCAGGGATGTTACAAGGGAAGAACAAGTTGTGCGCCCTGTACGAGAGCTCGCCGACCGAAACCAAAGGACGGGGCTGCAACATAACGGAGTGCGTCCCCGTGCCAAGCTCCGAACATGTGGCCGAAATAGTGGGGAGGCAAGGTAAATACAACGATGCGCACTTTCACATGCTTTCAAACTCGTTCTCCGGGGTGTGCGGCTCAAACTAAGTGTGGAGCTGTCTTAACAAAGAAAAAGGGAGTGGTGATGCTTTTTAACGTGTCTGTTTTTGCCGAGCTGTGCCACTATTTCAGCGTGTAGATGCCATATACATGGGCATTTCCTCTTAGCTTTAAGCAAAGTTACCAGCGGGTACGAGAACAAAGGCGTTATTCCACATCCACGCCTTCAATGTCAGCACGCTGCTTTCCCTTTGTCGTCTGAGGGCGCGTAATTCTGTTTTTTTGAAACAGAAAATGGAACGCGTGTGCGCTAGCTGGATACAATGTAACAGTCAACGGTCTTTGTTGACTGGATACATTGTGTCATTCGCTCCTTCGCGCGCCTATGTAGTTCCTGCGGGCTTTCATATGCAGCAGCAGCACCACGTTGTTTATGTTAGGCTACCTCAGACAAAGAGGACTTCTCGGGTAACTTAAGTCCACCGCTTATCTCCATAATATTGCGAAGCTCATAAAAGTGGGTCTCGCCAACAACTAAAAGTGCTGAAATTCTGACAGCGTTGTCAGACAAAGAAGTGAAAGTCCTTGTGTGCTTTGAGGGCAAATCTCACGCAGGGGGGAAATGGGAAAATACAAACATGACTTGGCGGAAAAGTTATATTTTGAATGTGTGATGATATTTGGAATAAGTTGAGGAGGCAATCTCGTGTAGTTGACAGTGTTGTCTCATTGTGATTAACAAGTCACTTCATGATACATTGAAAGCACAGTATACAGTATTCTAGAAAGCCATGTTGCATTTGGTCTTGGAGAGACAGACTATAAAGACTGTATTAGAGTCACGCCCCGTCTACCAGTACAACATCCCTGCACTCAAAGCAGGGGTCAGGAAGCCTCTATGGAGCACACTGTCCATTCATTAAAAGTGTAATATCTTACCCAGATGAAATATGCACTAATAAAGCCCCCTGCACATAACGACTTTGTCTAGTAAAGTGACCTGCGTGTTTCAGAAGTGAACGCTTGAATCCAACTTGGGATGCAGTGAGCGTGTGGATTGGAAGTTGCTGATTAAGAGGATTTGAAATGGGGTCTTTACCTCATTAGTTACTGATATAATGGCCACGTCCTGAGCTGAATAACTAGATATTTGTTTGGCCTTTATTAGGTTAATTTAATTGCATTTTTCTATGAATAGATTTGGCCTGATAATAACAAGCGAGAGTGATGGCGAAAAAAGCAGCACACTTATGTATCCTGGTTATCGCCATTAGTTGGGAATTTGAGCTGTGAGGTTCCAGTGCTTTGTTCACCTGCAGTGGCTGCCATGCCTGTTAGGAGATGTGCTCCTGCAGCGAGGGGGACGATTCAGCGGCGGGAGGGAATCTGTGCTCCCCGCTGTCAGTGCTAGACAGTCCATCCAGGTTATTTTTTTAGCTTCTGCTCTACACAATGAGGCATGAAACCAGTGTGCAGAGATCTATCCACTGATCAGGCCCCTGGGCGGAGAAAGCCACCCCACTCTTGATAAGACACCACTGAGGTGCTAATAAATACTCTGGTGCTGTACACGAGGCAGATGCTGTGGAGCAGGAGCACCACACCTTGTTGTGAATTCATATCTCAACAATAACTTTATGGGGTATTTAGCTTGCTTGGAATGCAAGAGAATAGTTGGGGAATTTACATCTGAAAAAACATTTTACACATTTGTTTCAGTGCTGAATATCATAGTACCTTTGACTGTCTGTTAGCACATGGCACTCTTGCAGAGCAGACGTCATTCAGACAACAGTGATTTTTAAGAGCTATTGTAATCACAGGTTTGTTTTTTGAATTCTATTAGGATACATCAACGCAGACTGGAATTAATGGGATTTATTTTGGTTAAATACTTAAGATAATTTAAAGCCAACACAATTCTTTTTATATTATGAATAAACAGCAAAAATATTACTGAGACAGTGTAATGCAGCAAAAAACAAAGCCATTGTTTTAATCGATTTGTGCGTTTACCACAACAGAGAATAGTGAGCAGCCATTTCTAAATTCACTTTAGGCCTCATTCATTAAACACGAGCAGAAGAAATTTTAGTGCACATTGTATAATCAATAGTTTTACGAACAGAAACGACAAAGAAAGAAAGATTAACACAGATTTTATTCTGTTTATGAATAAGGTTCAGTGGGTTTAATCAAATAAAACAAATTGCAAGACAATTCTAATTTTTATTGATAATTGTACTTTAGTATATTGTATACAAAAAATAAGACCATGCTAATTTTTATTACCAAATAATTTAATTTTAATATATTGTTTACAAAAAAAAGTAAAGCCAATGCTAATTTTAATAATGAGGGAAAAAAATAGTGTATTTGTATATTTGGTATAATGGTTACAATAGAAAAAGCAAAGGCAGGCCCAGACTGAACGGCTGACTTTTGCAATGAATCTGCAGAATTTTGTATATTCGAGCATGGTAAAATGATAAAAAACAGTCAATGATAAATTGTGTTAAACAGAGTAACTATATCTTTAATGAGAACTGAAAACACAATCAAATTATCCAAAATGTTTAAATAAATTACACTTAAGAGATTGAGAACATGAAGAACTTTGTGAATGAGTTCTGCTGCAGATTCAGAGCATGGGTGACCTTTTGACCTGGAAACATACAAGCAAAATAAGTGTTAATTGACATATATTAATAATACCACTACTATAATATTCCTTCTCCACTCAACAGGTTGCAAAATCAAAGCTTTGCGTGCAAAGACGAACACCTACATCAAGACCCCCGTCAGAGGCGAAGAACCAGTCTTCCTCATCACCGGCCGCAAAGAGGACGTGGCCCTGGCCAGACGTGAAATCATCTCTGCTGCCGAGCACTTCTCCATGCTGCGGGCCTCCAGGAACAAGCTGGGCGTCTCGTTCAGCGGCTCGCCACCTGCACCGCTCCCTGGCCAGACCACCATACAGGTGCGGGTGCCCTACCGCGTCGTGGGTTTGGTGGTCGGACCCAAAGGCTCGACTATAAAACGCATCCAGCAGCAAACGTGCACTTATATCGTAACTCCGAGCCGCGACCGCGACCCCGTCTTCGAGATCACCGGCTCCCCTGGGAACGCCGAACGGGCTCGGGAGGAAATCGAGGCGCACATTGCTTTCCGCACGGGTGGCCTGCACGAACACAACAATGAAAACGACTGCTTGGGCCCTGACAGTGGCAACGGGGGTCTGGAGAGCCGCCTGCAGCAGGTGTGGGGGCTCCAGGGGGCCCCGCGCAAACCGCTTGCCAGCAGCTACCGGCAGAATTTCTCAGACACCATGGTTGGAAGTAGTGGAGGAGGAGGAGGAGGGATTTACAGTAAAGGTGACTTTACCAACCACGGCAACGGGGACAAGCCGTGCTCTTACTTTGGCTCGGAGAGCACTCAAAGCTGGGGCGATCCCGACTATCCCAAACAGGTGGCCTACTACGCCCAGCAGCGCTCCAAAAGCTTTGGAGGCCTGCCTCTCCCTCTGACCAGACTGTCGCCGGGACTGCCCGAACCGTGCGGCACCAACAACTCCAACGCCGTGGGGTCTCCTCACGCCCAGGCCCGCCGTGCCCACAGCGAGCCCACTGCCACCACGGTCACGTTCACCGGACGTCTCCCCGTGCCAGATTCACCGCCTGCCGTGGCTCGGGACTGCATGACCTGCTTTGAGAGCAAAGTGACGGCCGCTCTGGTCCCGTGCGGTCATAACCTCTTCTGCATGGAGTGCGCCATCCGAATTTGTGAGCTAAACCATCCAGAGTGCCCTGTCTGCCACACCCTGGTCACACAGGCTATCCGAATATTCTCTTAAAGAGTTGCTTTTTCGTTTATTGTGCTTTGTTTTTACTCTGTAGTATCAGTTTACTTTTAATCTTTTTTTATTTGGCCAGTATTCACTTTTTTATTTTTCAGAAAACACAAAACCAAAACAAGCAGATATTTTAGAACACACTGCTTGCTTTACTAAAAAAAGAGGAAGTATTTTCAGATTTTTCTTTTATATGTACACATATATACATATATATTTTATAAAAGTTTTTTTAAAAATGGAAAGAACGTAGTTCTTAGCATGTTCATTTTTGTTTTTCTTTATTTTATTTAATTTTTTTACTGGTGCTGTTTTTTTCCACATGCTGTGTGGACAGTAACAGGAGAAATAATGTGAACATTTTACACTTTTCCTTTGCTGGGGAGGTATAAACAAAAAAACATTACAAGATTGGAGTATAGTTTTTCATCCCAGCATCTTCTGCAAATGAGCTAGTATTCTTTTTTAAGGTAAACTAGAATCTTAAATCTTTGCACCTTAAAATTGATGTAAAGTGATTGTCAAAAACATTACATTGCTAAATGTCTATGCGAAATAGATGGTATAGAAATGGCCAATATGGGCTGATATATATACGACCTGATGTCGGTGTGGCTTTAAATTTGGATCATGTTCTAAACTACACAATTAGTATCTGCTTTGCTAATCAATATTTGAACGGGTAATTGACGAGTAAAACAGGGAGTTTCTCTTTTTTGGTTTTGTTTAGTTTCTGCACCAGTCAGCCTATTATGTGATGCATCTAAAAAGGTCTTATTAGGAACAATACAAGAAAAGAAAAAACTGTTTTCAGAGCAAATTTATTGGTCAGCTCAAAAAAACCTTGGAATTCATCCAGCGCTCTGTTGTTCTAAAGGTCTTTTCCAGGTTCCTTTTACTAACGGTTTTTATTCCAATTTCTGCACTCAGTATATTTATGATTTTATTTTTCCTTCAATTTCCACACATTTATTTGGTAAAACACCGATTACAAGCATAGGGCATGAGATGAAGTACAAAAAAAAAAAAAAAGCTGAGGGGGCGATTGAGGGGAGGGGGTTTGTAATCTGATCCTGAATAGACCAAATAGACAAAAGCAAGCAAGACTTCGAGCTACAGTACAATGTAAATCACCCACTCACGAGGTCCTGCATTTGAGTTGCAAAGCGTCCTCTGACTGTCTGTCTGTACTGAGGCAGGTGTTGCATATCGTACTTAAGATTAAGGTTTTTTTTTCCTCTAAAAGGTGGGGCTGTCAGGGGGGGAATTCTCCTCTAATTCTACTCGCTGCTCCGTGCATCATACGCTGTAAAGACTACAGAGCTCCTCCCAGAGAGTATATTGTTTTGTCGCAGTGGTGGTACAATCCCCGGAGCGCCCCGACATGGCCTGCCCTAGGAGGAGCTGATAATTAGCCATACATCAGAGTCCAGGTGCAAAGCAACTGCTGTAGGAAGGAGGGGTGGCGTACAGTGGCGTGAATGAGGATGGACGGGACGCCACGCGTGGGGGCTAAAGTAGGTGCAGCTGGGGCCCGTCCTGTCGATCGCCCTCTCTCTCTCGCGCGCGCGCTCTCCCCATTCTGGTATTCCCAAAGGGGAGAAAGGGGGCCTCTTTTGTCCTGCCGTGGGGTGAAAAAAAATTCAAGAGCAGATTTTATTTCAAAGAGAAATCCTGCAGTTCTGGGTAGAGTGACGAGATCGACCCAAAGCATTTTTAATTCAACTTACCGAATCTCTCCGAATTCCTCGTTTAATGTGCACGAGAGGCAGGTCGTCGAAGTTTCCATGAAGTCTTCCTTCATGTGCGGGACATCCTGCCGTGACCCCCTCGAGACAGCCCTGCCAGTGCACGGTCACAAGCAGCCAATCGCAGAGCAACCTTGAACTCCACAATGAAATCAGACAATTGTAATTGACAAGAAAGCAGGGGGGGGGGGGGAAACGCCCAATTTGGTGGCCGCTCATGCTGAATCAAATTACACACACACTGCCTGTCTCATTGCAGGCTAGGGGATTTCGGAATAGGGGATTAGAGCATTCGGAGGTTGGGAAACTGTCTTTTTTTCCCCTCTCGCTAGAAGGCCACTACAAAAGAATGGAGCCACTGAAAATGTACTCTGTTTGAAATGGGTCAGTTTTTTCCCCCATCAAGCCTCTCTGCGCCATTGCCACATGTGCACGGTGTTAGAAGATATGCTAGGGTAAGCTTGTGATTGTATTTAACTTACTATAATGATTTACCTTTGAGCCATTAGCATCTTAAATATTAGTTCTGAAAAACTTTTGACGCTCAGTTTGACTGTTACAGTAGTTTTTTGCCTCGTCTGATTTTGTGTATTACGGCCACATTAGCGCCTGACAGTGTTTTTGTTTTGCTCTTTTGTTTACGAGAACAAGTACTTTCTATAAGTGTCAATGTAATAAGGTACTTTCTTTAATCGAAATATATTTCAAGTCCCTTTAAGTAACTCTCAGATTTGAGAAACAAAACTGAAAAGGCTTAAATTAAAGCTCTTAAAAGCACCTTATTTTTAAGAACGCAAACAGCTTTTGCAATCGAAAAGCTAGTGCATTTCTCAAATGGCAAATATTACCGTTATTATTGCACTTAGGTTATATTTTGGGTAAGTTGTTTGTATTTGCACGGATAGTGCATCTTTCACTTAGCGTTATTTTTAAATGTCGCAGTCTTTAGAAATAGCATCTTAATTTCCTTGAAATAAAAGGGACACCAATACGACGGTAGTGAATAGAGTTTTTTCTTAGCTTTTTTTCTGGTTCAAATCCCCAGCACTGATCAGGGACAAACGCTCATCCATTGAAGGAATGTATGATTGTGCATTTCGGTCATTTATATATATATATATAAACCAAAAGCATTTTGAAAAAGGAATTGATTATGCAAACTGTAATAGCTCGAATTTCAGAATCCGATTCAGAACATTTGTCTGGCTATAAACCACATTTTGTTCTCCTGCCTCTTTTAAGGTCACCAGGTCAGTGGATGCAGGAAACAGCAATAACTATCTTAATACTTAATAAAACAAGATATCAGTTCATCTTTATCTAAAAATGCACTGTTACAGAAATGCTTTGCAGTGGTTGATAACCCTAAGAATTGTTTAAAGCCATGCACATTGTATTTACACAACTAAAGCCCTTTTTGAGTGCAAAACAAAAGCAGTAACGACATTCCCAATTTGAAAATGCAGCGCTTCAAAAGTTTAGTTTCTTAATCAAATGTCGCAACTTAAGAGTGATGATATTGTTCAAAGAATGTAACCTGAATTAATAGAGAAGGTGTTAAGTATTCAGAGCGAGATTTTATTCAATACAGGCTTTGAAAGGGAGACATTTTAACTGTTAAAGACTTTATACAGCCAATCACAGCAAAACCTTTTTTAAGTATTATTTATTTGATAGGAATAAGACTATATTTATTGACATTTAGGGAGATATATAATAAAGACTGACTACCATAGGCATATCATTGAATATATTTCACTATATAAGCAATTGTAATAGTCTTTAATAGCCTACTTGCTAGTTTGTAATATTACGCAAGGCATCATCCCAATAGAAATTAAATAAATAAAAATAAAGTGTGAAGGTAATGATGCCCCAAAATCTGAAAGCTCTTCAGAAAATACATAACCAAAAATTAGGGTTATCACAATCAATTAATTCATATATAGTTTAGTTTGTAGCATTTGTTATGTCTATACTGAATGCATACAGTTATGACAATATAAACATTTCTACACACCCTATTGACAGGATATACTGCATGTAAGAGCAGCTCATAAGAAATAAAAAATATATTTAAAATGCATATCAGAACGGTCTAATCATCTTCATTCCATTAATTTCAACTGGCAAATTCATTCATAATTTCAGAATGACAAGGGCACTAATGTTATGCCTAATCCAAAATAATAACTACTCATGCAAAGAGCCATTCTGATCGAGAGGGGGGAGTGGTCACAACGTGCGACAACAGATTCACAAGGAAAAGTGGTCCAGTTTATGGTCTAACAGGTTTAACAAGAATGTGTTGTCTAACGTGAAGTTTAACATTAAGAACCACTGTGAATAATTTCCGCTTCTGCTTTTTTTCTCTCTCAGTAATTACGTGTTGTTGTTAAATAGTTGCAATTCAACAGATTCTCTCACTTCTTTTTGGTTGTGCATGCTGGAAAATTATTTTACAGAGCATTATTTACCTTTGAACAGCCTGTGTAGATAAAATATAACAGAGCCACATGTTCTACAGAGAACTTTAGTGAGGACTATAGCTGGTGTTTAAATGCAACGCTGTACAATGATACCAGTTTATTTTTCCAAACATATTTCTCTTACCCAACAAAGTATCTAATGCACAAATACCCCAATTTGTACAGTTTTCTTTTTGCTCATATGTTTACACACCCCTAGAAGAATCTGTTTAGGTGCATTTTAAGATTGTATTTTTTCTTTAGTACTGCACTGACGATGCCATATACAAAACAATCAGAATTCACAGACTCAAGCATCAATGATTGTTTGCAGCCTTTTGTGAAAGCTGCACGAGTCCCTCAATTGTCCCGAGTGTCAAAGCTGAAGATCAAGATCGTATAGCCGCTGTGGGAAAGAACTCAAATGTGCAGAGCATGCTGGGAAACCAAAGAAATTGGGGAATGTTTGTCAAGAACAGTTCGCTCAGGACAAACCAGAGACTCAAAACTATCGCTTAAGATTACAAACAGTCATTGATGCTATAGCTGAGGAAACACATGATATTAAACAAAGGCATGTGAACAATGTTTGAACATTTTTTGTCTTGTGGAATTTCTTAAATATCTGCATTAGGGATGTTCTAAAAATAAAATAAAACGCAATTTAAAAATTCTTTAAGGGGTTTGCAAATTTATGAGCTGAACTGTACCCTTACTGCATTCCCATAACGGATATATTTGCATTTTTAGATTTGTTCATATTTTCTATACGCCCGACTAGGCGAACAATATATATGTTCTTACATAGCAGATAGCGAAGCTGCATGCATTTATCTGTAAAAACTGCAGCGTCTGTTCCATAGAATCACCAGAGAACATATACATGATGCACTTAAGCAATTATAATGCCTTTCAGTATAGTACAAAAGGGCAAATAATGTATTTGAATGTAAAAATGGCCACCCAACCAATGTCTAATTTTGCCTTTTATTTCTTTATCAAAAGTGAGCTTTGAGTTTAAAATTCATGGCTAGAGAAATACCACCATATCTGTTTAGGTTCTTCCTCACAGCATTTATACAAAGCAACTTAAAGGGAAAAAAAAAATGTCTTATAGCTCTTTCGTAAGATTCTATTTTGCTAACATGCATTATTATTTCATAGACAGAGGAAGAGGTCAGTATCTGGATGTTATTTATGAATATCTTTAATGAAGCAAACATATTTATAAGTAACTTCAAGACGTTTTGTTTTTTAATTAATAAATTAAAAAGTTAATATATTTCTAAAACGCATGAAGTTGATTTCTACTAAAATGATTAAAACTATAGAATTTTTATTTATGAAAGTTAGAAAAATCCTTCACACTTCTGACAGCATAAAACGAGTGGGGTGGGGTTTCAAAGGCTTATATTTTAAAACGTCAGATACGTGCCGTTTTAACGTGTGCATTAACAATGGGATAATGGCAGAAATATTTTATAGCATTCGGGGGAATTTTAGTCACTTCAACTTTGTGCCTCAATACCGCGTTTTTGCATACTAGAAGCACTCAGAAGTGTTGTGTACCTGTCCTTTAACACCTCATAGCTGAGTGAATAAAGGGTCCCTTCCTTTTTTATTAAATTGCTTTGTTTTTAAATGCAATTGTTATGAAGCGATAACAGGCTGAAGTATAACAGGGTGAAACAGAAAAATGATTGTGCATAGTAATACAAGCAAAATTCAACTACATGTAATGACGTACTGATTTCCAATCGTTTAAAAATATGCATGACAAAACTTAAAAAAACAAAATCACACCTTTTTTCTGCAAATCAGACATTCCGTTATCATATTTGTTTCCAGATACGAGAACGGAATGCAATTTCGAGCACACTCACAGTAATACCGTTATTTGCATGTAACTTGTATCATCTCTTAACTGGCAACCTGTTTTTGTCACATACAAATGAGGCTAATGTACAAACTACACTCAAGGGCTGATGATTACAGTTCATTATTACCGAGAGTGTCTCAAACACGTCAAAGCGGTGAACTATTGTTTACAAGATTACACGGAGAAGCATAGTCTCTCAATACTTACTTCATGGTGAACACGCATCTCGACTTTGTTTTGGCTCTGTGGTGGCAATGATAGTTGTGTAGTGGTTTCAATTTCAGTCAGACAGGAACATGGGGGGGTGGGGGGGGGGGGGGTTAGGATGGTCATTGATGTGACCTCGCTTGGGATGAGTTACTCCAGTCCGACAGTCTGTATTTGGTAGCTTCCAGCACAGTAGAAGTGTTTCATACAGCTCTCATAGTGGTATTAGTGCATTAGTTTGGTCAAGCATCTCCTGGTACTAGTGTTCAATTTATTGTTGATAAACGAGGGGTTTGCCATATCATAGACGAGGCTAGCCAATACTCCACGAGTCGTTTTAATTTCATAATTCAGTATCGTGTCTACACGGGGCACGCAAACTGCAGGTTTTTTCCTTAGAACATGTTCTTTGTGACCTTCATTTTTGATATTTGATCAATGTATCTATGCCATACTAGTTTTGATTCTTTGGTTACTTTCAAGAAATTGTATTGTAAATGTTTCTAATAAAACAAACTGAATAATCAGTCACTGCTACCCTGAATTCTCACTCTGAATTGGTCTCACACCTGAGGATTTGAAACAAAACTGATTTTATTCATAAATGTCATTAACATACACAGAAAAATCACCAAATATTTTAAAAATAGAAGTGTTCATGGGTTCCCACATTCATGGAAATATGTGGAAGTATCAGGGAATTTTAAAATTGCCTGGAAAAGTCATGGAAATTTATAATATTAAAAACTCATAAATATTTCATCAGTGAGTGCAATCTCTCTATCCCATGATTTTACTTATCCAGTATTCAAGAACGACTGGAAAGGTCATATGGAAGTCACTGGCCAAAAGATGTGGGAACCCTGAAAATATCACAAGCTTCCGAGTGTCTATGTAAACCCAAGGTAAAAAAAAAAAAACAGCTGATAAACATCCATGTTCATTGAAAATGTATAAATGTATTTGCTGTATTCAGAGCCTTTGTTCAGGAGTCCCACTGGGAAAAGAACAGGCACGATGACAAAATCTTCCCAAAGCAGTAATTATCAACGTCTCCAGCTAAACGGCTGATATTCAGCATAACAGATTGATGGCATTAGCATTAATCTTTCAGGCGAGGCATTTAGGCAAGCACCTTGTGTCGTGCATTTGAACAAATTACAACACTACTATAAAAAAAGCCAAAAGCCGACCCCGGCAGGCCCATCCTGAGACGAGGAGAATATAAACGCCACAGCAAAACGTACGCAAAGATAAAACCACACCAAAAGCGTTGAAGACAGAAAAGCTGGGACAGTGAGTGAGATCTCAAGAGACCTGCTGCTCTTCGGGTTACATGTAGCAGATAACAAGGGTGGCCAGAGAGGAATTCGCTTCCAGTAAGAAAACCTCAGCAGTACATCACAAGCCATCAGTTTCCCTGCCTTGCAATATAATATGGTCAACGTACCCAATGATAGAAGCTCCTCTTAGAGAACCGAACTCCACCTGCCACTCAATTCCCAAGCAGAAAAAAAAGACTATTAGTCAAAGACAACACCCAGAAACCAGCTTAAAGCAAAAATAATCATGCAAGTGTGCACTGAGCCACAGAAAATACAACAAAAAGATATAAAGCAGAAAAAAGGTCTGACCTGCATCTGTACTTGGAGTAGGGATGGGAATTGTAGGTATTTAAAAAAGAATGGTTCACACAAAATCAAAAATTTTATCATCATTTGAGAACATTTTAAATTTATAGATGAACTCTTCCTTATGATTCTGGTTCTTTTTCAAAGAAAATTTATATTACATTCTTTACCCTCATAACAAATCTGTTGTGAAATTATGAGAATTTCATCAGAACAGTAATAATTTAATTCAATAATAATAACATTTATTATATTATATTTTTTTGGGGGGAAGGGGGCTTCACATTAGAAATATATACCACAAAAAGTGAGTTTCCAAACTTTTTTTTAAAGCGGGAAACAAAAATCATGTGCCTGACAGTTTACTGCTGATTTTAATGCACAGCTGACAAGAAATTAGATGCATAATGATCGCAGTGGCATAGGACAAGTTTAATGCAGCTTTGATGCATATATTGTATATTTTATGCATATTTTATTATGCTGATGCAACAGAATGCATACATTCAAAATTTGATAACAGACAAATAATTTGGTGAGTTTTGTTTTTTGAGAACCAGATAACAATTCCCAACCCTGAATCTGAATAGACGACACTCTTATACTCAAACACCACAGCACGTAGATCTGTCTATTAGCTTAACCTATTAACAGTACTCTGATCCACAGAAAACACTCCCAGCGCTTGTACAAATGAGTGCCATGACTAGGAGAAACCCTTGAGAAATTCTGATCAATAATCTAATGATGGAAAAAAACAAAAACATTCACAGAAGCATGACAAAAGAAAGCAAAAATACCACAGTAAAACAAGATCATATTTGCATTCAATAAATACAAAAGAGCCGTTACAGCGGCGTCTGTGTAAGAATTGACCGAACAGGCGCTATGATGACCAGTGGGAATTTCTCTGGAGTAGAGATGCATGAAAAAGTTGTCAGACTACATCTGCAGTGGCACACTAAAGGAAAAAATATATAATTTCACTATTGAATCCCTATTGTGATCAGAAACCATTCAAGAGTTATTTAAAGGTAGCATTACATATTCTAAGCACTTTTTTTCTCGTTCTTCCTGCCCATTGTTTGTAAGCAGACTGTCAGTGACAAAAAGAGCGAAAAAAAAAAAAAAAGAAGAGCAGCCACGTCTGAGCGCCCTGGCTACCTGCTCATTTATAATTAGTCTGAAAGAAGAAGCATGGCCTCTTAGTTCTGAGAAAATGCTTGATCCATTGAATTTCAACATCTCTTATTGTCCAATTTTGAAGATCATTACTCATTGATTATGGGCATAACCAAGTCCGTTACATACATTAACCACACCACGCGCAGGGAATACAATGCAGTCGGACGGCCACGGTCAACCTCGGAGCCCAGCCCAACAAAAGTTGTCGATTTTCCCCGGATCCCATGGCGGCGCTGTAGCAGCTCAGTTATTCTGACAGCAGGCGCCCTGCTTGCCAGAATTCTGTGTAGGCTGTACAGTAATGGGAACCACTTTGGAGCTGGGGGAGAAGCTGTCTTCACCACGCCCTGACATCTGCCTCTGGGACACGATACGGTAGATTTCTGTGAGAGAGTCGGGCAGAGATAACGCCGTTACGGAGAGTTACCTGATAAAAGTGATCTAACAAAGTATGTTATTGACAGTGGAACACATTCAGCTGCAGTTCATTGTGACACATAGAAATGAACAATGTAACTGTGAAACACTGTGTGGTTGAATAGAGGTATTTCCCAGGCCAAACAAAAAGAAAAAAACTGCAAAAAGCAAACCAGTGTTTCTGAACAAAACAGTTTCACTCATTCACAGGAATAGTGTATGTAGGAAAAGTATTTCTGTGGCTTGGAGTTTGCTGCCATCTAGAGGCAATTATTAATAACATAGACAAGCACTCTGGTTTTAGATTGCATACTACATCTGAAAACTGGCAAATGTCACATACCTTTTCACACTTTTTTTATTTAAACAAAATAAAAATACTTTTTTTATACATTTCATGACCAAGCAGAAATGTTTAAGTAAGCAGATTTCCTCATATTTATTATATTTAATTAAAAGCTTTTCTGGATATTTTCATTTCTGTACTAAAACGTGTATTGGATTTTTTCACATAGTAATGACAATATTTCTAGGTCACATTTCACCCTAAAATTAAAATAATAATAAAAATAAACGTAATTTGAAAATGTCCCCCAAATTCTCATTATGGCAATGCATCTAAATGTTTGACTTTTGAGTGTTTTTAATGCTCATTATTCATGGTGTTTCTTTGAAAAATTCTGTTATACAGTAAAAATTACTGTAACTTATTTTTGTTTTTAAATCAGCATAAATTAAAAGGCAGCACAAAAAACTATGCATAAAATGCTTCTATTTAAGTACTACTTTTCTCATTACAGTAATGAGAATGTTCTTAACGAAACATGACAGCTTTAATGAGATTCATGCTTTTAGATGATTTGCTCAGGACTGACCTGTAAGAATGGTCTGAAAGGCAAGTTCAACATTAGAAGAGTCCAGCGCTGAGGTCTCCAGGAAAGAAAGTCCATGCTTCTCTGTAAAACACACACACACAATTCAACAGAGCACTTCACATCTCCTAAACACACACAAATAATATTATATATATATATTTTTTTTGACTTTATATCTGGCTTCTCAAATACATTATCAAAGAAATAAATGGTATAAATATCTAGACAAAACATGTACCAGCTAGCAAACCCTAATACTGAAATAAACAAGTAGCATGCAACATATATAAAAATTATTACTAACATTCGGTACTTGAGATAATTGAGAAAAATGTTAATAGTTTAAAAGCATGGCACTAGCAACACCAATGTCATGGGTTCAATTCAATTAGTATTTGAAAATATATTAAGTAAATATGACACCTGTGTCTTCTTCAGTGTCACATGATCTTTCAGAAATCATTCTAATATACTGTTTTGCTCAAGAAACATTTCTTATTATTAAGAATGTTGGATGCCAACAGTTTTGCAGCTTCATATTTTTGTGGAAACTGATTTTTTTACAGGATAGAAATTTTAAAAGAACAGCTAGAATTTATTTGAAAAGAATCTTTTGTGTATTTACTGTCAAAAACTCTTACTGTCCCCAACCTATTGAACAGTAGTGTACAAGTCTGTCCCTACGTAACATATTAGGTCTTTTTTATATTGAAATGTTTAACTAAAGTCAACCATTCATTTCTATGTATCTTGGGTGTAGTTTAATTCTAACTGTATTTAGGTGTAACTTAATAAATTATACATTTGATTTGCCAGAAAATGACTCAACTGAAACTCTTAATAATGAGTAGCATGAGAGAATTACAGTTCAAACTATCTTCCCCAGCACTAACCTGCAAACGCCTTGGCTTCATCCATAGGCACAGCCCTCAGATGGCGCAAGTCGCTTTTGTTCCCTACTAACATGATGACAATATTGCTGTCAGCATGATCCTGCAGCTCCTTCAGCCAGCGTTCAGCGTTTTCATAGGTCAGATGCTTGGCGATGTCATACACCAGCAGGGCTCCTACGGCACCTCTGTAATACCTTTGAATACACACAGTCAAAAGATGCATTTATTTTGGTTTTAAAATATACACAGTTTATTCCATAACCTAAAGTGCTCAATAACAGTGTGGTTACCAAGAGGAATGTTCATGTGATTATTACTGTTGTTAGAGTCTTCTTCTTATCTGAATGTACATCAAGCACAAGCTCATTCAACTGCCCCTACTTGAGTCTATGGCATCCCATTATCTACTATACAGTAAAAACATAAGCACCTGTCATTTTTTACTTGAATGTGCAAGGCTTCTGGCATCGGTCGCTTACAGTTATGTTAGCTGTGCAAAAACAGTCTGCTATGCTGTTCGATTTCGCAAGGTGGCATTTGTTAAATTATTTTAAACGGTTTTACCGTTTACTGCACTTGCACATACGTACACAGACAATAGCTTCTATTCTGAAAAATGAGATGGACATGGCAGGCCCTGAAAAGTTACATATATATTTAAAGCTTTTCTTTTTAACTGAAATGCCTACAAAGAACCGGAACTCTTTTGTTTAAAAATCAGAATTAATTAATTAATTAAAATGATTCATATAGCACATGAAAGAATTTGACATTAAGGATGCCAAATGGGACATAACATTGTATCTTTATAGATGATAAAAGTGCCACAAAAATGGGTCAAAATCATAAAAACTTGTAATAACATGGCCTTTATGTTATGCTTTTTGTCTCTATTTGTGTATACTTTCCAAATGTTATATCACATTTTTAAGGTTCAGCACACGCATTCCCATGATTTCTCAGGTAATAGGGACATGTTTATAAGCGTCCGTGTGTGCGTAAATTAGCTGATGTCTTGATTGATTTTATGAAGACACTTACGCTGATGTGATAGCCCTATATCTCTCCTGTCCAGCCGTGTCCCAGATCTGGGCTTTGACGGTCTTGCCCTCCACATGGATACTGCGTGTGGCAAACTCCACACCGATAGTGCTCTTGCTCTCCAGGTTGAACTCATTGCGGGTGAAGCGAGAGAGAAGGTTACTCTTGCCCACACCAGAGTCGCCAATCAGAACCACTGCGGATGACAAGGACACCGGTGTGTGAGATCAACTGGCTCAACTTTATGGTGCTTTTATGTGCGCACTATTGACCCTGGAGACACACATGACTCTGTGAGAGCTCTTTCAAGCTGATTCCATTTGTGCACGGGCTAAAACCGCCATGACTCCACCGCACAATAGCAATTAGAGACAAATGTTTCACACACAGAGGGTGTGTTTCCATAAAGCTTTTAACAATGAGTGAAAAGGGCAAGACCAATGAGCAACTCCCTTCTTCACCCACACAGGCAGACTTATGAAATACTGGGAATGTCTCGCTTCCGCTGATAGAGGCAAAAATGAAATGGATATTGAGAAATTATATTTACAGTTACACTACTGTTCAGATAGTTTGGGGCCAGTAAGATTTATTTAAAGAAACTAATACTTTTATTTACCAAGGTTGCATTACATAGAATTTTTTATAACAATGTAAAAATCTTTCGAATATCGTTTCAAACAAATGCATTTCTTTTGAACTTTCTATTCATCAATGAATCCTGGAAAAAACATGTTAGCGTTTCCACAAAAAATATGAAGCAGCACAACTGTTTTCAACATTAATAAAGATAATAAATGTTTCTTGAGCAGCAAATCAGTGTGTTAGAATGATTTCTGAAGGATCATGTGACACTGAAGACTGGAGTAATGATGCTGAAAATTAAGCTGACATCACAGGAATAAATTACAGTTTCAAATATATTCAAATAGAAAAGAGTTATTTTAAATGACAATTGACAATTTTGTTATTTTGTGCAGCCTTGGTGAGCAATAGAGTTTAAAACTAGACTGAAGACGCATCTATTTAGCCAGGCATTCATATAAATTTTTTATCTTACAGTTACTGTAAATTCGGCCACTAGTTCATAAACGCCAGAGGAGAACTGGCCCCCGACTGAGCCTGGGTTCTCCCAAGGTTTTTTTTTTCTCCATTGGGTCATCTGATGGGGTGTTAGGACACCATTAGGTCACTGGATGGAGTTTTTCGGTTCCTTGCCACTGTTGCCTTTGGCTTGCTCAGTTGGGGATATTAAAATTAATTAAACAGTCATACCATTGATCAGCTCTACCAAACTTGGATGTCTTTTTTCCAGTAATAAACAAACATTGTTAAGTTGTTTTGATTGATACTGTGAAGCAGCTTTGATACAATCTGTATTGTGAAAAGCGCTATATAAATATATTTGACTTGACTAGAGACTTCTTCCAAAAGCATTTAAAAATTGTCCAGACCCCAAACTTTTGAACATTAGTTTATAATGTGTGCCTGAGGTTTCTGAACTTAATGTATTTACCAACCCTCACGTCCTTCCAAACTTGTCCGTAGAACACAAAACGTGAATCATAGGCCTGGTTTCACAGACAGGGATAGCCAGGTTTAGGCCTCAGTTCAATTAGGACATTTAAGTAGCTTTTATAAACTTGCCTTAGAAAAAAAACACATTACTGGTGGGCATCTTGAGACAAAACAGTGGCACTTACATATTTAAAAAATATTGCTTTCAGTTAAACCAACTCAAACATGCATTTTAGCCTGAGTTTAGCTTAAGCCTTGTCTGTGAAACCGGGGGTTAATCTTATTTTTCATATAAAGACTGGCAACATAAATGAAAAATGACACACACACACACACACACACAAAATCTCTAATTCTAATAAATCTTATTCTCAAATCTGTATAGCCTATTCAAACTATCATGTGACGTTCAGTTTGGACATTTGAGAACCAATCGTTTTTGCCGTCAAGAATTTTGAATTTTTTACATCTGAACGTGGAAGTCAATAAGATTTCAAAGCTTCAGCGTATGCAAGGCCTATCAGTGAATAACAACTTGAATTTCAGTCTGTTCGTCACAAAATTATTGTATAACACATCACAAGAACAGAATATGACATGAAGGTGATTAAATAATGACAATTTTCATTTCACCTAAATCTAAACCAATCTTGGCTAATGCGGTCAACTTATTAACATGAAAGAATAAAATCCACCAACACACGTCAGCTATATTTGTTCTAATGATAATGGTCGGAGTTAAACACACAGGAATGCACTTTGACAAAGACTTAGCTTGTTTTGAAACTAGTGGAAGAGCATGTTTAAAGAGCAGAGTGGTGATTGAACAGCACTGATTGATTCATGATCAAACAGCCAAAGGTGCACGAACATCTTAAACACACATGGAGGTCGAGGACAGAACTAGGACTCATTAAAGTGTCGAATCCAAGGACATAAATCACCACAGAAGTTAAAGAGGTCAATATCATTAGTATTCAGATTAATCAATCACTATATGGAGAAATTCTTAAGCAAGACAAATGGATGATCTAATCTTCCAGATAGTTTCCCCTGTATTAGGGATCAAATGGGTAAGATATCATGAGTTTTAAAAACCTCCTGAATGCAAACCCATCCTGAGAAAGACCTGATTTATACAGGTCTTACCTGTTTAACTGTGCTTAAACTGCTCACACTATTGAATGAAACCTCAAAATCAGTTTTACACACAAAAGACAAAATATGCTTTCCTTTTCCATGTGACAATTGCATTAAATGTTCAAATTGTCCATTTCCAAATCATAAGATCAAATGTCTGATCCATTCTAAATTATAACACATTAAGAGAAGCCAATCATGTGGTGTATAATATAATAAAGCAAAAAACAACACTTAGAAATGATTAAAATGTATGTTTATGCATTTTTAAGTATTCGCCATGAAAATCCATATTAACAGGGTAGTGGAACAGGTAGCTTGCTTGTCCCTGCTGTAAGATGAACATTAGCTGGTTGATCTGCCACCATGTCCCACAAACCAGCTTGTCCACCTTAAGCTGGTATGACCAGGTGTTTTTTTTTTTTTTTTTTTTGCTAGTCTACTTGGACCAGCTTGAAACAGTTGCCATGTTGCAAACCACAGGTTGAATATGCTAAAGTGTGTTTTAGAATAGACAAGACAGATTATCCTATAACAAAATAGAGACAAGCAGCATATGAAGACGACATGCAGGAGCTCATCTGAAAGTCAGCTGTTCTAGAAGTGTAGTAACGTGGTAGCCTAACTTACTCACCTTTAAAGAGATAGTCATACTCGTCCTCTCTACCCGTCATGACTTTAATCTTCTTACCGGCTTAATAAGAACTCCGTGTTTTCAAATATTAAGACGTTATGCTCTTCTTGAGAACCACAATATGCTCTTATATTTATTACAAGGCCAAAAAAACTTTGTTTATGAGACGCATCAGCTGATCACGAGCACTTCATTACGCGCGCACTTCATACGTCAAAATCAAAAACAAAATAGTGTAATATATCTCCTTTTGTCGACAGTTATATATAATGTAATCGTCAAGCAAAATAAATCCCTGATTAGTATAAATTACACTTTGATACGATGTCCCTGTGCTATGTCAACCAAGTTTCGCCCTGCTGTCTCATCTTAAGGCACACACCTACGTCATCGTGCTGAGATATAGCCCCTCCTTTCCGGTGATCTGATTGGCCAGAAACACGTTCCATCACACGAGTGTGCCTCTGTCACCCAATGAAATGTTTTAATGGACTTCCGCACAGGTGTGTAACGTCACAGGTGTGTCTTTTATAGTTGTCAGGAAAACACAACGTATAATAAATTCAAATACAATAAATACACATCTTTGAATAAAAACATACGGTATAATAAAACATTAGGTAGCCTGTCAATACAGTAGAAAAAATGTCTTAAAAGAAAGCGTTACAGGTGTGTGTAAGAAGAGTTCTTCCACACTCCACAGCGTGACTTCACTCATGCTTTACAGAGGATGATTGGGCCTGAAAATGCCACGTAGGAGGCAATGAGGAGGCAGGGCTGCGCACCATTCAGTGACTGAACAGAGAAGCCCTTTAATTTCCGATTCATTTATTAAATTATTTAGCATGTGCATGATGATGATGCATGTGTTAGTATAGGAAATAAATAGAAACATTTGCTAATTTAGTTTACAAAATGTAAAATTATTCAAAGAGACCATCTTACCCCCGGCTAACCTTTATAAAATGTATAAATTACTTTTGATACAATTCTTATCAATATATTATATATTTTAAAGTGTCATTAATGTAAAATACTAAATAAACTTCTATTTTAAATTTTATTTTGACAATTTAGTTGAATAATTGAACAACCAATGACAGACAAATCATAATCATTTGAAAGATAAAATGATTCTGTGACATATAGGCATATGAATATTTACATATTTAATTGCCCATATTGTAATTGAAGATGTCATAATAGCAACATGAATGAAAAATTATTTCACTCAACTAACCTATAGGTTTTAATGAAAGCGAAGATGACTGAAATGTACATCTAATTCATGGGATACCAAATAATAACCCCATTAATTAAAATAATTCTTACATTTATAAATAATAACATAGGCACAACATGCCACTTGGCCTTCTGTGGCAATTCATAATACAGTGTCATAGATCACTATTTTCCAAAGACACAAAATTAGATCAATTAACCTTAAAACTCTTTCGCTTGACTTAATCTCACAAATGTTGTTATCTGAGATCTCATCTATATTCAGGAGAAAAAAATGAAGGTGGGGCATTTTACACCGACACACCCTATATATAGGCCTATATATATATATATATATATATAGTTTTGATTTTTTCCTTTTGTTGTACTTTTCATTTTCGAAATTTCACCATTTCTTTTTCGAAATTCAGTGTGGAAAAACAGTTCAGACTTCTTTTTCTTTCATAGTCCTGTTTTAATTATTATTGGAAAATTACATATTGGATATATTTTCTTTTTAGCTTCAACAACAGCAATTGATAACACCTCCAGCATCAGTGATCATATTATCATAATGATAAAGACAATATAACATGCCAAAATGTCAAGCATTCGTTACAAATAATGAAGATAAAAATCAACACCTTGCTTATATACATATTTTATATTTTTTTTTAATAGCACAAAATATTGATTTAGTGCTGATTAGTCTTAAATAATGAAAATAAGTTATGTTTTTTAAACTATCATTAAGCGTGTTAAATTAATCAAATTAAAAACTAATGTGAAAAAAAGTGTGTAAATGGAAAAATATGTACTTTCCTCAATCTTATCAACTAATTACAGTAATAAAGTTATTTCTCCAGCATGTATTGATATCAACAAGTCGAGTAAGATGAATTACTTGTTGTATATCTCATTTGTAAGTCACCTTGGATAAAAGCGTCTGTTTAATGAAAGTAAAAATAAAAAAATAAAGTTTGGCTTGACATTTCTAAAATAATACAAACAAAAATATCCTATACTAAGAGGATACATATAGGGAAAATATTTTTTAATTAAAACATTTTAATATGATGTCAAATTTACATTAATCATTGTAAAACTTTACAAATATTGAAATGCCTAATATTTAGGAATACAAATATGGCTATGTCAGTCAATGAAATGGATTTCATTTTGCTTTTTACCATACTGGTTCTTTCTTAATAATCTCTATTAATGCTCTAATGCAGTGAAAGCTTCACAACTCCATTAGGATCCTTGTGAAGTCTTTCTGAACATCCAGAATGTGGTTCTTTCACATGTTCTTGCAGCAGGCCTTCTTCCCCTGTGTGTCGTCAGCTGGAGCATTAGGTTGGGACAACGTCACGGCATTGATAGAGCCTCGGGTCACTTCTTTGCTACTCACCTTTTTATGGATTTCTGAGAAAAACAGTAATGACAACATGATTATGATAATGAAGCCAAGTGATTGTGTACACCAGGCCTATTTCAAGCCTGAAAGAAGAGGAGAAATCCAGAGGGCAAGGAACACATGTAAAGCACATGTAAATAAGGTCTGATGTGTTCAGAATACACAGTAGATATACCTGCAAGCACAGTGTTGAATGCTGCCTCAACATTTACTGACCCCAAAGCTGAGGTTTCCATAAACAGAAGACCATTCTTTTCTAAAATGAGAAAGAGGAAAAAAGTGATGATAATATATTAATAAAAATCAACTAGTGGTTGCTGGATTACATACATACACTGCCCAGTTAAAAAAAAAAAAAAGGTTGCGGTTTGGATTTAAATAATGCTTAAGAGTCTATGATTGTATCTTCATTGCAGTGATTATTATGTTTGGCAACAGTTCTTCTAAACCTGATTGATTAAGTGTGTAGCTTTTCATTTCTTTAACAACCATGTAGCAAGACACATCATGGCAATATTCCAGGATGACAATGTCATGATTCATCAGGCTCAAATTGTGAAAGAATCGTTGGGAGGAGCATGAAGGATCATTTTCACACATGAATTGGCTCCTCTGAGTCCATTCATTGAAAGTATTTGGGATGTGCTGGAGGAGAATTTACAGAGTGCTGGACTCTTGCATTGTCAATACAAGATCTTGACCAAAAACTGATGCACTTTTAAAGTCTCCTCCAGCACATCCCAAATACTGTCAATGAATTTAAGGTCTGGACTGTATTGTGTTGGATTGTGTATATATATATATATATACACATACTGTATGTAATATAAATAAAATAAATCAGTCTTCAAAAATGACCTGCAAAGTCCTTTGCGTCCTCTGTTGGAACCGACCGTAGGTCTGCCAGGTCTGATTTATTGCCCACAAGCATCACTACGATATGAGCATCTGCGTGATCATAGAGTTCCTTCAACCAGCGCTCGGCACTTTCATACGTCAAGTGCTTTGAAATGTCGTAGATTAGTAGAGCTCCAACTGCTCCTCGATAATATCTGAAGCATAGGAAGCCAGATCATATCAGGTCAGGTGACTGGATTTACTTCCTTTCTGAGTGAATAGAACACTGTCATAAAACATTACGTCATATAGCAGAATGACAGAGCTTGATTTAGAATGACAGGTGAGAAATTAATTGAATAGCAACAGGTGGTGAAATATGCTGTTACAAATAAATACACTACCTTTCAAAAGTTTCTTGTAGTTTTATTGCAAGAAAAAATGCCACTTGGAAAAAATGCATTACGGTTCCTACAAAAATATTAACTGTTTTCAACATTGATAATAATCAGAAATGTTTTTTGAGTGTTTTTGATTATATATATATATATATATATATATATATATATATATATATATATATATATATATATATATATATATATATATAATTAAATAAAGTAAAAAAAAAATATTCTTTTTCTATTTATTTATTTGAGCTCCACAGCTATGGTCAATATGAACTTTTATATAATTTTTTTATTTTCTTTTTAAACATGTAATGTTCCACAGAAGAAAGAAACCATGGCATGATGCTGAGTATATTATGTCAGAATTGCCATTTTTGGTGAATTAGGGGCGTATTTGCTTGTTTCGCAGCACCATTTGTAAGGTCCTTAAATGTTGCATGGAAACTCACGCAGAAGTGATGGCCCGGTACCGCTCCAGTCCGGCAGTGTCCCAGATCTGAGCTTTGATGGTGAGACCATTTAGCTTCACAGTTCTTGTGCTGAACTCCACTCCGATGGTCGTCCGGCTGTCATGACTAAATTCATTCTTGGTGAACCGTGACAGCAAGTTGCTCTTGCCAACACCAGATTCTCCAATAAGAACCACTGCAACAAAACATGGAGGCGCATATGAGTCACAGAGTCTACACTCTTAGAAAAAAAGATTCAGTAGGGTTCTATTTATTTACTTTTAAAGAACCCTTTAAGCCAAAAACAGTTCTATATAGGCTAAGGTGAAATGTCTTAAATTATTGCAAAATACTTTCATGTTTTACTGGTTATTTTCATTTTTTTCTAGTTATAAAGCATGTTTGCAAGTTGTTTAATTCATGACATTTAACCAAAATATAAGATGATTTAAAACAAAATGAATTAATTAAAACTAAATCCATTAAATTATCCCATGGTGGGAACCCCTAAAAGATTCTTGAGAGTGCTTGACAGAAGCCTTTAAGATTCTATATAGAATCTTTTCTTCTAAGAATGTATAGAAATGCTACCAACCAAGACTTGGTGTCATGGCTACATAGTGTCCTCTTGGCACAGGACACTCATTGCACTAAACACAAACACTGCTTGGTGAACTCAGTAAACACTGCAAAACAATCATGGTGTTAATCTTGAATTTTTCATGGGTGGTTCAATGAGTGCCTTCTGGCAGGAGGACACTATATAGCATGACACCAAGTCTTGGTGGCTAGCATTTCTACACTCTTTAGCAACACTGTCTGTCTAAAATCGATGATTAGTTGCGGATTAAAGGACCAGACATTTACAGACTCGTGATGCAAAAATGTAATATTTGTTGTCTTGGACTTTTTTTTGAATTTAAGAAATTGGGAAATAATTTGATGAGAAGGAGATGACTTTAAATTCTGATAGGATAAGCCACATTCAAAACATTTATATTAAAGTATTTGGCAGACACTTTTATACAAAGTGACTTGCATTGAATTCAAGATTATTATTTAATGCATTGTCTTGGAATCAAACTCATGACCTTGGCATTGCAAGTGCCATATACTGTTTAAGCTACAAAAATGCCAGGAAACCATAGAAAGCCATTGTAAAATACAGATAAATACACACAGAAACACATTGAAAGAAAACAAACGGAATTGACACGTAATTTTTCTGCCAGGACATTTCCTTTAATCTTAAAGAACAATGCAATGTGCAATTGAAAATTCCTTCATATTAACACAGTATATTAGGCCCTATTTTCACAGACTTATCTTAGAGTGAAAGGTCATGGGTTGAAGTCCCAGAGAACACACAAATTGATAAGTTGCTTTGGATAAAAGCTTCTGCCAAATGCATAAATGCATCTCTATCCAGTGAGAAACGCTAACACCACTTCTCCCTAATGTCATACATTTATTTCAGCCATTTACAGAGTGAGAAAATAAAGCAGGGGTTATTTATCTTTACAATGTTCCACCATTTTACTCCAAGTAGGTCATGTTTCAATGTAATCATTATTCTTTTAAAGTATACATTAAAGGTAGGGTAGGCGATTTGCGGAGAGGCTAGCAATAGCGAGCTAGCTTTGAAAGCATAAGATCCCACCCTCCCTTCAGAGCGTCTCCATAGTCACACCTCCTTCCAAACACATGAACGCGTACAGCAGGGAACAAACAAAAGCGTCAAGAGAGACGGCGTTAAACTACCTCATGTCTCAAACACATAACATTACAATAATAATGAACATAACTTAAAAAGCACTGACCTGTAGCACCTGACTGCTGCAGATTCAATTCAGCGTTGATAGTGTTGCCATTGAAACGCATAAAATAGAGTTACGAACCGCTCCGAGTATAACGTCACGGGTTTCCATCTCTTCCAAATTACAGTAGTTATGACGTGAACGCAGCATAAGCTTGTTGTTTTGGTTCAGGATGAACTGTTAAAAGTGGCTGCTGTTTCGGTTGCGGTGCTCGTTGACTGACGTCTGTCTAACTCATAGCATGAAACGCTCTGATGACATGTGATGTCTGCGCGAGCAGGTGTGCGGAGGTATGAAAATACATACGTTGACAGGCAGGTAAGATATCGTATCATTGCATTCAGACCGAATTCAATGATTGGACGAACGCCTTCCACAGATGAGATTTTTATACATATAAATATATTTAGACCACTTAACTTAGGGATCGCTTTCAGGGTGTGAAGAGACTTTCATCCAGCATTACAATAAATGCTTCTGGAGCAAATCACCTACCCTGCCTTTAATGTCTTATGCAATCACACATCGACATCCTGATGAGGAAATTGTCCAGGCTTGTTGTTCATTAAAACTTGCGACAGAAGTAGATCTAATCCTTGTATTATTTTACCAGAACAAACCCACACTGGATGAACAGTGTGTCAGTCCCAGACAGTCTAACATTTCACTTTATGAAAACCCAGGTAATTGTAGGTGCAAACAAGAATGACTCAAACGAGTCAGAAGTAAAGTCAACACTCCACCCATGTAGGACAATTGTGACATTAATTTATCATATTGTGACAGGAAATGGGACAATTATTAACATAAAAATGAAAAAGTGTTAGAAAACGAGAAATACACAAGGTTTAAGCATATTATAGTAGCCTATAAGAAGTATGTATGAGTTAACTCATGCACAACTATCTGTGTATATTGAAAATGTTTGATATTTTCATGTCTTTTTTTATTAAACCATCAGGACAGGTGATAAACGTACTAAAGCTGGCCCTTTAAATGATCACGATCTTGCTTATTTTAAATAGTTTCCTTTAAGTACATTGTGTTCTTGCTGTTTCAATTTAACCCGAAATGAAACCAACACACAATGCAGGTCATTTTAAGTAGTCGCTGTGGTTTGGTGTCATTTGTGCAGATCACAGTTTCACAATGGGCTTCTTCAACAGGTACAACTATTTCCCCTCCTATATTGAGTAACAGACCTCAGTAATCTTGTGAAAACAAACCCTTGTTGTCATGGAAATCAGATTTCAACCAACCTATAGGACAGCATTTGTTTTGTGGTAAACCAACCCTCAGAGCTTTACTTAAAGGAGGAATTCAATTGCATTCAATTCAATTGTATTTCTAACAATGATACAACTTTTTTTGTATAATATAACAATGTGCAAAGTAAGTGACATTCTCTACAAGTACTGCAAAAACAGTGGGATGACTGCACTGATAATGAAACTATCTGAAAGACAGTTTAAGTTTACAGTAGTTTCCGTTTATCACGCATTACCACTGTAACTATACAGAAGTGTCAAATCTTACCTTTGAAAACAAAGTTGTAGGCCTCATCAGACCCCATATTGCCACTCTTGTAAGCAGATCTATCTTCACTAATCTAGATTAATGCTGCATGAGTCAAAAATCCCAAGGTGATTCAAGAATGATAGTTTCCCCGCTCTATGATACAGAGGCAGACCTAAAAGAGCAGAAAAACAGTTCTAAATATAAATGAAATCCCAGTTTTTGGTGGCAAGTTCACTTGTTTGTACAAGGAACTAGCTCTGTTATTTAGCCTGGCAGTTCCGCTATGAGATGTGCCGTACCTGGGGAAGTGGGCGTGACTTTAGTTGCGCTCAAGTCAGGTCAAACAGGTAAGGCGAGAACAGGTGCAGTCACATGAAACTGGGTGCAAACGTGCACCTGCTCAGCCAATCAAAAGACGACATACACACCATCCACAACCAATCAATTTCTTTTAAGCAGTCTCTCCCAAGATCAGGAAGACATTTTCCATGGAAGAGCCTCTCCCCTGGTGCATATTTTGATTTACACGGTTGAAACATCATTGCTTGAAACACAAATAATATAACTGATATAACAGTGAAATTTACGGAAGCGTATTGCATTCACTTGAGGAAAAAAATCTACTCTGTTTTTAATTTTTCTTAAAGGAGGATAATTTTTCATGGAAAAAAAGTTTTTGCTCTGTTTTTCTGAATTAATGAGTTAATTATCTCAGAATCATGAGATACATTTTTCTTGAAAAACATTTTCTTCACTCTGTTTTTATGAATTAATGAGTTATGAGATAATTAACTCGTTAATTCAGAAAAACAGAGCAAAAACTTTTTTTCCATGAAAATTATCTCTAATTCTGAGATAATTATCTCGTTAATTCAGAAAAACAGAGCAAAAACTTTTTTTCCATGAAAAATTATCTCGTAATTCTGAGATAATTAACTCGTTAATTCAGAAAAACAGAGTAGATTTTTTTCCTCAAGTGAATGCAATATGCTTCCGTAGAAATTGTATCTTTAGACACATTGCAACATATACACTGTTCAGGGGAATTAAATACATATAAAACATTCCTGATTCTGTAAGTTTTTGTTTCAATTAATATTATTTCAGACATAATTTAAAAGTGCTTTAAATAAAGGCAAAAAAAAGAACAACATGTAACAAAATTTTTATTTATTTCATATTGTTGACACAACACTTTGGAAGCTTGTTTTAGCCACAGAATAAAAAAGGTAATTGCGACTTTTTATCTCACAATTCAGATTTTTTCCCCCTTGCAATTGCAAGTTTATATCTTACAATTCAGACTTTATAACTCGCAGTTGTGATTTATTTAGAGAAATTCAGAAGGAAATGCCTTTGCTTTTTTCCCCTCGCAAATTCTGTTTTTCTCTCACAATTCTGACTTTCTTCTTAAAATTGAGTTAACTCGCAATTGCGAGATATAAATCTGCAAATCTGAGGGAAAAAAGTCAGAAATGTTTGATTGAATTTTTTTAAAAAAAAGCAATTACCTTATTTATGTTTTTATTCTGTGGCAGAAGCAAGTTTCCATAAGACACAGCCTGATCACTGACTGTAAAAGTCCTGAGACATAAATAAAAAAACAAAAAGGAGAAATGCAGTTCAAATGTATTAATTCATGTTTATGGAAATACTTGTTTTGGGTTTAACCGCCACATAATTTGATACAGCAATCAACTTGAGTATGCAAATAAATAAAGCCATAGATATTATTGTATAAAGGCCAAGATCTTGTACTCAAATCCACACATCAAAAGTACATCCTACGACGCTGCCACTTGTGTTAGTGGTTCCTCAAGGTACTGCACTAAAGCCTCAGCCTGTGAACATAAAAAAACATTTATGATTGTTCAAGAAAAAACATAAAATGTAAACTCGAGCCGTAGTAATTTAGAGTTCATGTACACCACATCTCACCTTGGCTTTAAGCATCCCAAATCCGACTGTCTCCTTGGCATACATGCAAAGCAACAAGTTTGCAACACGTGTAATGGCCACCCTTCCCTCCTGAAATGACATAGAAAATACAGTACATTATAAAGAAAAATGATGGTAAAAAAATAAACACCTGCAACTGCAGTAGTTCATCATGATAGTATTATTTCGGGTATAGTTTAATTTCTAAAAACAGATTATAACCCGTGTTTAGCAATGGCCTAAAGCAGAGCTGTGCTAAATTTGTGCATATCTTGTACAATGCATATGTTATTGCACATCTCAAAGATCAGCATTCACAATCATTTACTATAACCCAACTGTACAACTTTATTCCTACCATACAATCCATCAGAATGAATTTCAGTTTGTCCTCATTAAAGGCCTGGTGTCCGTTTTTGTCGTAAGCCGCCCAGATGTTGCTGGCAATAGCTGCAGTGACTCTTGCATCGGTGTCTCCATATCCAGAATACGCCAACAGGGAGCCTTCGTTGTTCAATAACCTAAAATAAAACACACCATAAAAACACTTCATATTATATGACTTTGACTCGTAAAGATGCAAAAATTATTTGAACACCAAATGACATCAGCAACCAAAATTTGTCAGAACTTCAGTTTTATTCATCATTTTTGCCAAGTGTCTTTTTAAATAAGTTAAGTTCTCATTGAGTTCACACGGTTAAACAAAAAACCATAGACTGTAAAAAAGACATGTTTTTTTTAGACATGATTTACTTAAGTGTGTGCTCTCTCTCTCTCATATATATATATATATATATATATATATATATATATATATATATATATATATACACACACACACACGATATTTTAAATAAATGGAATTTGAAGTGATATTTAATAATCTATTGCAAAGACATTCCGATATTTCTAAGTATAGGCTACTCAAGTCTCCAATCACGTTCGGAGCTACTGCACGAATATTACATTTATTAATGATTTAACATGCAAGACAACATTACCCAACAAAACCCTAGGACACAAAATACCTTAATTGAACATGCTTTGAATAACATAAACGTACATCATTGTTTAATACCAGTGTATCTGCCAGCTAAAGCTACTGGTATGAACAGATTGAATTTCATATACTTACAGGGTGCTCTGAACTCCACTGGTGTTTGCTTGACTGAGTACTTGTGTTAATGCTTTAGGACGCAACATAATTTAAATGAAAAGAGGAAAGATACTACTAAACGTTTAAAATGTACGCGAGATTATAGCAATAACTTCCAGGAGCACAACAAGAACATCAGCTGACTTCTTCCTTCCGCGCTGATGCATCTTGGGAAATGTAGTGTCATGGTGTGCATAGGAACTACAAAACCGTGGCCTAGACTAAAGATCACTTGGAGAGAGAACAACCCCCCCCATCCCCCATAAATCATCCAACACGGATGATTTATTTACGTTTTCGGGGCATTATTAAAATAAAGGAAACTACAAATTCAGTGTTCTTTTTTAAGGTTATTTTAAGGGGATTTCTAGTCATTTTTGGGCGCACATAAATTAATACATTAAAACTTTTATTAAAACGTTTTCTTGTATATTGGCGATGCATAAATGTGTTATAAAATCACAAATAATGTCAGTACTGTTTATCGGTCCGACAAGGATTCACTAAGGTATAGTGCTACTTTGGCTTCCAAGCAAATGCGCTTTCTTGTATAGTGTGCTTTTTATCGATGTTATACTTGCATGTAAATACAATATATACTTAAGAGACCTCCCAAACTTTTGTCTTTACTTTGGGGAGTGAGGGCCTTCAGGGCACAGCAGCAAGTACAGCCCTTGATTAAAACAGTGAGGGTAATATCACAAACGGATTTCTTAACTTCAAAGGTTTGTTACAACTAGCTCGCCCTAATAAGTCACAACCTGTTTATAATTTACATGTACATTCTTAAATATAAAGATTATTTATTTGGCTTCTATAGAGAACCTTTACCATCCATAGAACCTTTCCAATGCACTAAAGGTTATATATTGTGGGTGAAAGGGTATGTTAGATTATTAAAATGTTATTCACACCTTTATTTTTAAGAGTGCATGGTTTCGAGACTTTGACCAATGAACTTCCATTATTCGTAAATAATCTTTTAAAAATCGTTTTTATAGTAACTGCACCCACAAAAAACAATTTGTACAGCTGAGCATAACAGAATCTGAATTCACTATAAGATTTACCTTAACTTTTATATGGTAAATCTTAACTTATATTTAAAATTAAAATTCCAGGTTTTCAAAGGCCAACTTCTCATCATATTGTGTGCCAAAGTACATTACCAATGTAATTTAAGGTTGCAATCTTAATGCTTTGCGATAGCAGAAATAAATGCATGTACAATGTATCAAGATGAACAAATGACTTTTGTGAGACCTCCCCTAATTTGACAATACCTGCAACCTTCAGGTGAATTAAAAACATTGCGGTTATAAGAGAACATGATCATGCAAACCTTAAACCATTATTTGTAAACCATTTTAAAAAGCATTGCAAAGAGTGACAAGACAAAATCAGATGTGGCTTAAAGGACATACAAACCTCAATTAATGTATGTTTCTGTATTGTAATTCAATATAATAAAAAGTGGATTATGGATGTGCAGCAAAAAAAGTTGAACATTTTAATTCACATCAAATCTCTGTTAGTATATAGCTGTTGGTTAGCACTGAGAAGCTAGCATCACTATCATGCTGTAACCAGTTTTTGATTTGCCAGAGCAACTTGAGGATGATGTTTCCAGTATACAATACAAGTGTGTTCCAGGCACTAGAATACTCCTATGTCAAAACATAAAGATATGATCAAAACAAATTGTTTCTGCGTTACTGCTTGTTAAGCTGAGAAATATTTTATTGATGCTTTGTTACAGCCTTACCCATATGACAAGCCTTTACGGTCAATTGAGGTACACTCCTCACAAAGGCAAACGACTAAAGAGATGACTGAATATCTTTTCCAAATCTCATCTCCAAAATTTATTCCTTTTTTCTAAAATAGCTGAAGTGTAAGCCAGAGTCAAGGTGTTATAGTGCTCCAACATGTTCATGTCTATTAGATTTTGATTAACACATCAAATGTCAAGGAACGCTCAAATCAACGTCAACCAAGGAAGGTGGAAAGGGAATAAAGGGTAAGCTCTACATTTCTGCAATAAATACTGGTTTGATCAGGCATGAATTAAAAGAAATAGAGAAATTAAGGAAACCAAGCATTCTCACAGAAGACAAGAATCTCTCCGGCCTCAGAATTCAAGCGGATGGATTTTATTCTCCTAACCACCGAGTAGTGCCTCAGGTGAGCATGTTCTAATTGTAAGGAATGGTAACTTAAACTTGGTTCAGAAAATGCAAGCTTTGTCCCATCTTACTAATGATGAGGGGTTAGTGTGACGTCATTCCACAGCGATTCTGGTTTTGTTTTTTGTTCAAGGAAACAAATTTGAAACCTCTTTGCTTTGATTCAGAGATCAACTGATTGAAGCAAAAAAAAAAAAAAAAAAAAAAAAAAAAGTAAATAAAAAACAAGATTGGAGTAATTGGAATTCGGTCTATGTAGGGCTTGTCAGATTTTATGTGATGAAGGACTATGAAGGACTTCTTGTCTCCCTTCGCACGCTCTCAGCTGATGGAATTAAGAAGGCTGGGAGCCGAGCAGTCTTTCGATGGCGGCATTGATGTCCCCCCCGGTGGCGATGAGGGCCTGCAGGTTGGCTTCCCTGTTGATGAAGCCCATGGCACTCAGCTGCTCCAGCTGCTGCTGGAAACGCACTTCTGGAGTCGGAGTCTGCAAAGCAAAACAAAGTGAGTACAACCAACCATACTCTTAAAAAGTGTAATTAACACTAACAAAGAAACAAGAGTACCGATGCACTCCCTCCAGCAAACATCTGTAACATCTGTTGCATGAGCTGCTGCTGGGCGGGATTAGCTCCAGCAGCCGGGGTGGGGGCGGGACCCTGGCCTGAGGGCGGAGGATTCTCAGGAGTCACATTCACACCTGTGGGCAGTGGGGCAGCAGGAATCCCAGTAGGAATCCCAGTAGGAATCCCAGTAGGCATCCCCGCAGGCATCCCCGCAGGTACCAGACTACAAAGAGACAAGACATTTAATTGGGAAAGAGCAGATACAGTATGGACATACTGCTTGTTTAATTGTTGGATCTGACAACTAATTGTTTACATAAATGGAACACCACAAACTTGCTTAATAGGCAAACATGTGTGCTGTAATCTAGAGGAAGCTGCATTTACTTGGTGACAAAGCCAAGAGGGAAATAACTAGTAGAAAGAGGATGTGTTCTCTAAGGTTTCTCACTCTTTAGAGAATGTAATACTAGTGCTAAGTGATATAATTTCAAAAAAGATTTTGGTGGAAATATAAAATATTTCAAACTATCCAATTAAATATTTGAATTTAAAATACAATTCAGGGATTCATTTGGATTATCATATCAAAATAGTATTTTACATTTGCCCTGCATGTTTCATGTTGTTTTTAATAGTGGTTGACAAATCAAAACTGCACCTGGGCATGAGACCAGGGGCTTCGGTTTGAAGGGTTTGCAGTCCTTCCTGGATCTGCATTAGGGCTCGCATGGCTCGAGGATTTGTCATGACAGAAAGGGCTTCTGGGTTCTGCATCTATAAGTGAGTCAGAAAACAAGTCAGTTAGAAAGTAAATGAAACTCAAATCCAGTCATATCCCAAAAACACAATCTACAACAATCCCAACTGGACACACCTGCTGCAGAAATACAGGTAGCTGCTGTCTCATTTGATCCTGCAGCTGTGGATTTCCCGCAAAGAGAGGGTTGTTCATCAATACCTGAAAATTCCATTTTTATTAGTACCGGAACATCATAGCAAAACTTTGAGAACTACCAAATGATGGTCTTGCTACCTGTGAGGCAACGTCAGGATTCTGAGCCAGGGACTGCATCATGGTGCGCATATAAGGAGCAGAAAGCATGTTCTGCATAAGCTGAGGGTTCTCAGAGATCTGTTGCATTAGGCTTTGCATGCCAGGACTGTTGAACATGCCTAACAGTGAACCACACACACACACACAAAGTTTAACATGAAATCAATTCATTTGAGATGCTTTGTAATTCTACACAGAAATGTAAATTTCACCCTTTTATGCAGTATTCGACAAGAATAAATAATTTATTGACAAAATAATCGGTGCACATAAATGATCTGCTTGCAAATTCTCCACAACAAATCCTCAAAACAATGCATGCAGCTTGCTTTACAGTAAAGACGAATGTTTGCATGAAATGCCATTACCGTTTCCTAGGCTAGAGGAGCTGATGCCCAGAGGGTTGGAAACACTGGGTGTGGTTGAGCTAGTGGTGGAGCTGGCGGTGGTAGCCGTCCCAGAGGTGGTGGTGGTGGAGTTGGTGTCAGGGGGGCCCCAGGGATTTGGCAGGGGCTCTCGGTTTTCTGTCCTGGAGGGCTGTACTCCAGAGTTTTCAGCATTTCCACCCAATGCCGAGAAGGGGTTATTTCCAAACTGTTCAAATGATGATGCAATATAACATTTACTGTTAATATTAAAATTAGAGTTTATATTTTAGGCGACAACCTAAATTTGTTATTTATTTATTTTTATTTTAAATAAATATATAATTTTAAAATAAATAAATCTGACCTGTTCACGTGCAGCACTAAACATTGGCTCTTGAATGTCTGTGTACATCCTCCGAAGAGCATTATAACCCCCGGGAATACTCTCTAGGTTACTAAGCGCCCGGTCCTGGTTACGCATCATCTCTTGCATCATGGCTGGGTTCCGTGCTAACTCCATTGTCTTAAAGAGCAAAAAAAAAAAAAAAACACACTAAGTGTTGTAAAATCAAACCAGACTAAATTAACGTGTCAATTTCAATGCTGTAGTAGATGACCAATTACATACCTGTCTCATGAGCTCTGGGTTATTAAGCATGTGTGAAATCTCTGGGTTACGCTCCATTAGTTGCTGCATCTGTGGATTGGCTACGATCATCTGCCTCATCAGGTCAGGGTTGGACATCATGCTCTGCACAAGCGGGTTCTCCATGATCTGAGACAGCATCTCAGGGTTAGACATGAGCTGTCGCTGCATCTGCTGCTGAAGCTCCATGAAGTTGGCAGATCCCATACCGAGGTTAGACAGGCCTGACAGGTCACCAAACCCAGCTGAAAACACACAAAGACAGCTAGAATATAACAAAAGCAAAATAAAAGTGCAGAATGTTCTTACAATGAACTGTATTAGGATTCACGGCATTTGTCTTTCAAATGATTATTTTTATGAAAGGAACTAGATTAGGGGGTTAAAAAAAGTGTCAGTTAATAAATTGAACAAAAATTCTTATGTACATTGCAAGAAAACATTGTGGAACTACAATGAAAACAGAGACAATGAGGTGATCCCCAAAATAAACATTTAAAAATGGCATTCACCTAGTATTTATGCATGTACATACAAAACAGGGATGCATGATTAATCGCAATTTACATGAAATCGCACTTAAATCTAGTAGTCTTATCGCGATTTTGAAACCGCAAAGGCTGCCACTATATTTTATGCGCAGCTTGTCATTGATGTACGGCTCTGTAAACGCTGCTCCATCTGAAAGCACTGAGTTTGAGTCACCTATAACGTGCATTTGGAAAAGCAACACGCATCATACATCTTTCCAAACATGAGAAGCATTTATAAACCTCATCCAACAAAAGACAATATCTAATAACATGCTTTTACTCCAAACTCACTTCATAACGACAGTTGAGCAACCTTCTGTGAGATGATGTGGCTTCTTACACAGAATAAGGCAGTCGTGTGTTTATTAGTCATATTTAATCAAAGCGTTTCAATCTTCTGTTTATTCAGCTACAGATAGTATGATAACAGTATGATGCCCGATAGGGATTTCATGGAATGATGTGCGTTATCGTACTTATGCGGCGGGGCATATTTGACGTGTCTGCGTGTGAGAGCTCCATCTGGCATTCAGATGGAACAGCATTTACTATCGATCAGCAGCACTGCACTGACAAGTTGCGCATAAAATAATCGCAGCCTTTGCCAAATCGCGTGAGGTTTCATTGCGATTAATCGTGCAGCCCTAATACAGAACAAATATTCTCTCCTGTATGTTGCAACCAGTGGTACTTTGAATTATTTATATGCTATTACAATATTAATAAAGATTTCTTATTTATATTTCCATTTAAGGTTTTAAATTAAATTTTAAGTTTTTAGAATTGTTTTATGTGCTTTAGCCATTTTAAATATTTTTATTTAGCTTCAATGTATATTTCAGTTATAGTAATTTTAGTACTTTTTTCAGTCAGCCGCCAAGGAAAGATTTCTAATTTTAATTTAAGTTTAAATTTTACATATTTCTTTTTATTTCAGAATTATTTCAATTAACAAAAACTATTTTTAACAGATTAGTTAACAATAACAAAAATAGTCACAACACAAAACACTACAACAATATTATAGAACTACATTAAAACAGACTCAATAAAACAAACTTAAAAACATAATTCACCTAGTATATTGGCTGGCTGTGACGGGTTTGGGGACGTCCCAACGCCCTGGGGTGTGCCCAGGTTGCCCGTGGGGCTCGGGGTAACAGTTCCACCATTGTTGCCCTCTGATGGTCCAGGGCCAGAAGAAGCAGAGGTCTGCGAACTACCACCACCCGAAGTCCTACAAGCACAAAACACCCTAAAAGTGAGCCACTCAAACTGCATAGGGATTATCTTACAACACAAAATGGCTTTGCATATGAAAAAAACGGTTCTGTTTTGATCCTAAAAGCAGGTCCTCTTACTTTTGTGCGGTTTTGATGACCAGGTGAACCGTGAGTCCGTCTTTAATGCCATGCTGACCGAGTGTGTCTCCATCCTTCAGTATCTTACCGGCAAAAATCAAAACCAACTGGTCTTGCTTCGCCTTGAATCTTTTTGAGATTTCTTCTTTAAACTGTTAAGAGGTCGAAACATGCGGGTTATAATGTTATACATTAAATCAAATCAATTCAACCTCACTTCTGAATAACAACACGGTCTCTTTTATAAAGCCTAAGCTCGTAAACATCAGTATAAAACAGCAATTATTCGAATAAACTGACACAAACATTGCAGCATAGCACCATGTTTTCAATGAAAAGTCATTTAACATGCTGTTTAGTCTATCCATAAAATTCTGAAGTCAAAATACTAAGTAAAACAGAAAGAACGCGACTAAAGATGACAGACTAGAACCTTCTAACGTTACATGAGCAGGCCATTTCTTTAACGACAACCGCGAGGTAGAAAACCCCACTTTACATGCGTTATTAAAAACAAAAAACAATGAATGGTATGCTCAGAATAACCGCATTTAAGTAATAACAAAAGTGAAAGTCATTCTAAATATCCACTGCGAAGATTTTCAGCTCTGGTTGTTCGTCGTCAATCGTTAGCTCATCGGCTAAAGCTGTTAGCCGCTGGTGTAACGAACGCCCGGGTGCCACAAACAACACGAAATGGCGAAAAAAATCACCTGTGCGACAGATGAATCTTCGGCGATGGCTATTTCTTCTTTATCCTTCGGTGTTTTGACGGTGACCTTAATGATAGTTGCGCTAGCGGCGGCATTTTCTTCAGTGTTCGTCTCCACGGCAGGATCCGTGCCGCTATTCTCCGCCATCTTTACTCTTCTTTTACTTCATTACATCATCGCACCAACAAGCATCGGGGAAAAGTGCTGCAAACGCCTTCTGTTCCACAGCGGCCTCTGGTGGTGTGGCGTGTCATCGACAGACTCGCTGTATGAAATCACTCAAAGTTCGCGCTAATTTGCACATTGTGTAGAGGATGCTAAAGAAGGCGAAGAAGACCATGCAAAGAAACCAGTTAATGAATGTGTGACAGCCAGGCCACCACACAAGAATAGTAAGTGGATCAATTTGCTTCTTGTTGAAGGTGACAAAGTCTGTTTGATGCTCTTGGTATTAGCTTTCATCACTTTATCTTGTGTTGGGGTCAATTTGACCCACACTCTACTTTCAAACTGCTCGAAATAGCCTACTGGTTAACTTAAACTATTTATTTATTCTTGGAATTTTGTGAATATTTGCCATTGATGGACATACATCGATGAATACATGTGCATGCAAAGTTTCAATGCATTGATATGTTTTGGAAGGAATGTACAATTTGTGTGTGTGTGTGTGTGTGTGTGTTGTTGGGGTGAAAAAAATCAACAACAATATCAACTTTTAAAAACAATATTGTCAAACTATTTGTCAAACACTACAGTTTTTCGAATTGCTTTAAACACAATTGCTAAAACCATGCATCACACTTTCTCAAAACCTTAAACGCAAAACCAAATCTTCAAATCAGCTACATTACAGTTGTTCTAAATTGCTAAAACACTAAACATCATTCTCTAAACCACATTCTAAATAACCTAAACCATTTTTTCTAATAAATCACTCTTTCTGTAAAACCTTAAACACGTTCAGGTAGTTAGACACCATTTGCAAAACTCAATCTCACTCAAACACATTTCACACTGTGATGCAATTGTGTTGCAAAATTTTAAACACAGGCAGTACTGAATCCATTGTAATTCAAGCCTTTATTCTGCCTTTAACAATAGGTAAGGAACCACTTGCTTTGTGATTTACTTACTGTAAACACAGTTTTCACACATTTACACACAACGACTCAAAATTGTTCACACATATTTCTAATGATGGGATCAAATCAACTGTACAAAAAAAAAAGGCAGTTCAGAGTGCACAGATGCACTGAATGCTGATACCAACAATAAATTGAAACAATCTGAAGAGGAGGAAGAGGTGGTGTGCAAGGAGAATGAGGATGAGGTTGAGAAAGAGCAAGCTGTGGAGTGTTGTCCAGGCTGGATCTGGCACACTAGAGGGGTTTTCTATTTGCCCGGTAAGAGAAAACATTGCCTGTGATGAGGACAAAGTCCTCAGGCCGGACCAACACAAAGACGTGATGCTGAGACAGAGTGAATCTCTCATTACTGTAACTTTGATTCTGCAGTTGCACAACTCTTTTGAGTGTAACATGCTATTCATTTATTTATTTCATTCCTGTATTTTTACAGTATGTAAGTGGTGAATTTACAGACATTCAGTACTATACAATATTCAGAACAATACTATACTTGCAGTGCAATATACAATATATTCACCTACTGTAAGTTGAGATTACTGAAACATTTTTTTACGTAATTGCAGAAATGCTGTTTAATAATCATGCATGTTCTAGAACTATTTTGTGAAGGGGGAACAAAAAGTTATGAATTTATATAATTATCATTTGGGCCATTATTATTTTCTGATGCATGAGCCTTAATTGTTCCTCCTACAGAACTTGTCTTTACCTTGTGGGAAGGTTGAAGTCCATCACTTCCGTCTGCATCATGTCTCTGACAGTGTCTCAGGGTGAGGGAATGACGGTCATCACTATCACCTCAAACCCAAAGAGCAAATGTCCCGGACTGTGTCAGATTCTGGTTTCTCTGTTCTGCAGTCCAGTGTGTTCTGTTTCATGGTATAAAAGGAAAGCTTAAGGAAATCTACACAGCTCTTGGAGTGAGTCAGACTCAGAATACAACTGAAACGTGCCATGGTTGTGGCCATTTAAAGTGTTAATTGTATATGACTAAAATAAAATATTTTGAAAATGTTGTGAAAAATTGAATGCCTGTCATAATCAGCAGCCATATCAGCCTGAAGCCCAAGACTGGTTTCCATATTGTTCTCTTGTTCAAAAGATAGTGCAAATTATAATTAGTGTCATCAATATTGCGGAGGGGATTGTGTTTGCATGCTTTGAGTTTTACTTTGAGTTTACTTTTACTATAGCCTGGATACAATTTCCCTGGGACCTTTTAGGCTCTGTTGTGTGGTAAGACTTGGGTCTCATTTTGACCATTTTTATGTTTCTAAATCAGTTAATGTTATACAATGTCTTTTCAAAAAGTAAACTATTGACATTTCATTCAATTTATTAATACATTTTGAATGCATTGATATATTTCTGTTTGCTTTTGCCTATTAGTTCATAGTAGTTGGAATAGTGTGCTTTCTTCACGCTATAGTTTCCTAGTCCTTGTATGGTGTCTATTAAAGCCATATCTTACATTATATCTGTGTTTATGATATTTCTGGTTCTGTTATTTATTTATTTTTTATATTGATTGTGTTTTACAGCTGGTCATCATAATGATTCTATACTTATTCAGTGGTGCACTGGCTATCACTGTTGTGCTGTATTCAGTGGACCTGGCTAAGGAAAATACTCTATACTGCAACTACAATTATTATTCAACTATATATTATTCACTGTATGATGAATCACCTTCCATTACAGAGAAACAGAGGATGGAAATGTGTTTAGATGGTGTAAGACACCAAACGAATATTGTAAATATTTTTACAACAAATATTTTGATAGTTAACTCAAAAAAATTAAAATGATGTAATTTTTATAGTTGACTCTTTACCCACTTGTAGATTATCATGAGAGGACTAGATATCATGATGATAGTGTTGTCGCTCCTTCAGCTCTGTGTGAACATCAGTTTCTGTGTTTTAACTGGGAAAGCTTGGCGCAAGAAGGATGAAGATGCAAAGGTACTGTATCATCATCATCTACACTATCAGTCAAATCCACTGTGATCATGAGTGATTATGAGACCTGATCTGTGTGTTAATGTTTGTTTGTGGTTTTGCTGTCGGTGGAGGATCCAGAACTTCAAAAGACAAGATGAACACAAAATAATCAAAGTTAATCTTTTTGCTTGTAATGGAATGGCATTTTGTCTCTCATTTTAATAGTAAAATTATATCACCATCTGCAATACCAAATCATCAAGCTACGTCTTTATTCTTACCTTTTCTTTTAAAACAAAATTAACTTTTAGAAAAAAGGGCACTTTTAGGCTTCTTTTTAAATGACTTCATCTTGCACTGGCTTTCATGATTATTTTTTTTCAGCATACAATGTTTTTTAGACACACTGAAGAATAAACTTTGTAAAAAAAAAATATATACTACTATGTATATTGATTTATATTTTATTTCAGTTTTTATTTTAGTGCTTCAGCTTATTTCAGTTCGTTGCCAGGCAATATTTCTAATTTTATTTTATGTTTTTAATCTAATATTTATATTTTATTTCAGCTTTATTTTAGTTTTTAAAATTTACATTTTTAATGTTTTTAGTTTTAGTTGACGAGTCTCAGTTTTGCTTTTTCAGGGACATGAAACTTCATCTGTCTTTAACTAATATAAGAAGAGGTTTGCATGTATCACCACCAGGTGGCTTGTGTCGCATATAAGTCAGCCGCTGTAGAAAATGTGAGCCAACAGAGCACACAGACATGGCCAAGGGAAAATGGCCCAACAAGCTAAACCCAGCATTTGGGTTAAAAAAAAAAAACCCAAATTTTTAAGTGTCTTAATTGCTGTTATGGATTCCTGCAGCCATATATCACTGCAACAGTCTGGCAGTAGTTCTTACCTTTTTTTATCATCACAGAATGGCCCTATGTTACGTGTTCCTGGTTTTGTGTGCCTTGTGTTTTTGTTATATGGACTTTTAGGTTGCTTTCTGTCGTGTTCTTGTCATGTTCTTGTTCTAGTCAGGTGGTGCAGCGCCTCCAAGTCTGGTGGTCCCAAATAGTCCCAGCACCTTTAAGTGTTTTTTCTTTCTTTCTTTCTTTCTTGAGTGGTATCAGAGCTAGAAACAGTTCTGTACTTAAACGATTAAAAGTAGTTTCTGGATGTCCATCAGGATTTGTAAGGTATTCATTTTCTTTTTTTCTTCAGTAATTGCTGTTTTTTAAAGATATATTGGAGTCCACAAAACATTACCAACACGCATAATAAATAACGTCTCGGTTACTAACCCTTGTTCCCTGATGGAGGGAACGGGAGACGTGACGTCGACGTGACGACGTAATTGGGATCACTTCAGGGAGCCCCATCAACTTCGAGTGTCTACAGAACAAGCCAATGAATGTTCGCGTGCGTGAAAAGCGCCACGCGCCCCGCCCCGCAGCACAGGTATAAACAGGAAGCGGGCGCACGCACTCACTGTTTTTCGCTGAGGAGCCGAGATAGAGACGGCCGTACAGCGATGGTCAGCAACCGTGGCGGCGGGACGTCACGTCTCCCGTTCCCTCCTTCAGGGAACGAGGGTTACATAGTAACCGAGACGTTCCCTTTCAGTCGCTCACGTTCGACGTGACGTCGACGTGACGACGTAATTGGGATCCCATGGAAAACGCCATGGTTGCTGCCACATCCAGCACCCTACGGAAGACTCTCAGCCCCCATCTGGCTGGGGCGGAAGACCTGTGTAGAGGGAGTTCACTGCTGTTCCGTTATATCCCACACAGTGGAACTCTTGGATAACACTGGGAAAGCGTACCCTGAACAAGGAAGGAAGGGACGCTGCGGAAGCCACATCCTGCCCGAAGGGAGGTAACATGTGGAGAAAACACATATGGACTGGCCGGAGGGCAGTGCAACATATGGAATGTCACTGGGGTGGCTCCAGCCTGAGAAGGGGGAGGCAACACCAGGCAGTGACGGCAGAGAAGACTCTGCCAAGGGAAAGACACGGGCTCACCGCAGGGAGCTGATCGTGGAAGAATACGCATATGGGAATGCAGCAGGGATCACCACATATGGAACCCAGCCTAGCACAAGTTACACAAGCATACGAGCACTAGGCCTTGTGTCAGACGTCTGACTGCCGAGGGGGTGCGGAGGAACTCTACAGGGTTCGCCTGAGGTGGGAACTCGACTGGAGCAAAAACGCGCACATATCCGCTCCATGTGGAGGGGAGTGGCGCAGCAAGCCGACACTAGAGCGGGAACTTCGGTGTTACCGGCTGGTTGAAGCGAGCACACAGGAAGAAACTGGCTCAACACGTAGGCTATAAAACCTAGCGAACGTATTAGGTGTCGCCCAGCCCGCAGCTCTACAGATGTCTGTTAGCGAGGCGCCGTGTGCCAGCGCCCAAGAAGAAGCGACACCCCTAGTGGAGTGGGCTCTCAACACGGGCAGGCAAGGCACGCCTTGAGCTTCGTAAGCCAAGGCGATGGCATCCACTATCCAGTGGGCCATCCTCTGCTTGGAGACAGCCTTTCCCTTCTGCTGGCCTCCATAACAGTCGAAGAGCTGATCTGAGGTCCTGAGGCTTTGCGTTCTGTCCACGTACAGGCGCAGAGCGCGGACGGGACAGAGAAAAACCAGGGCTGGGTCTGTCTCCTCCGAAGGCAGCGCTTGCAGGTTCACCACCTGGTCCCGGAAGGGAGTGGTGGGAACCTTGGGCACGTATCCGGGCCGGGGTCTCAGGATCACTTGAGAGTTAGCCGGGCCGAATTCTAGGCACAATTCATCGACCGAAAATGCATGCAGGTCCCCTACCCTCTTGATGGAGGCCAATGCAACCAGGAGTACTGTTTTACAGGACAGAATTTTTAACTCTGCTGACTGCAAAGGCTCAAAGGGTGGTCTCTGAAGTGCCGAAAGCACCAGAGACAAATCCCAAGAGGGTATAGAGAGTGGGCGAGGAGGATTTAGTCTCCTCGCTCCCCTCAGGAACCTGACGATCAGGTCGTGTCTTCCCAGCGACTTACCTTCAACTGCATCGTGATGTGCGGCGATAGCGGCAACATACACTTTATGGGTGGAGGGAGACAGCCTTCGCTCCAACCCATCTTGCAGGAAGGAAAGCACAGCTCTGATCGAGCAAGTTCAGGGGTTCTCCTCGTGAGAAGAACACCAGTCAACAAACAGGTTCCACTTCAACGCATACAGGTGCCTCGTAGAGGGAGCTCTAGCGGAAGTGATGGTGTCAACTTCCGCAGGGGGTAGGTCAGCTAGAACCTCCGCGTCCCATCCAGGGACCAGACATGGAGGCATACTTGCGTAGGCCCGGGGGCCAGCTGTGTCCCAGAGCATCCGTGCCGAGGGTCCCCTCGGTCAGGGAATAGAACAACTGGCAGTGAGACGTGTCCGGGGCGGCAAACAGATCTACCTGTGTGGTCCCGAAGCGCCTGAAAATCAGCTGGACCACCTGGGGATGAAGTCGCCATTCTCCCGGTAGCACCCGCTGCCGTGAGAGCTCGTCGGCTGCACGGTTGAGCAGGCCCAGAATATAAACGGCACGAAGCAACCTCAGATGCTTCTGACTCCAAAGGAGGAGATGGCAGGCGAGTTGTGACACCTTGACGGTTGATGTACGCAACGGTCGCAGTGTTGTCCGTACGGACCAGTACATGCTTGCCCAGTAGCGGCGTTTTGAAGCGGCACAGCGCAAGATGTACTGCTAACAACTCCAGGCAGTTGATGTGCCAATGCAGTTGAGGCCCCGTCCACAGACCTGAAGCTGCATGCCCGTTTTATGTGGCCCCCCAGCCGGTGGCAGAGGCATCCGTGGTGACCACAGAGTGCCTGGACACTTGTTCTAAGGGAACACCTGCCCGCAGGAACAAAGGGTCCGACCACAAGCTGAGAGTTTGGCGACAGTGCGGAGTCACTTGGACCCGGCACAAGCCGCTCTGCCACGCCCATCTCGGGACTCGATCGTGGAGCCAGTGTTGGAGCGGCCTCATATGAAGCAATCCGAGCGGCGTTACCGCGGCTGCAGATGCCATGTGCCCCAGGAGCCTCTGAAACAGTTTCGAGGTGCCGCTGTTCTGCGTCTGAGTGTGCTCACGCAGTTCAACACTGACTGGACGCGGGCCTCGGTGAGGCACGCTGTCATGTTGATCGAGTCCAACTCCATACCGAGAAAAGAGATCCTCTGCCCGGGGGTGAGTTTGCTCTTTTCCCAGTTGACCCGAAGCCCTAGGTGGCTGAGGTGACTGAGCACCATGTCCCTGTGTTCACACAACTGCTCTCTCGACTGGGCGAGAATAAGCCAGTCGTCGAGGTAGTTGAGAATGCGAACACCACGCTCGCACATGGGAGCAATGGCCGCCTCCGCGACTTTCGTGAAGACATGGGGCGACAGGGCCAGCCCGAAGGGTAAGACCTTGTACTGAAATGCCCGTCCCTCGAACGCAAAGCGAAGAAACGGTCTGTGTCGAGGGAGAATCGAGACATGAAAGTACGCGTCCTTAAGGTCGATCGCTGCAAACCAATCTTGGGGACGGATGCGTTTGAAAACGCGTTTCTGCGTAAGCATCTTGAACGGCAGCCCCTGAAGGGACCGGTTCAGGACACGCAGGTCCAAGATTGGCCGTAACCCACCGCCTTTCTTGGGTACAATGAAGTACGGGCTGTAGAAGCCGGTCTTCATATCGGCTGGAGGGACCGGCTCGATCGCGTCCTTCGCCAGTAGGACTGCGATCTCTGCCCTGAGCACAGGGGCACTGTCCGCCAGAACACGGGTGAACAGAATGCCCCTGAACACAGGGGGACGGCGGGCGAACTGAATCGCATAGCCGAGTCTGACAGTACAGATGAGCCAGCGAGACGGGCTGGGAAGCGCTAGCCAGGCTCCCAGACACCGCGCAAGCGGGACCAACGGCACCACAGATGTACCCGGAAGGGAAATTGAAATAGAAATTGCTCTTTTGTTGAAAATGTGGGTACCACTGGCCCGGCGGACGGGTGGAAGCAGCAGCGGTCGGGTGGGAGCAGCAGCGGTCGGGTGGGAGCAGCAGCGGTCCACCGGGGCAGGATGTGTCGGATAGCCTCCATCTGCTTCTGGGCAGCCGAGAGCTGTTGGGCGAAGCTCTCAACCGCGTCGCCGAATAACCCAACCTGGGAAAGAGGGGCATCCAGGAACCGATATTTATCGGTGTCCCTCATATCCGCCAGGTTGAGCCAGAGGTGGCGCTCCTGGACCACCAAGGTGGACATCGCCTGACCGACTGAACGTGCGGTTTCCTTCGTCGCTCGGAGAGCGAGGTCGGTTGCCACACGGAGCTCCCGGAGGAGCTCTGGGTCAGAACCACCCTCGTTCATGTCCATGAGTGCCTGGGCCTAGTGGACCTGCAGAAGCGCCATGGCATGGAGGGCGGAAGCAGCCTGTCCACAGGCTCTGTTAGCCCTCGCCATGAGACCGGACGAAAACTTACATGCCTTGGATGGGAGGCGTGGATTGCCCCGCCAGGAGGAAGAGGACGCCGGACACAATTGCATCGCGATGGCACGCTCCACCGGGGGGACATCCACATAGCCCTTAGCCGCCCCACCGTCGAGGGTGGTGAGAGGGGAGGAGCCACTTGGATGGCTTCTGGCACTATACGGCGCCGTCCACATCCTAGTAAGCTCCTCATGCACTTCCGGAAGAATGGTACCGGGGCGGCGTGCTGAGAACCAGCACGGCCCGCCCCGAGAAACCAATCGTCCAACCGAGAAGGTTCGGGACGTGGTGGAGGGTTCCACACAAGCCCGACCTTCTCGGCGGCCCGGGAAACCATAGCCGCCCATTCTGGATCGGACTCGGGCAACACCATACTCCCGGAAGGGGGTAACGCAGTCGAGTCTTCATCTCCAGAGGACTGAAGCTCCCCCTCCGATGCTGCGATCGACATCTGGTCGTCAGGTGGGGCCCCAAAGGACACGGCTGGTCGTCAATGAGGAGGACCAGCACGTTCCTTTGGAAGCTCCAACGGCGGCAGCGCGTGAGAGGCGTGAGGGGCCCGCAGAGATTGCCTCAGCGGGGAAGCCCTCACGGTAATCCTCAGATCACCCTGACCATGCGCAAAAGTAGGTTTATTCTGAGGTCCAAAATAAACACTAGATCTGGGCATTGGCGAGGGGACTGCACCTCCCTTGAGGTAAGTGAGTCTCGATATTACCGCTGCCATAGTCATATTCCCGCAATGAGAACATGAGCTATTCACAAAAGCTGCCTCAGCATGCTGAACGCCCAAACACGAAAGGCAACATGGCCGTCTACTGGCGCCAGGGAACGACCACACCCAGAAACGCACAAGCGGAATGACATCCTGAAAAGGACGCAGGGTCACGCTTGTGTTGCTCTTTTAGTTGAAAAGAAAAAATATAGAAAAGAAAAAATAACTCTCTCAGTGCTGAAGCACCCAGGGATAGCCGCGGTGTAATCGGGGTACACACTCAAAGAGGAACGCTCACCGAGACCGACACATACACATACACAGACACACACAAACAATGCTGTGAAAACAGCAGTTGTGAGCTGTAAGCTGTAATGCTTCCTATTGATTATGGATTTGATTATTGATTATTATGCCTCCATTAAGCTTAAAAAATGAAAGTACAATTTTTATTTGCTATATTTTAATTTCATTCTTTTATTGACTCTTTACTTTAAAACCATTGTGATTCAAGCCTTTATTCTGCCTTTAACAATGGGGAAGGAACCACTTGCTTTGTGATTCACTATGTCACTACTTTTAAGTGATTCAGAGTGGTCGAAAGATACATGTATGCTAATTATGTGTGGTCACCAATTAGGTTTTGAAATTACAGAAATAAAATAATGAATGAATTAGGAAAACCTTTGGGGGCACATAACTCTCCTATGTCACATAACTCTCCTAACCCTACTTAAATGTTCCAAAAACATCATTAGTATATCGTCGCTGTCCGATGAAAACCGCGTATGTCCATTTTGCCGATTTTGAGATTTTTCGATGGATAGAATGTCCAGGTTCATTTCCGTATACAGTATGCTTCACATGTCTAAATGACCAATGAAAAGTTGTGAAATCATGTCATCTGATTTTCACGTATATCCATTTGGTGTCAAAGCTGTCAATCATGCCGCGTATCTCCCGCCCTGAGGCATCTCGCAGGTCTAAGCGTCTCTGGAAGCTCAGCATTGTATAGCCGAATAACTCTGTGAGGTAAAGTATCAGCAAATGTTTGTTTTTGACAACTGTTCAAGTTTATTATATATTCACAATATATTCACAACTGTTATTTACCGGTTGTTAGAATCGAAATGAAATGGTCCAAACGAGAAGTGCCTCAAATTTTGGTCTTTTATTCAAGAAGATTATGAATAAACAAATCACGACACCCAGCGCTGGAGGGAGACAAAACGCTCAGCTCATAATGTCTTAGATTGTACATTATATAGGAAAAGTCTTAAAGGGAGGAATACAAGTCTGACCAATAAAATCAAACATTACATCATATATATCATATAGACGTTATATAACAGCTTCTTAATATGGGCAATATCCTGTTAGATTTCCAACATATCCAGGGGATCCTAGAAGCTCTCTCAAACACACAATGTCTAGAAATGGAACGAACATAGAGAGAGGAGGAGTGAGCACCCCTCTATTAATGAATACCAAATGTTTAGCTTACACAAGAGGAAAAATGGGCAGATGTGGCCTGGTCTGCTGAATAAAAGAATCTCTTATTGTATAGACTATTGTATTGTATGCTGAAGGAGAAAGATATTCCTAACACCGGTAAATGGTCTAGACGAAGTAATTGTCACTGTTTATGGTGGAGATGTTAACGCACGGGTCTGTTAACTTAATAGTCTACTTTTTATGATTTATAAGCTGTTTTCCTCATGGGGACCAAAAAAATGTCCCCACAAAGACAAGGATTTAAATAAATTTCCTCATAATGTAGAGTTTACCTGAACCAAACACACACATATACACGCACAACCTAAGCTGATATATAAGTTCACACAGGATATCACATCAGTGTCAGGTGTGGGTTGATGGATGAGAGAATGACTCAAATGCAGAGAGCATTGGGTCTTTAATGAGCTCAGAATTAAAACAAACAAAAAAAAAGCAGTAAAAACTTCACATAAGACTAGACAAGAGTACATGGTGAGGCAACAAACACCCAGACCATGTGCTCATAATGGACAAGACAAGACAAAAGCATATGGCAAATGAAACGAGATCAACAAAGATGTGATTCCCCACCATGTGCTCACAACAAAAGACAAAAAAATGGAGCACAAGTATCTGGATCCCAACACTGAACCAGGCAGGAGTACAAGGATTCAGACACCATGTCCCAAACACACAAAAAAGAAAAAAAGAAAGAAAAAAAAAGTAAATGTTTACAATAAGGTTCATTAGTTAACATTAGTTAATGTATATTAAATAACATAAACTAACAATGAGCAATACATTTTTTACAGTATTTGTTAATCTTTGTTAATGTTAGTTAATAAAAATACAGCTGTTCATTGTTACTTCACAGTGCATTAACTAATGTAAGTATTAGTAAATGTTTAAATTAACATTAACAAAGATTAATAAATGTTGCATAAGTGCAGTTCATTATTAGTTCATGCTAACTAATGTAGTCAAGTATGTTAACTAATGAACCTTACTGTAAAGTGTTACCAAAAAAAAAATAATATTTTTTTAATGTTTGACTTTAGTTAATTAAAATGAGCTAAAGCAACTGTCAATTGCCTCAATTTTATTACATCACATGAAATGTAATTTGTAAAATATAAAGTTAGCTTAACCCATTTGTGTTGGGACTACATGAATAATTTTTGTTGCATTGACTGAAACTGGGCAGTGGATTTCTATAGTTCCCAAGAATGCTTTGCATAGGGCTTGATAAGGAGAGTAAACGTGGAAATGAAGTGCTATTTTATGTATTTTTAAATGTTTGACATTTATGTTATGTTGAACATTTATGTTATGTTGAAGTTTATGTGGTTAGCATTGTGCTGAAGAGTAGAGGTTGTGGTTATATTGCTACACAAGTGCAAACTATGGTAAAACTTTTCTCACTGAGTAATGACTGTAAAAATGTCAGCAATACGCAATTACGCAAATACTCATTTAAATGAAATGGTTATAAAATTTACATTTAGTCATTCACAAATATTTGACACTGACTCAAGTTGAAAAAAACATGCTGTTCAATTAAAAGTATATAAATTAAACAAAAATAAAATCATCTTACTGTTTCATCATGGTTGAAAAAAACCCCACAAGTGTTTCCCCTGAAGTCTTTTCTCTCTGTCACACCAGCGTGTGGCTGGCCTGGTATCTGTTTTTGTGACACGTTCCTGAGCCCATTGAAAAGCATTGTGTTCCTTTAAAAGTGTATAAATTAAAATATATCATATATGAAATAAATAGTTTACTAATTGTTGTTCATTTAAAATTTTACTAATTTAACTAAAGTTGAAAAGCATGTTGTTCATTTAAAATCGTACGAAATTACTGAAGTTGAAAAGCATTCTGTTCATTTAAAATAAATATTTTACAAATTTACTGTACCAATTATGTTAGATTTAGATAAAAATAAAATCATCTTACATTTTCACCAGGGTTGAAGTAGCTCCTATCACATAGATGTCCACATTGACCATTTAAAGTTAAAAAGAACCCCAGAGTATTTCTCTCTCACACCAGCGTTTGACAGTCAGGGTGTGTTCAGTGATCAGAATGAGACACTGAATGTTTTGCTAAATTTATTTCATAGTGTATAAGCATTAAAAGTTTGAAATAGATCTTTTTAAAAATATGATTTTAATTAAATTCAATGAATTAATAAAAAACAAATATGCTATATCGATGGTCTCTGGGGAAAACTTGACTATATTTTTTATTTATTTATCAGGGTGCATGTAAAGAACTTTGAAATTTGCGGCTCTCACAATTTATCTCACACATTGTGTGAAATGTTTAATAATTCCTCAAGTAGTATCTGTGAGAAAATCCCCACATAGGCCTATCTGTAGTGAGAGAGCAACAATGAAGACTTTTAGAATCTGTGATGCCTCAGGCCGAGCCCCATTGATAGTCTGCTTATAAACTCCTTCCGATCACCAGCACATCTTCAGAGAAATACGTTACTTTACAATAATGTTAGCTTCAGGATATAGGGGGACAGAGCAGATGAGCCTCTGTGCATCATGTAATGTTAGTCTGCTAACGCCTTTCCAGAGCCAAAGTTTTGTTCGTACTAAATTTATTTCAAAGCATAATCGTAAAAGTTTAAATATGATCTTTTAAAAATGAAAAGATTGTTTAAATGAAATCTTTACAGTTTTAATACATTCATATATTTTAGAAGATTACTGTAATGATTTTTGTTTAACGGTGACCTAAAGTATAATTGTTATTAATATAGCCATAATGATTTTTGTACTGTAACAGCATATTCTACCCCGTACACCTAAACACGACCATCACAAAAAACTGCATTTTTACATTGTTTTTTACATACTGTTTTGCACTCTCACACACTAAGTTGGTTCCATAAAATCAAATAAAGTATATAACTCAATGTATAATGACAAAATGTATTCAAACAATTTAACCTTAGTTTTAGCTAAATTAATATATATATATATAATTATATATATAAATATAAAATATAAAAACTCTTTACATTTTCATAGAACTGAAGAAGTAGTAGAAACTAACAATAAAATAACAAATAGTTTAAGATGTCATAAACAAAAACCCTCCCAGATCCTTCAGGGATAAACTACAGGGTGAGATGAAGCTTCACACCCTCACAGAGACGAGAGGAGTGACAGGCCAGATGAGCCTCTGGGGTCACAATGCCTCAGCATATGCAAAGTTAGTCTGCTTTCCACTGTTTTATTCATATTAAACTCATTTAAAAGCACAATCTTAAAATTTTAAATGAGATCTTTTCAAATTAAAAGACCGTTTAAATAAAATCTGTAAAGTTTTATTAAAATCGTATCTTCTATTTATCTTCTACTTCTCTATGATATAAATGATTTTCATAAATTTAACCTAAGGTATTATTTTTACTAAACATCGTTTGTTCAAAAAATAAAATAAAAAATTGTATAAATCAAGAACTGTGCTTTGGCGTCTTAGATCTTATTTCAAACAGTATTTTTGTCCATGCGACATGAAACATGTTGTCACAATGTTTTTTGTTGTTTTAAAAGAAATCCCAGGACTCTACATTGCTCTTATTTAGATTAAGTTGTATCATTTAGAAAATCACCACACATGTTCAGAGACGCGATGTGTCTCTGTGGTCCATGATGCTGCATAAGTAAAGTTTGTCTTGAGCGAATATTTAATTTTACTCGTCTTAATTCAAAGCATGATCTTACTTTTTCTACGGTAGCTATGATCTATTGTATGTATAAGATCATTTTTACTTTTCTTGTATCTCCCAAACTATCCTTATTCATTGTGGAAACACACAGGGTGAACCCCTTTTAGCATACTATCGGTTATCTACTCAAAATATATGTAGAATTTTAAAATGTTAGCCTTTGTTGATGCGACAGGTCACATGAACAGACTTTGGAGAGAGCTGATGATACTATAGCGGGAAGCATGCCCTTTGACCTCCTCGATTTTCTAGGCTTTTTTTTCAAATACGCTACAACTTAGTCCTTAAGCAGGTATAGTAATTTATTGCCATGTGTAACCTGAAAAAAACAAGAGGTGATAAAAAATGTCAACGATGACCTACCGTGGACCTCATGGCTACGGCTGTGAGAGGACTCCATACTGAAAGAACGTTGTGGACACTCTGACGTTTTCCAAGAGTATTTTACCCAGCCTCTTCTGTATAAATAGCCAAGACAAATCATTTCTGGACCAAAAACTTTTGCACACCTCACTCCTCTTACCACCTCATCAAAAGACATGTCTAAAAGTGAGTATTGTCTCTATAATTCATTTATGCTACGGTGTTTTATTTAAAAAGATTATTTATACATAAGGAAAAGACGGTATAATTAATTCGTGTTTTAAACGTGCTATTGCTGTTTAGCTTACACTCTAGCATGCTTACACATTGTTATATGTTCTATATCAAATGTTTTTGGCATCATATATGTTTCAGAAAAAAACATATATATATATATATATATATTTCCCCCCATCCAATTACAGTTTACTGTAGTTGGCCGCTGCGGGATTTCCATAAAGGACTTTAAAATAAATGTTTTGGTTTTTATTCAGTTTTAAATCTTATTTAGATTATTTTAGTCAGACATGGTTATATGTGCATAGGCCTATTTAATTATTTAATCTGTATTTAATTTCGGTAGGCTACTTTTTAATTCTTCTTTTACGGTCTTTGATTTTAACTTTTAGCACTTTGCATGATAAAATTGTTTAAAATGTGAGCTATAAATATGAATGGCACAATGTGATAACCAAAATATATAAAAGTTAAGTCAAAGCTATTTATATAGCCTAGCGTTTTTTCACAATACACATTCTCATAATTTAGTTATACATTCAGACGCTGTGCACCATCAAGCGTCTTCTTTCAGATGGTTCAATGTTTATGATATTATGCTCCCCTGAATGGAAAAGAACTGTAAACTTCATCAATGTACTGTCATACACTGCGTTACTGCCTATAGGATGATTGCATGATTTTTTCCATTTAAAATAACATGGTCTTTCCTTTTCTCTCTCTCTCTCTCTCTCTCTAGAGACAGCAAACACTGCAGGACAATCAGGCATCCAAGTAACATGTTAGTGTGGTTTATATTTATTTTTAATGAGAAACATTATAGAGTGCAACAGGCGTTTTCTGGAAGTAAAAACACTTCCGGTAACCAGCGACTGTGAAAGAGGGGGCAGGTACTCTATTGGGTGTATAATGAACAATTGACAGATGAACTGACAGATATTTTATGTAAACAGCCAAAATCTCTGCATCTGATGGTGGCCATGTGTTTTCGCCTATCATAACTGGTTTAACTCATGGCTCCTCCATTGAGATCAACATGACTTCTGCCAAATCAAATGTAACGGCAAATTGTAAGTGTAATAAAACAGTTTTGCCTATGTAATGTATTAAATTAATCTTAATTAAGCAGTCCGAGTTAACTATTTGGGACCAATTGGAAATTTACATTCTGATCTAACAGCGTCATGTACAAATTTGTTATGCTCCTGGATTATTTTACTATACTACATTACTTGGCCTTTTATTTACTGCTGATTTTTATCAAAGCCACAAATTAACTCAATTCATGGTTGTAATAATAAAATAAGTGAACAATTGACAGATGAACTGACAGATATTTTATGTAAACAGGTAAAATCTCTGCATCTGATGGTGGCCATGTGTTTTCGCCGATCATAACTGGTTCAAGCTCCTTCGAGATCAGCGTGACTTCTGCCGCATCAAATGTACCGCCAAATAGTAAGTGTGATGCATGAGAAACTATTAAAACAGTTTTTCGCCTATGTAATGTATAAAATTAATCTTAATTAAGCAGTCGGAGTTAACTATTTGGGACCAATTTTAAGGAAAGTTACATTCTGATCTAACAGCGTCATGTACAAATTTGAAATATTTTTGGTATTATTGAATCAAGTTTTGTAGAATAAGTCATGATGAATTTATCTTATCTGGTGTCATGCTCCTGGATTATTCAGAATTGTAACTGTAGCCTTTTATTTTACGGGCACTTATTTATTGTACTACAGATTTTATCAAAGCCAAATATTGTCCAAAAGGGGCGACTGGGAAAGAAGAGAAACAGGTCAATACAAGGTGAGATTCAATCTTTATATTCTTTCCCATTTTCCTTTTCCTGTTTTAATTTTTCAATTTTTATATTCTCAGATCATCAAGGGTTTCTGAAAGCAAACACCAGTCAGTTGGTTGAAAAAATTAAGAACATTGATCCAATCATTGACGATCTTGACTTGCACAATGAATCAGTTGCAAATGTCCGAGCGAATCAAGCACACCAGATGAAGACGAGGGAACCGCTGGACTATGTGAATTGTGAAAGCATTGCCAACGACCTGGTCAACGCTTTGTTCAATCATGAAGAATCTCTCATAAAGAAACTACAATAACAACTGTTGTAGCCTATTGTTTGGCATTATGTACTTAAACAGTTTTTTAAAAAATAAAATGTTTTTAATAATTGATTGGTGATGGAGTTTTAATTTTTGTATTTAGAACCAAGTATATTGTACAAGTAAGAAGAAACCAAACAGGCCATATAATGATATATTGCACATAATAAACAATGACAAAGTTTGTATTCCTTAAAAAACAGGCAATGTTTGAGAACCCTAATATTGGTGTAATCTCTGCGAGGTCTCAACCACAAACGCAAAACTTTGTGGTGGGTGATACGGGCATAGCTTTACTAAAGGAAAATATTATGGAAGTAATTTTCAAACTATATTTTATTTATTTATATTCTAGTTTTCATGTTGATTTAAAGTTTTTGTTATTAACTAATACCTTTATTTTTTACATCCAGCACAAAATTTTGTTCAAAAATCGTTCTCTGACCCCAAATAATCAGATAATGGTGTGTTCACAATCTACAATTAGATATTATCCTGCTTAGTATGTGTGTAAATAGTTGTGCTTAAATGTTTGGATGTATTTTTACATGCCAACATATTTTGTCACACCGTAGTGATGCAAAGTTCCACACTCTTCTAAAGACTATGGTCTAACTTTAAAACATAATCTTTATACATGAATTCAAAAGACCAAATCACTAAGAAAAAAAAGGGGTGAAAAGCACCGTTTATAATAAATACACAAAGTATTAACGCAAAAAGTAAGTGTATGCTGTTTCACACTTAAACTATTACAACAGAATCACATCTGACTATGCAGATAAAATTGCACAAAAGTAAATTCTAGTGATCAACTTGCTAAAGAGTAAATACAACATGAGCAAATACGAAAAGCCACTTGTGATCAGTTTTGTAATTGACATTTTATATAGTCAATTAGGCCGTTTACATCTTGCTTCTTTTTGTTTTTGTACAGTTTGCAAAAACTATAGTCTCCGAGTGTGGTCAAACATATAGGAATTTATGAAAAACATGAACAGACATTTCTACATGAGATATTTCTTTTAGAACATCTTTCAGCTATGTCTACGAAACATCGACATGAAAGATGAGTATTGCTGTTTTTCTGTTACCTTTAAAACTATTATACTTCAAACTCGTCTAGCTATTGCCCATTTCACAGCACAGCACAGTCATAGATACACAGTTATTTTATGTATGTGGCTAAACAACGGTTAAGCTAATGAATTACTGGCTATATTTTTTACGTGAATAGCGGGATGATTCATTTTTTAATCCGTCTACACCGATACTTTGACACAAGAGTTTTAGGTCTGATCCAGAAAACAAGACGGTAAGCAGTAAGTTATGAAAACATGTGATAAGCAGTTTTGGCCTCATCATCAAAATGTTTTAACATAGCGCAAGTTTCAATTGTTTGATAAATTATCTAACGAATATACCTAACTATCAACAGTTATATGTGAAACAAGCTCAGTCACATTAGAGTTGGATTCTTGTTTATATCGTACATTGTTATTGAACCGCATGTTTAACAGTGCTGGTGTTCTTAAATTGTTTACCACGGTTTCATTTTTAACAACACTATCGCAACACTTATCGTATTGCCGGTTGTGATTGTAATGTTTTGTATGGTGTCTTCTTTACACTTTCACCCCATGGATATCGGTTTCCTACAGTTAGCTGTAGTGAACTCTAGGTCTTCTCTTTGTTCATATACGACAGTATGCACATGAATTGGCTTGATTTAATAAAATGATGGTTTAAACCACATTATTTTATTATGCTATTTTTAAATAGCGCTTAAATGTATATTTTATATTTTAACCCTTTATGCAAATATAGAATAGGCCTACCGCACAAGGATCTCTGAAATATTTTTTTCGTGTAAAACATCTATGTAGATCTGTCTATGTTTTTAAAAAATACAAAGACATCTTTCTACCAGCGACCCTCAAAATCTGGGGATACAACAAAATCAAAGTGCATCCGTGTACGATGATTGATCAGAAAATTACTTTTGTCGCTTTTTCTGAATAATCTCACCAAGTGCGGGTGCTTGATAACTATTGAACAACCCTGAATTCGGTTACTTAATACATTTGAATGCGCTAAAGGTCTATAACTGAACTTTAACGTCTTAATAGTTGGTAAAAGTTAACTTAAAGCATGCGCAAAATAAAATACATCCTAGCTACTTTCTAATATATAATAATTTTTTACCTGCTATAGAATAAGTTGTGTAATAGCCTACCATTTTTATGAGCTCGGACATGACCACAAAATACAATTTTGTCATTTTTTATTTCAACATAGTGAAGTAAAAAAAGTAAAACAATAACGACATTTACAGGTGATCCAGCCAGAATACAAAGTCGCGGCACGCAATCATGTTTTGCTCTAGGGCATAGCTGACCAAACATTCAACTATTTCATCAACATCTGTTTTTACATTTTTTGACAACAGTGACACACAGAGATCAAACGTACACATACAGAGTAGTTCGTCGGCTTCGAATTCCTCACGAGATTCAAGCATCACATCCAGAACTTTTCTGAGGATTACGCCGATCGGTTCTTTGCCGTTTAAAAACATGGGCGTAACATCTGTCCAGGATCCAACCAAGCCTCTTATGACATCCATTTCTTTTTTGAGATTTTTCTCACGTTTGGTATCCCTTGCACAATCGTTATTCTCATCAAACGCAGCCTCGATGATCCTGTGCATCAAGCTAACCATCGGGCCTCTAAAATGGTCTTTAAACATAGAGTCTAGCGTATCTCTTAAACGACAGCCATTCCCCGTGGCGCACTCACACGCCGGATGATACTTGTGTCCCGCATCGCTGGAACTCAAAGGGCAGTCGTTCTCCGTCAGCTTTTGTGTCGCCATTTCTGAAGTTATCAGATTTTCAAATAGGAATCTGTTTGATGGTGAAAGATTCTAATAGTTTCAGGAATCTCTTGAGCGAGTCCTTGCAGCACAATCATCCAGGCCTTGTGCGTTAACAAAGTTTTTGGGTCAGAAGCGTGAGTCAAAGAAGCGTAATTTGCGTCAGGCTCAGACAAACAGGAACTTCTGATCAATTCCTTCGACTTTTGATCGATGAGATGTTGCAGTAGCACAGCAGTCCGCGACTATTAGAGCTAGAGCCAGGGGTTGTAATATATATATATATATATATATATATTTTTTTTACATATGGATGGGTGAATCTTCGCAACAAGTTCCGTAAAAAGCGTTTAGAAAGTAAGGCTTTAAGTTAACTTTTACCAACTATTAAGACGTTAAAGTTCAGTTATAGACCTTTAGCGCATTCAAATGTATTGAGTAACCGAATTCAGGGTTGTTCAATAGTTATCAAGCACCCGCACTTGGTGAGATTATTCAGAAAAAGCGACAAAAGTAATTTTCTGATCAATCATCGTACACGGATGCACTTTGATTTTGTTGTATCCCCAGATTTTGAGGGTCGCTGGTAGAAAGATGTCTTTGTATTTTTAAAAAACATAGACAGATCTACATAGATGTTTTACACGAAAAAAATATTTCAGAGATCCTTGTGCGGTAGGCCTATTCTATATTTGCATAAAGGGTTAAAATATCAAATATACATTTAAGCGCTATTTAAAAATAGCATAATAAAATAATGTGGTTTAAACCATCATTTTATTAAATCAAGCCAATTCATGTGCATACTGTCGTATATGAACAAAGAGAAGACCTAGAGTTCACTACAGCTAACTGTAGGAAACCGATATCCATGGGGTGAAAGTGTAAAGAAGACACCATACAAAACATTACAATCACAACCGGCAATACGATAAGTGTTGCGATAGTGTTGTTAAAAATGAAACCGTGGTAAACAATTTAAGAACACCAGCACTGTTAAACATGCGGTTCAATAACAATGTACGATATAAACAAGAATCCAACTCTAATGTGACTGAGCTTGTTTCACATATAACTGTTGATAGTTAGGTATATTCGTTAGATAACTTATCAAACAATTGAAACTTGCGCTATGTTAAAACATTTTGATGATGAGGCCAAAACTGCTTATCACGTTTTCATAACTTACTGCTTACCGTCTTGTTTTCTGGATCAGACCTAAAACTCTTGTGTCAAAGTATCGGTGTAGACGGATTAAAAAATGAATCATCCCGCCATTCACGTAAAAATATAGCCAGTAATTCATTAGCTTAACCGTTGTTTAGCCACATACATAAAATAACTGTGTATCTATGACTGTGCTGTGCTGTGAAATGGGCAATAGCTAGACGAGTTTGAAGTATAATAGTTTTATAGGTAACAGAAAAACAGCAATACTCATCTTTCATGTTGATGTTTCGTAGACATAGCTGAAAGATGTTCTAAAAGAAATATCTCATGTAGAAATATCTGTTCATGTTTTTCATAAATTCCTATATGTTTGACCACGCTCGGAGACTATAGTTTTTGCAAACTGTACAAAAACAAAAAGAAGCAAGATGTAAACGGCCTTATTGACTATATAAAATGTCAATTACAAAACTGATTGCTGTCTTTAGAGAGAGAGAGAGAGAGAGAGAGAGAGAGAGAGAAAAGGAAAGACCATGTTATTTTAAATGGAAAAAATCATGCAATCATCCTATAGGCAGTAACGCAGTGCATTACAGTACATTGATGAAGTTTACAGTTCTTTTCCATTCAGGGGAGCATAATATCATAAACATTGAACCATCTGAAAGAAGACGCTTGATGGTGCACAGCGTGTGAATGTATAACTAAATTATAAATAGCTTTGACTTAACTTTTATATATTTTGGTTATCACATTGTGCCATTCATATTTATAGCTCACATTTTAAACAATTTTATCATGCAAAGTGCTAAAAGTTAAAATCAAAGACCGTAAAAGAAGAATTAAAAAGTAGCCTACCGAAATTAAATACAGATTAAATAATTAAATAGGCCTATGCACATATAACCATGTCTGACTAAAATAATCTAAATAAGATTTAAAACTGAATAAAAACCAAAACATTTATTTTAAAGTCCTTTATGGAAGTCCTGCAGCGGCCAACTACAGTAAACTGTAATTGGATGGGGGGAAATATATATATATATATATATATGTTTTTTTCTGAAACATATATGATGCCAAAAACATTTGATATAGAACATATAACAATGTGTAAGCATGCTAGAGTGTAAGCTAAACAGCAATAGCACGTTTAAAACACGAATTAATTATACCGTCTTTTCCTTATGTATAAACAATCTTTTTAAATAAAACACCGTAGCATAAATGAATTATAGAGACAATACTCACTTTTAGACATGTCTTTTGATGAGGTGGTAAGAGGAGTGAGGTGTGCAAAAGTTTTTGGTCCAGAAATGATTTGTCTTGGCTATTTATACAGAAGAGGCTGGGTAAAATACTCTTGGAAAACGTCAGAGTGTCCACAACGTTCTTTCAGTATGGAGTCCTCTCACAGCCGTAGCCATGAGGTCCACGGTAGGTCATCGTTGACATTTTTTATCACCTCTTGTTTTTTTCAGGTTACACATGGCAATAAATTACTATACCTGCTTAAGGACTAAGTTGTAGCGTATTTGACAAAAAGCCTAGAAAATCGAGGAGGTCAAAGGGCATGCTTCCCGCTATAGTATCATCAGCTCTCTCCAAAGTCTGTTCATGTGACCTGTCGCATCAACAAAGGCTAACATTTTAAAATTCTACATATATTTTGAGTAGATAACCGATAGTATGCTAAAAGGGGTTCACCCTGTGTGTTTCCACAATGAATAAGGATAGTTTGGGAGATACAAGAAAAGTAAAAATGATCTTATACATACAATAGATCATAGCTACCGTAGAAAAAGTAAGATCATGCTTTGAATTAAGACGAGTAAAATTAAATATTCGCTCAAGACAAACTTTACTTATGCAGCATCATGGACCACAGAGACACATCGCGTCTCTGAACATGTGTGGTGATTTTCTAAATGATACAACTTAATCTAAATAAGAGCAATGTAGAGTCCTGGGATTTCTTTTAAAACAACAAAAAACATTGTGACAACATGTTTCATGTCGCATGGACAAAAATACTGTTTGAAATAAGATCTAAGACGCCAAAGCACAGTTCTTGATTTATACAATTTTTTATTTTATTTTTTGAACAAACGATGTTTAGTAAAAATAATACCTTAGGTTAAATTTATGAAAATCATTTATATCATAGAGAAGTAGAAGATAAATAGAAGATACGATTTTAATAAAACTTTACAGATTTGATTTAAACGGTCTTTTAATTTGAAAAGATCTCATTTAAAATTTTAAGATTGTGCTTTTAAATGAGTTTAATATGAATAAAACAGTGGAAAGCAGACTAACTTTGCATATGCTGAGGCATTGTGACCCCAGAGGCTCATCTGGCCTGTCACTCCTCTCGTCTCTGTGAGGGTGTGAAGCTTCATCTCACCCTGTAGTTTATCCCTGAAGGATCTGGGAGGGTTTTTGTTTATGACATCTTAAACTATTTGTTATTTTATTGTTAGTTTCTACTACTTCTTCAGTTCTATGAAAATGTAAAGAGTTTTTATATTTTATATTTATATATATAATTATATATATATATATTAATTTAGCTAAAACTAAGGTTAAATTGTTTGAATACATCTTGTCATTATACATTGAGTTATATACTTTATTTGATTTTATGGAACCAACTTAGTGTGTGAGAGTGCAAAACAGTATGTAAAAAACAATGTAAAAATGCAGTTTTCTGTGATGGTCGTGTTTAGGTGTACGGGGTAGAATATGCTGTTACAGTACAAAAATCATTATGGCTATATTAATAACAATTATACTTTAGGTCACCGTTAAACAAAAATCATTACAGTAATCTTCTAAAATATATGAATGTATTAAAACTGTAAAGATTTCATTTAAACAATCTTTTCATTTTTAAAAGATCATATTTAAACTTTTACGATTATGCTTTGAAATAAATTTAGTACGAACAAAACTTTGGCTCTGGAAAGGCGTTAGCAGACTAACATTACATGATGCACAGAGGCTCATCTGCTCTGTCCCCCTATATCCTGAAGCTAACATTATTGTAAAGTAACGTATTTCTCTGAAGATGTGCTGGTGATCGGAAGGAGCTTATAAGCAGACTATCAATGGGGCTCGGCCTGAGGCATCACAGATTCTAAAAGTCTTCATTGTTGCTCTCTCACTACAGATAGGCCTATGTGGGGATTTTCTCACAGATACTACTTGAGGAATTATTAAACATTTCACACAATGTGTGAGATAAATTGTGAGAGCCGCAAATTTCAAAGTTCTTTACATGCACCCTGATAAATAAAAAAAATATAGTCAAGTTTTCCCCAGAGACCATCGATATAGCATATTTGTTTTTTATTAATTCATTGAATTTAATTAAAATCATATTTTTAAAAAGATCTATTTCAAACTTTTAATGCTTATACACTATGAAATAAATTTAGCAAAACATTCAGTGTCTCATTCTGATCACTGAACACACCCTGACTGTCAAACGCTGGTGTGAGAGAGAAATACTCTGGGGTTCTTTTCAACTTTAAATGGTCAATGTGGACATCTATGTGATAGGAGCTACTTCAACCCTGGTGAAAATGTAAGATGATTTTATTTTTATCTAAATCTAACATAATTGGTACAGTAAATTTGTAAAATATTTATTTTAAATGAACAGAATGCTTTTCAACTTCAGTAATTTAGTACGATTTTAAATGAACAACATGCTTTTCAACTTTAGTTAAATTAGTGAAATTTTAAATGAACAACAATTAGTAAACTATTTATTTTATATATGATATATTTTAATATATACACTCTTAAAGGAACACAATGCTTTTCAATGGGCTCAGGAACGTGTCACAAAAACAGATACCAGGCCAGCCACACGCTGGTGTGACAGAGAGAAAAGACTTCAGGGGAAACACTTGTGGGTTTTTTTTCAACCATGATGAAACAGTAAGATGATTTTTATTTTTGTTTAATTTATATACTTTTAATTGAACAGCATGGTTTTTTCAACTTGAGTCAGTGTCAAATATTTGTGAATGACTAAATGTAAATTTTATAACCATTTCATTTAAATGAACATAATACTTTTTCAACTTCTGTGTGAGATAAACTTCCAACGTCCTCAGCAATGTGGAGGGAGGGGAATTCCTGCTTTGACAAAGACACACACACACATACATAGACGCTCGCTCTCTATGTTTTTAAAACAGTGCAAGGTCATTCATTCATTGGATTGTTTGCAATATGTTTGTGGCTCCATTTTATTCAAACTTTTTGTGTGAGATTTTATTTTATATTCTTTTAAAGAACAGATAAACTTTCATCATTTGATTTAAACTGAAATGCTTGGTTCAGTGAATAGTTCTACATTTTATTCAAACTTTTTTGTGTGAGATTTTATTTTATATTCTTTTACAGAACAGATAAACTTTCACCATTTTATTTAAACTGAAATGCTTGGTTCAGTGAATAGTTATACATTTATTTTAACTTTTTTGTGTGAGATTTTATTTTATATTCTTTTAAAGAACAGATAAACTTTTACCATTTTTTCTTATCACTTTCACAGCTGCACCTTGATAAAGCTCAGGGATATTTAGGGATGCAACAATCAAACTAACTGTCACCATCAAAGCCAATACATCTCAAACTAACTGTCACATCACTTTGTAACTGTAACATCAAAGCTTATGTTAACATCAAAGGCCAATACCTCCCTTTTCTTGATCAAATGAACTTCAAACGATCAAACTAACTGTCACACATCCATCATTTTGACAGAAGCTTTAACCGCAAGGGGCGGCACTAGATCAAAGGTCATCATCCATCATTTTGACAGAAGCTGTAACCGGAAGGGGCGGAACTAGGTCAAAGGTAACAGGAAGGGGTGGAAACGGAAGGGGCGGGACAAGGGGCGGGACAGGAAGGGGAGGAACCGGAAGGGGTGGGGGAAGATCAAAGGATAGCCACGCCCACCTGTAAATCAATCATTTTGACAGTTGCTGTAGGCTACTTACTACTCACAAATAATTAAGGCAGTTCTGTAGACAAAAGGGGGTCCAACATGGTACTAGCATGGTGTAAAATGGCCAGTTTTATTTGTTATATATATTATATCAGAAACGCACATTTGCCCCCTTTATGAAACCCTTGGCACTCAGTTCTCAGCATGTTGGACATGTCTGTACTGCTCTCAGTTCAGTGTACTATTGGAGTAACTGGAGCACTGAATGAGTTGGCAAAAAAACGGCATAATAGGATCATATACGCCGGTTTCTAGTGGTGGCAGTAGTTCCCATTGAAGATTCAAGTTTAATGTATGCTAGACCCCCCACCCAGTAAATAATTCGAAGAATGAGAAACGATGATACGAGGTGAGGGACAATAGTAGCTAGCAGAAGTTTGAATAGGGCACTGTTGTGGATGTAGTTTGGGAGAGGCTCCTGGGAAGCTGTAGGAGAATTTCAGGTGCTTTCCACTGGGACATGTCTTGCTGTTGTGTTCATCAACTTGGAGTAATGAGCGAGAGTCACTACTGCAGCAGTGACACTTGGGAGTTGCTCCTGCCTGAGCTGAAGGTGGACCACATCTCCCAGTTATGTCCACATGGAGTCGTCAGCTGGCACTGCTGTGCTCCTGCAGGATCTGCCTTCGGAAAGCATGACATAGTGATGTGTTCACAATAAATAGTTGTGAATAGACACTGCTGTTGCATGTCATTTGCAGGAAGTGCCAGGGAGCTGTATTAATTATAATTTTTATTTATTTTAAATAATTTATTTTAAATAATGTTTGACGTGTCTTGCTGCTGTGCTTATCGACGTGAAAGGGAGTCAATACTGCAGTAGTGACGCTCAGGATTTGCATCTGCCTGAGCTGAAAATGGACTACGTCTTTAGTTTAATGTCCAAGCGGAAACTGCTGTGCATGGCAGTGATGCTCAGGAGTTTTATTTGGAAAAGCATGGCCGAGTAAAGACAATGAGCTGTTAATGGGTACTGCTGCGACAATGTCACTTGAGGGAAGCAATTTATTTATTTTCAATTTTAAATCAATTTGATGCATCTCGCTGGATTTTTCAAAATATCTTCTTTTGTATTCAGCAGAAGAAAGAAATTCATACAGGTTTAATAATCATAATAATAATGTTACTTTATTATTAAACCTGTATGAATTTCTTTCTTCTGCTGAATACAAAAGAAGATATTTTGAAGAATCCAGGTTTAGAACAACTTGAGGGTGAGTGAATGATGACAGAATTTTAATTTTTATGTAAACAAAGATTTGATCGTGCTGTAAGTGTAACAACAATATATTTATATTTGACAACTGTTTTATGTTTAACGACTGACATTAATACAATGCACAAAAACAATATTTTTTAAATTAAGCACATATTTACATAATTTCATAGATATTTAGGAAACATGCTGAGTTTACATAATTGTTTCTCTGAAAAACACTTCTACACCAAGTTATTTTACTTTGAAATATGAGTTCCATTTTGGAATGTCTGTTTTTGTTTTGGTCTGTGTGATCTCGCCCACTGCCAGTTCACCCAATAGTATTTTGACACCCCAGAATGCCAGTTGGCAGAAAACACCAGATATTGCATCCAGCAAACAAGCTGGGTCAGAGATTGCAGATTCTACCCAACCTAAAAAGCCTTGGTATCCGTTTGTTGCTGTCATGTAGCTGTCAAGGCTCCACGAGATCTACAGACTCAGCCCCCTGATTACCGATTCACCACACCTGTACCTCGTCAGCTGTTCACCATATAACATTCACTTGCACCTCACATCCATTGCACCCATGTCTTTCCATGGACACACAGACTCTACCTCAATCCTTACCTATTCCACTTACCTGCTATCCTCGTCATCCGCTCCCGTTCCACAGACCTTCGACCATCTCCAAAGACTGTCATCAGTGTTTACCATCCATACCATCCACCATGTCATCAGTGCGTTTCCCGAAAGCATCGTTAGCCAACTATGGTCGCAAGTTCGTCGTTATCAGCATAGTTCAACGAGTCGGTGTTTCCCGAAACCATCGTTCCAACGAACATTCGCAAACAGCATCGCAAACTTGTGTGGTTGGAACGACAGCTCTCGATCAGTGGTTGGAAGCATAGTTTCTAGATTGCATGACATGTGAACTTAATAAATCCTTATCTTGAGCAAAATAAGCAAGCTGACATTCAGTACAATCTGTGTCTTTTATTAAGAATACATACAAATGTAATTTCCGTCTTTGAGTTTGTCAAGAGATTTAAAGCACCGTTTTTGAAGACTGCGCATGTGCGAACGTGCTCTACTATGTAAGAACGAGCCTATGATTGAATCATGAAATAAAGTGAAATAACTGAGAAAAATTCCTCAGATGCCATGTCTGTAATTTATATCAAAACATCTAGCATTAATTCGACCTCAAACAGTTTCATTAAAAAAAGTTATTACTCCACCACGTGCGTGACGTCATAAACCAACGTGGTTGAACGACCACTTTGCGACAATATGATTTCAGGAAGATGTTTCTGTAGATTGCCATGGAACCCTGAAGGTGGAGGAGAATGGTAGCGATTAGTCATGAGAAAACAAGTCCCCCCAGAAATCGAGTCTCCTTTTAGGACCCACACGGTAATGCCTGAACAAAAGTTGTTATCACGATGTCTTGACTAATCATTACTATTGTATGATGTTTATTACATGAAGTGCACAAACAACATGCTTGAAATATAAAATGAATGCCTATGTATTGCATAATAAAACAAACTGGAAACACAACCACGCCTACAATGTATTTTTAAGGATACATATTGTTGCAACATACTATGTTCTGTAAAAGTAATTTAATATTCATTTAACACAATAATAGCAATGTGGTATGCTAAGGACACACAAACATCATTAATTTGAAACATGTAATTGGAAATATTGGAATAAAAAACATAACTAAAATAATATAAATAAGCTTGCAGACTAATCAGGTAGATGTATGCTATCCTAGTACATGAGATAACTAAAAAACTGTAAGAGAAATGCTTGATTTCACAACTTCTAGCTTCAGTTACATACTATTATTGAACCATGTAATTTAAAAGACATTAATGGTGCTTATAGCTCAATATCCTCATCTTTGATGACTATTTTCACTGTTAAGGATTTTTCCTTTTATGCCACTACTGCTGCCCAGATGTAAATGAACAACTATTCCAAAAAATATTGTCCGGACCTCCACTGGGAAAGAAATATAGAGACCGGACCTCTTGGAACTTTAATTGAATACTGCTGAACTAGACCAACCAAAGTGACAGGACCCTGAAACGCAGGCATCACTGTGCTTGGACCCTGAAACGCAGGCATCACTGTGCTTGTAAACTGCCAAATGAATAAAAAAGTAGAGTAGGAATGAACTGTTTAGATAAACTGTGGAATAAAAAAAGAAAAAATCGATGCAAACAGGAAGTGGATTGACGCAGACAGAAATTTTGTGTAAATAGCCTATGTGTGAAAAATGTGGGGAAGTGTGTCAGCACCTAATATAACAGGATATAACATTCACACATGATAAATCATCAGTGTCAGGTGTGGGTTGATGGACAATGACTCAAATTAAAAGAGCAATGGGTCTTCAATGAGCTCAGAATTAAAACAAAAAAGCAATAAAAAAATCATAAGACAAGAGCACATGGTGAGGGAACAAACACCCAGAACGTGCTCATAATGGACAAGACAAGACAAAAGCATATAGCCAAAGAAACAAGATCAACATCCCTGTACTCAAGCAAAACTCAACATGAGCATATGAACTGGACAGAAAGATTTTCAGCAGAAAGTGATTCCCCACCATGTGCTAAAAACAAAAGACAAAAACATGGAGCACGAGTATCTGGATTCAGGAGTTCAGTTCAGGAGTGCCAGGATTTAGACACCACGTCCCAAACACACAACAGAAAAAATAGTTTCATTGTTTGATTTTAGTTAATTAAAATGAGCTAAATTGTTTCATTTTTAATCATTTTTGTTTCATTGACTGAAACTTGACAGTGGATTTCAGGGCTTGATCAAGAGAGTAAGGGTATAAATTCAAATAGAATGGGAGCATCCCTATGCCCTACTCACTCCGAAGTAGAAATAGGCTACAGTCAAGATCTTGAAGAACCACCAAGTATTTATTTAATTTTATTAATTAAATAATTGTATTAATTAGATGTATTAAGGAAAGTATCTTTCTTTGTATCTGAAATAGATGTAAAAATTAAAAACTATGTGAAATCAATTATAGTGACATGCCATGCAGGCCTGAAAAATTAAATACTCCCAGAGTATTTCCAACTATGACAAAAAATATAAAATATTTTAGATTACTATAAGCCATCCTTCAAATAAGGCATAAGAAAAGCATAATGACCTGTTTAAAACAAAGAGGTAGTTGGCCTAAGACTGAAAGACAAGGGAAGACTAATGATAAGTGATAGCAAAGGCATAATTTGCGGGTGGGACATGTCCCCACCACTTTTTGCTAAGGTTGATATTGTCCCCACCACTTTTGAAACATCTCACAGGCACAAATGTACCAATAAAAATACATAAAACATGTAAGGAATAATTGATGTTTGGGCCATTCAATTATACTCATATAATGCACACTCGAGGTAATGCTGCCACGACGCACATCGAGTGCATTTTAAGTATAATTGAAAGGACAGGAGTGAATTATTCCTCTTATACTATGGTTGCCACACCTCAGAACACGCTTTATTTCCAGGTTCAATCATAGGCTCGTTCTTACATAGCTAGAGCACGTTCGCACATGCGCAGTCTTCAAAAATGCTTTAAATCTCTTGACAAACTCAAAGACGTAAATAACATTTGTATGTATTCTAAATAAAAGACACACAGGTTGTACTGAATGTCAGCTTGCTTATTTGGCTCAGGATAAGGATCTAGAAACTCTGCTTCTAACCACAGGCCAAGAGCTGTTGTTTCAAACACACAACTTTGCGATGCTGTTTGCAAATGTTCGTTGGAACTATGGTTTCGGGTAACATCGACTTGTTGAACTATGCTGATAACGACGAAACTTGCGACCATATTTGGCTAATGAAGCTTTCGGGAAACACACCCCTGATATGACGGAACTTGCGACCATAGTTAGCTAACGATGCTTTCGGGAAACGCACTCCAGATTAGGCCAATCACATGGCAGCAACTCAATGCATTTAGGAATGTAGACACGGTCAAGATGAGTTAATCTGCAGAAGTTCAAACTGAGAATAAGAATGTGGAAGTGACTTTGAAAGTGGCATGGTTGTTGGTGCCAGACTGTGATGGGTGCTGAGAGATGAGGCGGAGAGAGAATCCACATGCATGCATGACTTTCATAGCAAAAGGCAAAACATCAATAATCCAAACCAGAAAACTGTAAAAAAAAAAAAGTCCACATGAAAAGACAGGAACATCCAGGAACTCCTGATCCAAAACACAAACACGATCCAACAACAATTAGAAAAACACAACTGAAAAGCACAAGCTTAAATACAGAGAGAAATCAGTGATAATAAAAGACAGGTGTAACTAATGACGGAAACTAGAAACTAAACAACACGTCGAACTTTGAAGCAGATGTGCTATAGCAATAGAAGACACACACTATGAAGACACAAACACTCTGTGTCACTCCTGTCAGATAAGAACAGGAAACTGAAGCTACAATTTTGGCTCGCCAAAACTGGACAATAGAAAATGTTATTGTCCCGACCTCCACTACTGAACTAGACCAGCCAAAGTGACCCTGAAACTCAGGCATCGCTGTGCTTGTAAACTGCCAAATGAAAAAAAAAAATGTTGAGAGTTAGGAATGAAACGTAAAATATGCAATAAAATAAGAAAAAAAAGTGTATTACCATTGCATCAATGCAAACAGGAAGTGGATTGACGCAGGCAGAAATAACGTGTAAATATTGATATTATGTGTAGATTATGGCAATGGTCCCTTTTAGTGGTGGCCAAATTACACTTTAAAATTAATAAGAGCTAGAAAGGTATATTATTACAAGTAATTTATAACACTCCGTAATTCACATCTTAAAAGCACGCAAGGCTATTTTACAAAAAATAGTAAATGGATCAACACACAGCCTACTTCAAGATTGTTTTTAATCAATGCACAAATCATTCAAAAAACAACAACAACAGATTAACACTATCTATAAATTCCGATAAGGTGGGCAAGGCTCAGCCCACCCCTGCCCATGCCTATCTGGCCCAAAGGGCAAGTGTGTGTCAACCCCCCACTTACACTGACTATAAGAAGAGGTGCTTCCTTTAATGTGAGAGAAGAGCAGCACACACGAGCATCTCGACGAGCCGCAGGAAGAAGAAACCAGTGCTGATACAGACAGAAGGAAAGGGTAAGCTTCATCTGTAATTGTATTTTTTGGTTCATGGAATTCACAGGTAAATTAATGATACCATATGTTGAATTCCCGACCCCAGAAGACTATTCAGATCAACTTGACATAAACAATTGATAATGTAGGAAAGCAGACAACTGTACATAGTTTCATGAATGTACTAAAGTATTTGTTAGTTGTCCAAAAGAATGAGAAATTGCTTTTCATGTACATAATCACTAGATGGTATGGAGGTTGAACAAGAAGTTTTGAGAATTTCAAATTGTGATCTGAGAAAAGCACCAAACCGACTGAGAAAAACTGTAAAACATTAAGCCAACAAGCTTACAGAGTACCCTTACAAAAAATAAGTTAATTCAAGTGTGCTATCAGTCTACTTTTTATGTTTGTCTCAGAAATATACTTGATGTACTTCTCAGAAATATACTTAAAATACATACTTAAAATTACACTTAAGTAGAAACTATACTTGACAGAAAATTATAAGTATATTAGGCCTGTACTTGTACTCAATCTTTTGATCGAGATATGCTTATATAATTATAATTAACTTTAAGTATACTTGGCTTGTAGTTGCGTTTACTCTTTCGATTGAGAAGCCTTAAATACTTTCTTTTTTTTACCTTTATACAGTATTAATTACTGTATTATCAACTTACAATGTTTGAAAACAATGTTTTATCAGACATACAGATGTGTTCTTAATTCTGAGTATCTGATTTTTTGTGTAGGTTGGTCCACACTGGTAGCGTAAATAGGAATTTACTTTAAATCTTAATAAAATTATCTTGATGGATACTTATTTTTTTGTAAGGGAAATGATACTTCGTTTAATAACTTTGGTTAAATAATGCAAGGACATTCATAAACTTTAAGTGTGGCTTAAATGTACATATATTTAGCGGCCATTATATGCAAATATACATCAGGCCAATGGCCAATCACAAGAGTTCTTATTGCTCCCTCTACTTGTACCAAACTAAAACACTGCAGCAATCAACACTATTTTTTGCATGTCCATCAAGGTTATTTTATCTTTTGGTTGTTGTAGGTTTTAAAAGGTCAGCTACATTTAATGTAGTCATTAAATGTCAACTAATGTAGTAAAAAAAAAAAAAAAAAGTAATAATAATAAAAAATGACAATTGTTTCCTCCAACTATAATTTCTGTGTAAATAGATTGATATCACCTCTGTACCATATTAAAACCTCTTTGTAAATGCAGTTTTGTACTAATGTATTGTTTTATTCTGTGCTAACCTCAGACAATTTAAAAAATGGGAGTTCATGGAAAAATCCTGTGTATCCTGATGCTGCTGTGAGTATAAAAAAATATTAATGTATTCTTAATATTCTAAAATTGGGTAGGTTGTTGGGGTTTGGTTAATACAAAAAGGGAATGTTACTTTATATTTATATTAAATACTGATCACCACAAGTGCTCAGTAAGGAATTTAAAATAAAGCTATTTTTACAGGTCTTATATGTCCTCATGCTTTCAGTTTCTTACATTATTATGTTCATTGTGAATTCCTTTAGGCAGGTTGATGATGTAATGATGTGCTTACCTGCCCCTGTGAAGTTCATTCGGATGTTGTAAAAAAGAAACAAGATTTCACATCAAATTTCATTGTGCACCACTGATGTCAGAATTTCTGCCTGCGTTCTCCACTGAATTCCATTCAAAAGTAGCCTGATTAAGAGCCTGCCTTCCTAACAAACTAAATTTGATTTATATTTGGATTCCTCTAGTTTTTGGCTCTAAGCCGAAGTCTGTTACTGTATTTCCCTTTGCATTTATTCATTTGGCCCTTGGCAGACACTTATCCAAAGAAAATTACAGCGCATTCATGCTATACATTTTATTGGTGATGAAGAACTTGTGACAAGTACATTGCTGACATGGTATTCTGATTTTTTTCCACAGACTGCACAAGAGTAGTCAACAAGAAGTGTTTAATGATAAGAAAGCACTCAAGCTCCTTGCAAATTATAAAATTGGCTGGATGGAAACTCTGGATAATGAAACGTTAATTTCTACCCTCAATATTCCTGGTACTCATGAAGCCATGGCTCTTTATGGAGGACCACTAGCAGAATGTCAGGCATGGTCACTAGAGGACCAGCTAAAGGCTGGGATACGCTACTTCGACCTCAGAGTGTCTGGCTATGAATTAAAAATTATGCATGGACCAGTTTACCAATTTACATCATTGTCAAAAGTTCTCAGCACAGTCAGGACATTTTTAAGTAACTTCAGTACTGAGGTAGTGCTTCTCAGAATTAAGCCCAGTTTTTTAATGAAGGGAAAAGTTCAGAATTTAGTTGAAAACATGATTCAAAATGCTGAAGATATCTGGGTTCAGTCGTCAATTCCAAAGATTGGTGAAGTAAGAGGAAAGATTGTTTTTGTTCAGAAAAACAGCTTTAAGCTGGGTATTATTTTTTCTGAAACTGACAAAAAAGGAGACTATAAAGTAACTAATGTTAAAGCCAAAGAGAAAATGATTGAACAGCATCTGAAAGAAGCTGCTAATCAATGTAGAAAGGGTTCTGCTCTGAGTCTGAGCTACTCGAGTGGCACAAGCTTAAATACATCTAGGACTTTTTCTTTATTGTCAAAAGAATTGGCAAAGAAAATCAATCCCTGGTTGTATGTTCATCTTGCAAAGGAATTTAAAAAGAACCCCAAGCCTTGTTTTGGGATCATAGCCATGGACTTTCCAGGTTTTGACTTGATTCAAAAGCTAACTGAATTCAATAGGTATACCTAAGATTTTTCAGTCTTTACTTTTTACACATGGGTTCATCAAGAAATTAATGTTTTCATTGCTTTCATCAGATAATTGAGAATTTTTAAACTGGCAAATGAAATAAAATAAATAATTCAGGCGTGTTATGTTATTTCAATAATAACAATTAGGCTATTTGTTGTCTTATGGGTTTTTTGGAATGAGTATGTCAATATTTTTTGTAATTTGTGTTTTTTGTTGGTTTCATGTGTTTGATTTCATGTGTCATGATGTCATGCATATTATTTTCAACAAATGGTTTGATTTAATTACTGTAATAAAATGTAAAATAGTGCTAGCAAAGATAAATATAGTTTTTGAATGTTTTAATTTAACACAAGTTTCAAATGTATTTTTCAAATATAGTAATATAGTAATATGTATTTTAAATAATGATAATAACAATAATATTAATTTCCATTTGAACTCAACATGAAGTAACTCATGTTAGAATGATTCAAAGTATGTGAGGTTTGACCATGATAAAATCATGAGGGGTCATCTCAGTGATAGCTATTTCATGATTTAAAGGTTACCGAATTCCGTTACCCCCCTCTATGTTCTCCAAATTCATTCTGGTGATGTCTGATCTCCTCAGCTTCATACAGTAGAAATCATTTTGGGCTGACATGAACAGTAACAGTCATACAGTATAGGGTCACTAAATCTGATAAGGCTATTTTAAAGGTCACCGAATTCCGTTGCCCCCCTCTATTTCACCCTATTTTAACTTTTACCATGAACAAAAGCTAAAATAAAACAAAAACAGTCTTGTCAGTAAATGCTTAATTTAGTTGACTTATAAATGAAGACAGGAATATTATTTTCAAAAGACCTTAAAGTCCCTGTAAAGTAAAAATTAAGTATGTGTTCTGAGTTTGTCACACCACAGAGAAATGTGTTATTAGCCACCCAGCCAAATTTGAATGATAAAAAAGCAGGCCTACATAAAATAAGCTATCAAAATCTTTAAAAAATGAGCAGTCTCTGCTCTCAAACGCTAGGGGCGTGTCCGCTGGCTGCGCTGAAACCACGCCCACTCGCGGGAGAGCTGCCGTCAAGTTACTGGACTTCTATACTGGTGCTGGTCATACAATTAGAATATCATCAAAAAGTTGATTTATTTCAGTAATTCCATTCAAAAAGTGAAACTTGGATATTATATTCATTCATTACACACAGACTGATATATTTCAAATGTTTATTTCATTTAATTGTGATGATTAAAACTGACAAATAATGAAAATCATAAATAAGCACAAGTAAGTATTTTTAAGAACAATACAACACATGTCCTCCCTCTCTTTTGTAAATAGCTCACTTGTGAGATTTCACCCATACATACCTCATAATGTGCCAGGAAGCGTGCGCTCCAGACTGTCATCAACATGCTCAGGACCGTTTGTAGGCTGTGGATTACAAGTAATCATTTTGTAAATAAGCTTCAGTTTCTTGTGTAGACCAATTGGTTCACTTGTTTGTTTGTTTGTTTTCATTAATCAAAAGTACAAATGTGACGTGACTGACACATGCATAACATTAAGTTAATTTGTTTGTTTATGTTAAACCTGTAATCCAATTGGAAATTTTATATGCAATTCAAATTCATGAAAATTACATTTACAAAACTTTAAAAACTCTTTATATGGTTTTTAAAAACAATAGGGGGGTTGTTGGGCAAAGATGCGTCCATTGGCCAAAGAAGATCGCCTGTTTGGGCCTCATGTGGCTCGTTTCCACTGAGCGGTACGGTACGGTACAGTTCGGTACGGTACGCAATTATTTGCGTTTCCACTGTCAAAAGTTGTGAATGATACCAAAAAGCCGAACCGTACCGTACCACTTTTTGGGTACCATTCCATTGGGGTACCTAGCACAGTGGTACGGTACTAAAGGGTGGAGCTAGACTCACTGCAGAACGCTGATTGTTTGACAGAGTATGGTCACTTGCGCGTGCTACAAGGGGAATGACAACATAAGAAGTGCCATTTTTTAATATACAGTTGGAATATAATACTACGGTTATTCTTTCACGAAATGTAGTTTTAAGAGTTTTTGAGGCGAGAATGTAGTTGTTTAAAGCTCAAATCTGTGGTTTATTTATAATGATTTATGATAATTTGATCCATTCCAGGCGATCACCGGGCGCTTGGCGCTCATGTTTCCCGCCTGGAACAGCCTTTCCTCGGCTAGTCGTTCTGACGTTTGCCGCTGACTCTGTAGTGGTAATTCGTCTTGTGTATATCTAACGGGTGATCTTTGGTCTCGTGAATCGATAATTCGTTCCCTGGCCAATCGTTTTGGCTGAGGGCTAAGTGAAGTTTCATATATTTAGGCTATAACTTTTCCGTTGTAACGTTAACGTTAGACTAGCGCTGAATTTGTATATTTGACTGAATTGTTTGCTTTATTTCTTATTGTATAGCTTCTTGTAACGTTACCTTTTACTTATACTTTTATAATGGCTATTATTGATAAAACTGAAATTTAGGGTTGAGTTTTGTAATTTTTTATTAGAAGATTATCACTGTAATGTTGTTTATTGCAACATTTGTACAAATGCACATATTGCCTGGAATATGTTTAATATATTTTTTTAATTTAAACGAAAAGATGCAGGGTTGTGTTTTATATTTCGTTTTGTTATAAATAGGCTAACGTTAAACATGCAGTGAATAATATAATCAGGTCTATACATTGCCTGAACCACATTTGTGTGCCTATAATGTTTAAAATGTATTTAAATGAAAACGAAAAGAGGCAGAGTGGTGTTTTATAACATTTTCGTTTTATTGTTGCCTAAAATGTACATGCAGAGCGAGCTGAGTAACGCTTTCAAGAACGCGCTGTTCCATTTGGAGAATTACCGGACTCGCGTCCTCAGGAGTCCTTCTGCTGAGAACTTTACATACTTGGTATTGAGAAATGCCTAATGTCGGCGCTTGTCTTCTTGTGACAAACATGCCGAGAAGCAAGGACAAGATCTGCTGTATGCCATCCATTGGTGTTTACTTTGTCGCTTTCTTCTTCGCGCGAAAATGACGTTGATCGCATCTTTCCGGCGAACACCACGCCTATCAAGTAGGGTACTGTTGGCGGTGGAAACGCTAGCTGGATCATGGTTTACTGACCCGACCCGAACCGAACCATACTGTACCGTACCGTACTGCTCAGTGGAAACGAGCCATTAGACTAAATATATATTTTTTAATTATTATTTAATACCCATTTTTAACAACATGAAAAAGACTATTCAAACATGACATTAAAATAAATATACAAAATTACAGACATTTCTTGGGGGTGCTGGGCGGGTGCTATGGCTATTATAGGGGGAGCTACAGCACCACCTAGCTCCCCCCTGGCACCGCCAATAGATAAGAGCACTCAGCAATCAACGATAAGAGGCGGTTTCACCTCAAACCATTGACAGTTTAGCAGCATCTCTCCACCACCCCTTCTCCACTCTTCTAGTCCTAACCATTTACATACGGGGGGAGTACTCTAGTTTCAGGCCGAACTTTGAGCTCGGAGCCCTCCCCCCGGACAGCTCGCCAAATATGCATTAAACTTTACTCCCTATGTAAGTGTGAACTCGTGAAATGCTGATAAAAGAACATTTGTGAATGTTATCTGAACATGTTCAACGACATTTCTGTCTGGTGGTATAATAAAAGGCTTCATGTATGTTTGACTGCCTTCATTTTTGCATATCATAGCTTGGAGAGCAGACGTTTGGTCAGCTAAGTTTTGCCTTGAAGAAAACTGTTATTGTCAAAAGTCTGTCTCTGCAATACAGTTGGAATATTGTTTTTATCACCAACTCACAATCTACAATATTTTCAGATTTTCAGAATCATTTACAATGATAGCTTTTTGTGATGTGCAGCCCAAAATAATTATTTGCTGAAAAACATCTCCTCTGCCATAGATGTCAAATCTCAATTGCACTTTCACAAATAAAAACATCAAACCAACATCATGCCAAACCATGAGATCAACTTAATTGTGATTAATAATTAACAATATGAAATACAATCAGTTTTTATAGTACTAGAGTATAGCCACATGTGTAATTTATGAGATGACAACCCTAGTGAAAAATAAATATACTAAAATGTATTTGAAATACATTTATTTTATGGGGAGTATCCTACAAATCCATTACATATTTATGTAGTAAATATTGATTTACTTAATATAAATACCCTGGAATTGTACTGTTGGTATACTAAATCGGTATACTTAAAGTCTGCTAAATTGGAACAAGTAATTTTGTGCTTAATTCACTTTAGTTATCAAATAGTGCTGAGGTCAAACTAAAGGGGACATTTAATTTTGAATTTAACAATACTATTACAACATTATTTTCCTGTTATCTCGGTAAAGCTGCTTTGAAATAATTTGCATTGTAAAAAGCGCTATGTAAATAAAGGTGACTTGACTTAATGATATACTGAAGTAGCCTATATTTGATTGTGCTAAAATGGAACTATTACAAGTATACTTTAGGTACACTTTAAATATCCTGCATTTAAATTATACAGTTTTCATACTATTCTTACTAATATTGATTTTTAACACAAAGGGCAAAGGCGCACAAAGGCGCAAGTTCACTTAGGGTGTGTCCGAATCCACTTTTGCTAGTTTAACGACAGGAAAAATGGTCAGTGCACCAGGCGCATGGTCTAAAAGGGTTGTCCATATTCTCTTAAAGGGGTCATATAATGCCATTTTTGTACACGTTAATATGAATCTTTAGGGTCTAAATGAAAACTTTGTAATATACTTTTATTAAATATTCTCATTAGTATTGTAAGAAAACACTCATTTTACCTGGTCAAAAACAGCTCTGTTTTCAGCACGCCATTTCAGTGCATATGCCTTTAAATGATAATGAGCTTTGCTCACTCCGCCCCTCTGTTCTTTGGGGGCGTTTTGACAACCAGGTGGAGTGTTGCCTTGACAACAGTTGAGGGGATATTTTGGAGAAAGAATGGCAGTGGTAACATAACATTAATAATATTGAAAAACATCAAATAGAGTATTAATAGTCTTGAATCATATGCATTAATTTGCAGGATGTAAACAGAATTTTGCCGGTGTTACCATTCATCTTCATGCAGTTATGTTGACATTACTTCTTAATCAGTAACAGACAAGTACACCAGGTGTAACTTAGTGTTACCACGTTAACTTTAACTCCTGCGTACACATTTTTTAATGACACATTAACCATAATGCGTTGTCGTGGGATTATGAATTATATTGAGAATGTTGCAACGTTACATAGAAAACATGCCGTAATATACCCTGAGTGTAAACATTAGCCGCATTCATCGTGAAGCTATTTAAAGGTTAATAAAACGTTACACTCACTTCTTCTGGACGTGCAGCAGGAACACGAATAGTTGGTACCGATTCTTTTTTCAGGACTAGCTTCTTAGCAAAACCAGATTTAAACTGACCTTCGTTTACAAAGTCTGGTGATAAATGATTAGCGCAAACATAAAAGCATTTATGATGATCGTTGGGAATATTCCCTTTAAAAATAAAATTCAACCACTGCGTCTTCAGCGGTTCGAATTTAGGAATAGTAAAATGACTGCTGTGTTCCTTATTACAGCCAAGAACAGAACACCACAACCGCGTAGACGCCATTCTGGTCCAGTGTATCAACAATGGTGAACTACGATGACAGCTCGCTCAGGGCGGGTCTGTGTTGAAACGCTGCTGTCAATTATCAATCGTGGGAGGGGCGTTCAATAGAGTGACGTCACAATATCGAACGGCTCAATTTGAGGCAGGGGAAAACATATAAGGAGATTAAAACAATAACACTGGATGGATTTTTATCATTATATGATGGTTGTGTACAGGCACTGCCAACACACATTTCAGTACAATCAGCTTGTAAAAGTGCATGTACCATTATATGACCCCTTTAATAAGTAATGGGTGTGTTTTTGGGCGTAAGTAACATGCAATAAACCAATCAGAGTCTCATCTCCCATCCCTTTTAAAAGTCAGTTGCGCTCCCGCCATGGCGGATTCGCTATTTACATGACGGAATTTGATAGTGGAAAGACTGAACGCTTCTTAAGAGAGGAAATGGATCTGCTCGTGCGCAAAGTTAAAGCACGCAAGCAGACCATCTACGGGACAAGCCAGATTTCACCATAATATGTAGCCTACACAATATTCATCTTTTACATTGTAATCCTTTTATTTTTTATATTTGGCATGTTTGTGCGCTGCTGCGTCCCTGTCCCTGTTTAAAGGGTAACTAAACACTAAAACAACTTTTTTAGTTAATGATCTGTAAGAATGGAGCTTCATAAATGCTGTTTAAATTTTTAGACATTTGGGTTTAAAGTGTTCTAATTCTACAATATATGGTTTAAAAACGTCTGAATGCTGCCCTCTTCGGGTTGAACGGTGGCTACTGCAGTTGAATTTTCCTATTGGATGTTTGTGGTGGTTCGTGACATAGCGGTTGCAGGTGACGTAGGCAGGTTCCATACAAAGAGATGCGTCTCAGGTGCACACCCCCCTCCACTGGGCTCTGCCCACTTTTCAAGAATTTTTCAAATATTGCCAGTGGGTGGAGTCACCCTGACCAGGGGTTTAGTTACCCTTTAATAAGCAGAGTGTGCGCGCGTTGTGGACCCGCCAATAGACGCACCTTTAAATAACAAAAAAACAAACAAAAAAAAAAAAATACTGCGCCTTTGACTTTAGACCAGGTTTTTGTTGGTCAATGGCGCCATCAATGCGCCTGAACACACCAAGTTTTCAGACCAGCTGCCCATGGGCGGACAGATGAGCGCAAATGCATTTGCTATTTAAACAACGTGGTGGCGTGCGCAGGATGTGAAAATGATAACTGCGTCAGGCTGAAACTAGAAAAAACACTTCGCGCTGCGTTGCGCCTGGTGTAAGATAGGGCCCATAGGCTTAATATTAAGAAATGTGCATTGTGCAATAAAGAAATAGGCCTACTTTAAATAAAGTTTAATTATAAAATTTATATCAGTCTCAAGCAATATGTCAGTATATTAATGGGTTTGTAGTATAGTTAGTATGAAATTAATGTTGGCCTATTTTAAATACATTTTGGCATAGGTTTTTTTTCACTATAGGGTAGACATGTTTTCTCACCATCACGCACCTAGCTCTGAAACTCTTAAAAAGTCCAAAGCAACAAAAACTCATAATTACGAGTTGTGCTGATCATGTGCATTTTATCTCATAAATACATTATTTCTGACATGACTTGAAAACACCATAACTGCCGAACCTTTGGCCTGCCCCGACGTACCAGAAGTTGACACGTCAGACTGCTATGCTTGATCTATGTTTCGAACACGACATAAAGCCAATGCCATCACACTAACCAACAATCGCTTTTGCTGTACTTTTGCTAAACAACCGAACTCGCTAAAGTGCACACTATTTGGAATCTGCGTTTCAGATTTGGCACATCTTTGAGTCTAGAAACCCATTGCAGCTAAAGGCACAAGTCTCACCATGTATTTCAAATCTGAGAATGATACAAATTATTTTTAGATGATGCTATGTAACTTTTTGTGCAAGACTTTCTTTTTGTGCAAACCAGAGAAAATGTGACGTATGAACTGAAACAAGTTAATTAAGGGTAGAATTTCCAAACACAACTTTTGCCTATACAGCGCATATGTAACAATGAGCAATTTGCAAATGAAATAATTTAACTTGTTAAATATTTAAGTATTACTTAAGCAATTTATTTTTTTTGTTGAATCCTCTGTTGACCTGTTATTATTAAATGTACAATACAATGAACTGTATTTGAGTTCTACTTGTTGAGTAAAACAAAAAGTATAGCCTATCTATATAAAAGTTTACAGGAAATGTATTTTGAGTTGCAAAAAAAAATAATCATGAAGTAAGTTTTATAAATATGACCTTTACCTTTCCATACCCACACTTTGAATATCAGGTAGGCTACTGCTTGATTCAATTCAAATGCATTTCTATAGCACTTTTCACAATTTTGCATGGTTGCAAATCATACACATAGAACGTAGTTACAAAATGAAAGATATACAATTATGACAAATAAAGAAACAATATATAGTCAGTTTGAAATGGTGAAAAAAAAAGTTTACTTTAGTGTATTACATAATACACTCCAATGCACCCTACTGTACACTTTTCCCATTAATGGTATGGCCCGTTGCACTTTGAAATGAAATGTGGACTGCAGCCCTCTGGGCTATCAAAATATAATGTATTTTTAAACGAATTATTAAAATTATCCTGACCATTCCTCAAAAATACACACAAAGTTAGAATATCAAATAAATTCAGAAACGTTAATTGCATGAAAAGTAACAACGTAAAATGTATTAAAATTATTTCAATTCAGTCTTTAAATCCATATGATTTGTGCTGTCATTGATGGAAAATCAGTTTGCTTATAGCAGGACTTATAACAGTAAAGGAAGAACACAAAGTAACCCCAGTTCCCTTTCGTCCTGGGAACTCCGACGTGTCGTCGGGGGAGTTCCCCTGACGAATTCGGATCACGCTATGGAGACCAATTGCCTTCGAGTGAATTAAAACGAGCCAATGAAAATTGGCATGCAAGATTTGCATTCCGCGACCCGCCTACCAGCGCGGGTATAAAATGCGGAAGTAAACATTGCGCAATGCTTTTAGCTTCGGAGCCGACCGATTGTGTCCTCTTTGAGTGAGTGAGCTTTAAGATTGTATTTTTCTTACGCTCTACGAGTCTGCTGTTTCGGGAGGGGATCTCTCTGTGTTGGTGAGATGGCGTTTCAGCGACCGCGCGGTTTCCTGTCTGCCGGCTGCGTCTATATGCTGTTCATTCAAAAGCTGTTTTCACAGCTGGTAAACGCTTGAGTGCGCACAGCGGGCTTGCAGTTTCCACGCTGTGTTGCCGCGTTGGGTCCCTGTGTGCTTCAGCACGATAGAGAGAGTACTTTCTCCCTGAAAGAGCAACACGAGTGAAGATCGCGTCCTTTTCAGGATGACGTTTCACTCGTGTGTTTCTGGATGCGATCGTTTCCTGTCCTTATTTGACGGCCACGTTCATTGTTTCACATGCCTAATCAGTGTGTGAGACTACGTTCGTGGGTGGTTCATGTTCTCCCAGGAGTGCATGACCACGTCGGCACGTTGTTCGTCTCCCCTTTCTCGTAAAGGCTTGAGCCGCTCAGCGTGCCGTGTGCCGTCGAGCGCCGGCTGACAGCGCGGGTTGTCACGGCAACCCAGCGCGCATCATTCGGCGCTCAAGGTGCGCGGTCAAGATCAAGACTCATGTGCCTCTATGAGGTGAGTCCCTTTGCTTATTTCCCGATCTAGTTTCTCTTCTGGTGCACCAGAAGAGGGCTACTTTGGCGAATAACATTGGTGATCAGAGGGTTTCAGTGAGCACGAACCACTCACTCCTCTAGCGCATCGCAAACATGCTGAGACTGTGTTCGTGGGTGGTTTATGCTTTCTTATGAGAGCATGACCACGTCGGCACGTTGTTCGCCTTGCCTGAAGGCTTGAGCGCCCAGCGTGCCGTGTGTCATCGAAGCGATGGCCACGTTCACTATCTTGCATGCCTGGTTGACGGCCACGATCACTGTTTCACATGCCTAATCAGTGTGTTGAGACTGCGTTCGTGGGTGGTTCATGTTCTTTCAGGAGTGCATGACCACGTCGGCACGTTGTTCGCCTCCCCTTTCTCGTAAAGGCTTGAGCCGCTCAGCGTGCCGTCGAGGCTTTCGGATGGGATTCTGGTCCTTCTTATGAGGGACCAAGCATTTCATTCGGGGCCCCAGGGAGGACAGATGTCGATAGCTACATCGGAGAGAGCATAGGCGGAAATCGCGGGGGGGTCGGGGGGGGTCAGGACCCCCCCATCTGAGGGTTGTCCCCCCTAAAATATCATTAAAATATGTGTGTTGTAAATAAAATAATGATATATTCTTAAAATATTTTTTTAAGAATAAAATAATACAAATGCAAACGGGGCAACAACAAAAAAACGTTTTAAACATTGAGTCCCCCCTCCCTTGCCTCACAGTGCTCTGGTCCACTGCCTCCGCCCCTTTTACCTCACCACCGACACACACACATTCCGGTGGCGGGAGAGATGAACTAAGTTTTTGAGTAGTTGTGGAACTCCAGTAAGTCAATGTTTTATTCATTTTAAATATCGGATGAAGTGATTATTTTCTCTCTAATATAGATGATGCTGAGTCATTAATAAATCATGTAAAAAAACAAATATATGATTGTGTACAGGGTTGTACTTTTGTCACTGATGTAGTCTGCTATGTTAGCGATTGTAACGTTTAACGTTAACTTACCCTTGTTTAATACAGTCTGCGTTTACCTAGCTTGTTTAATACAGTATATCCACCCACACCCATAGAGTTTACGCATACACTACATGATGTAACGTTGTCAGTCTTGTAGATAAGACTAGTCCGGGTGCGCATTTAGATTTTAACGCTTTCACTGTGATTTAGTCGGTTTATATAATTTAATATGATAGTTGATAATATGATATGTTAATCTAATATAATATCACACGAAGAGTGCAGTTTTTCTCCAGATATCAGCATGATAACAAATGTGATTTTGATTTATACAAGTTTAATAAACAAGAAGTTAATATTAAGTGATGTACATTTTAGACACCATATTACCAACGAAAATAGTTGAAAACTAAGCCACAGCACTGAAGAAACACACCGAGGTGTTTCCTTACTGAATGAATCAGCTTTTTGAACAATCAGTTGAATGAATCTCAATGACTCACTCATTAACAGTTACTTACTGCCTCCTACTGGCGGTTTTAATTTCACATTTAAAGTATCTTTTCATGTTTTAAATCATTTCAAATATAAATATTTAACATTTTATTTTTAAAACGTCATAATATTATTTGTCTGTGTAAAAACATCTAAATACTACTTTAACCCTCATTTATCTTTGGGGTCTATGACCCCAATAGACTTTTCCGTAGTAAATAAAACATGGTTCCCGTCATCTCAGTTGCATCAAATTGTGTCACTTTTTCTGCATTATCTACACACAATATACACTATACACTGGGCTTGATTCCGTTGTTCTAAAGGTATGTAAAAAAAAATCCATTGTATTTTGGTGGCTTGATGAATGAAAAAGCTAACTAAATTGACCAAAAAATTCTTCAAAACCATACATTTTTTGTAAATAAGATGTTTACACAAAACAACATATTTACAAAAAAATGTATGGTTTTGAAGATTTTTTTTGGTAAATTTAGTCAGCTTTTTCATTAAACCAGAAAGAAACTTTGAGAAGAAGGATAATTGAACGGTCTCCATGCTACACTAATAATAGTAGTAAGGCTTTCCTCGGTGTACACGTATCCTTGCAAGTACAATTTTGCCTGTATTATTGGTGTCCCCTTCAAAAATTGCTCTTGCGAATTATGTTTATTGTCCCCCCCAACATTTTAATGAAATTTTCGCCCCTGGGAGAGAGGGCTGTTATACTCTGAAAATGATGCTGAGTTCCTACTATAATGGTGTTTCTCATGCTGAAGATTCAGACTTAACAGCCACACTTTCCTGGGCTGTTCTAAAGTGCCTGGATGTGTGTGAAGAATTTTGGCAGTATGGAAGCATTTTGGTGCCAATATGGCAAGCCAAACATGCCTAAATCTGCAGAAGTTTTTCCTCTCTCGCTACCACTGCACGTGTGTAGTTCTAACTCGGGGTTGAGCTGTGCTTAGTGACTGACCGTGATTAGTCACAGCGCTGGCCCTCGGTTAGACGATGTCCACACTGGTGGTCCAGAAGCACCTCACAACCAGCCCGCTCGGAGTTTGTTTTCCCCCCAGCAAAGGGAAGGGAAACAACCCTGAGAGGAGCGACCCAGAGTATGTGACGATCTGCTCTTTGGGAGTGCGTGCCATCACCACTCCTTCCCCCGGGAGAGGGCCGGGTGGAGAATTTCGTGCAATTCAGTGTGCACGCCGGCCTCCCAAGTTCAGGTGCGTCCACTTCACCCGTGTGCGGTCGGTGGACGCCCCTGTCTTGAGGAAAGAGATCGATGTCCTGCTGGCGAAGGACGTGATCGAGCCGGTCCCTCCTGCCGAGATGAGGTCTGGGTTTTACAGCCCCTACTTCATTGTACCCAAGAAAGGCGGTGGGTTACGGCCAATCCTGGACCTGCGTGTTTTGAATCGGGCCCTGCACAAACTCCCGTTCAAAATGCTTACGCAGAAGCGCATTTTCGAGTGCATCCGTCCCCAGGATTGGTTTGCAGCGATCGACCTGAAGGACGCGTACTTTCACGTCTCGATTCTCCCTCGACACAGACCGTTTCATCGGTTTGCTTTCGAGGGTTGAGCGTATCAGTACAAGGTCTTACCCTTCGGGCTGGCCCTGTCGCCTCGTGTCTTCACGGAAGTCGCGGAGGCGGCCATTGTTCCCATGAGAGAACAAGGCGTTCGCATTCTCAACTATCTCGACGACTGGCTCATTCTAGCCCACTCGCGAGATGTGTTGTGCGATCACAGGGACATGGTGCTTCGGCACCTCAGCCAGTTGGGGCTTCAGGTCAACTGGGACAAGAGCAAACTCTGCCCCATACAGAGGATCTCTTATCTCGGTATGGAGCTGGACTCGGTCACCCAGACTGCGTGCCTCACGGAGGAACGCGTCCAGTCAGTGCTCACCTGCCTCAGGTCTTTTCGAGGCAGGACAGCGGTTCCACTGAAACAATTTCAGAGGCTCCTGGGGCATATGGCAGCCGCAGTAACGCCGCTCGGCCTGTTACATATGAGACCGCTTCAGCGCTGGCTCCACGATCGAGTCCCGAGGTGGGCGTGGCACAGCGGCACGTTCCGGGTCAAAGTGACCCCGCACTGTCGCCAAACCTTCTCCCCGTGGTCAGATCCTCCGTTTCTACGGGCCGGAGTGCCCCTAGTCCAGGTTTCCAGGCATACTGTGGTTTTCACAGATGCCTCTGCCACCGGGTGGGGGGCCACGTACAACGGGCATGCAGTTCCGGTCTGTGGACGGGGCCTCAACTGCATTGGCACATCAACTGCCTAGAGTTGCAAGCAGTACGTCTAGCCCTGCGTCGCCTCAAGGGGTTTCTCAGACACAGGCACGTACTGGTCCGTACGGTCAGCACTGCGACCGTTGCGTACATCAACCATCAAGGTGGTCTACGCTACTGTCGCATGTCGCGACTCGCCTCCCACCTCCTCCTATGGAGTCAGAAGCATCTGAGGTCGCTTCGTGGTGTTCACATTCCAGGGGAGCTCAACCGTGTGGCAGACGAGCTCTCACGGTTGCCTCCCCTGCCAGGAGAATGGCGACTCCATCCCCAGGCGGTCCAGCTGATTTGGAGTGTCTTTGGAGCCGCACAGGTAGATCTGTTTGCGTCTCCAGACACGACCCATTGCCAGTGGTTTTTCTCCCTGACCGAGGGAACCCTCGGCACGGACGCCCTGGCTCACAGCTGGCCCCGGGACCTACGCAAGTATGCATTTCCCCCAGTGAGCCTTCTTGCACAGACACTGTGCAAGGTCAGGGAGGACGAGGAGCAGGTCCTTCTGGTGGCGCCGTATTGGCCCACCAGGACTTGGTTCACGGAACTCATGCTCCTCGCGACAGCCCCTCCTTAGCCGATTCCTCTGAGGAAGGACCTTCTTTCTCAGAGATGGGGCACTCTATTGTACCCGCGTCCAGACCTCTGGAAACTCCATGTCTGGTCCCTGGACGGGACGCGGAGGTTCCAGGTGGTCTACCACAGTGGTAGACACCATCACTTCCGCTAGAGCCCCCTCTACGAGGCGCCTCTATGCGTTGAAGTGGAACCTGTTCGTCGATTGGTGTTTCTCCCGTCAGGAGGACCCCCGAACTTGCCCGATCGGAGTCGTGGTTTCCTTCCTGCAAGATGGGTTGGAGCGGAGGCTGTCCCCCTCCACCCTCAAAGTGTATGTCGCCCCAATAGCAGCACATCACGATGCAATAGAAGGTAAGTCCTTGGGGAAGCACGACCTGGTCATCAGATTCCTTGAGGGTGCTAGGAGGTTAAATCCACCTCGTGTTTTGCACTCTGTACCCTCTTGGGACCTAGCTCTGGTACTTAGAGCTCTTCAGGGTCCTCCCTTTGAGCCTTTGCTGACTGTAGAGCTTAATTTCCTGTCCATCAAGACAGCGCTCTTGTTAGCTTTGGCCTCTTTCAAGAGGGTCGGGGATCTGCAGGCTTTTTCGGTCGACGAATCGTGCCTAGAGTTCGGGCCGGGCCTTTCTCACGTTGTATTGAGACCCCGGCTCGGATATGTGCCCAAGGTTCCTACCACACCCTTCGTGGACCAGGTAGTGAACCTGCAAGCACTGCCCCAGGAGGAGGCAGACCCAGCCCTAGCTTTTCTCTGTCCCGTCTGCGCTCTGCGGGTTTATATTGACAGAACGCAAAGCTTCAGAACCTCAGATCAGCTTGCTACGCCACTCCCCCTCGCAGCGGATACGTGCGTTCTTGCTCCGTATGGCGCCCTACGTCGGTGAGCCTCGTGAGTTCCTCCTTCACCCTTCCGGTGCTGGGCGTGGCGGACCGCCCGGCACCAGGTCTGCTACCTCTAGTAAGGAGTTGCTAGTAGACTGGGTGCTCCAGTGGTTTCTATTGTGACCCATGATGCCACGTGCAGTTCAGCCGTGTCTTCCCCTTGACGGACTCGTTCGTCGTCCCTGTTGAGTACGCTCCCACTTCCCTTGGATTGGGACTACCTCAGGGACTGCCATATGTTTCACTATTCCTTCGGGCTAGTATATATGTGTATTCCTGGCCTTCCTCAGTCAGGCTGGGGCTTCCGCAGCGTTCCCCCTCTCTTGGGCTACGCTTTCCCAGTGTTATCCAATATCCACTGTGCGGGTCTTGCGGAACAGCAGTGTGATTCCCTAGCTAGCTCCTGCAAAATTTCTGGAAACTGCTGCAGGGTAGCTTAGCTTGGCGCTGGAAGGGGCCAGCACCATGGCGTGTTATTAGGGATCCCAATTCGTCAGGGGAACTCCCCCGACGACACGTCGGAGTTCCCAGGACGAAAGGGAACGTATGTAACCCTCGTTCCCTGAGTACAGGGAACGGAGACGTGTCGTCCCTTCGCCATGTTGCTGTACCTTCGCTGAGGACTGGACACCGTTCGGCTCCTCAGCGAAAAGCATTGCGCAATGTTTACTTCCGCCTTTTATACCCGCGCTGGTAGGCGGGTCGCGGAATGCAAATCTTGCATGCCAATTTTCATTCGCTCGTTTTAATTCACTCGAAGGCAATTGGTCTCCCTAGCGTGATCCCAATTCGTCAGGGGAACTCCCCCGACGACACGTCTCCGTTCCCTGTACTCAGGGAACGAGGGTTACATACGTAACCGAGACGTTTTTTGTGATGAATGTCTGTGGTGGCGCAACTGATAAATAGATTGCGCTCATGTTGCAGTGACACGGGTTCGAATCCAGTCTGAGGATTCAATGGACATATATCTGTTCCCATTGTCTCATGATGTTCTCTTGATAAGCAAGTTACTGGTATACCGGGGTGTGTGCTTTTATTAATGGCTGTGCCATTATTTATAAAAATTTGATTAGTTTATTATAGCCTATTTGAAGCACATGATAATGATGCCATTAGCACACTTCAAGTGTACTTGAAATGCCATTGCAATGTGTTTTAAAATCACTATAAGTTTGTTGTCAGTATAATATTAATGTATGTTCAACACTCTGACAGTGTAATTGATTTGACATTGTAATGACCAAAATACATTTGAAGTTTATGCTGAGTGAATTCTGCATTTCAAAACTACAAGAGTATATATTTAAAGTTTACTTAAGTATACTTGGAATAGTTCCACTTTAGCACAAACAAGTATATTAAATACAACTATAGTTGAACTTCAGCAATGCTTTTGGACAACTGAAATGCATTTACTTAAAAACTAGTGGTTCTAATTTAACAGACTTTAAATAGACCAAATTATAGAGTGCCGCAAATACATTTAGTCATACTAAATAAAGTACAGGCCTACCTAAATTGTGCTTAAGTATACTATTTTTTCACTATAGGGAAGAAAGTATCAAAATACTTTTTGTCTTCATTATAGTATGTCTATTGTTTATAAAACCTTGCAAACTTATTTTTATGTATAATAGTTTGCTTGTGAAGCCTATGCTCTTTAAAATAAATAACACTTTGTTTATTTCTTGTTAAATGATGCAAAGACAATACAATTTTAAGTGTTGCTTAAATGTCCAAATTCATTCAGGGGGCATTTTATATGCAAATACATATATCAAGCCAATAGCCAATCACATGATATCAATGAGTTCTTAAAGCTCACAGACAGAACTCTACCTGTACTAGAACTAAAAACGCTGCTGTGATCGGCACGTGTTTCTGGAGGTCCATCAGGAAGTGTGAGGTATTATTTTATCTTTTTTCATGAACCAGTAACAATTGTTTAAATAGGTTAAAAACATTTAAAGACATACAAAATATTGAAATAACTTAAATGTAATACGTTTTTATTTTTATCTGTCAAAAAAAGATATAAATAAAATATATAAATGCAGTTTTTGATCGTTTTATTCTGTTCTAAACTTCCTGGGAAAATTCTGTGCATCCCGATGCTGCTGTGACTATGAAATCACAATTTACTGTATTTTATTTTAATTTTAATTTGCCAAAATGGGTGGGTTATTAGGCTTTGGATAATTAAAAAAGAAAAACAATGATCGTCAGGACTGATTTATGAAATTAATATAAATCTATAGGTCTCATCTTTCCTTGTTTTCAGAATATTGTGCATTTACCGTTATTTCTTACATTGTTTTCATATTATTTTGTTTCTCTTTGATATAAATCTTTTGAAAAAGAAAAGTGAAAGAACAAAGGATTGTACTGATTTTATTTTTTGGTGGCTTGTAGAGTTTCATCGACTAAACATGACACACGTATAAATTCTTTAAAAAAGTATAAAAAAATTTTTTTTAAATTAAAATAAATTGAAAAAAGTATAAAAAAGCTTTTATTCCTCCGTCCTAATTTTCTTTCCTTGCAGCATTCCCTCGCATCCTACAGGGGGTGGAGCTGAGACGCGAGGAAAGGAAACAAGGATGCACAAATAAGAATTGAGAAGCACCCTCTGTCGCATCCTGTCACAGTAAACTGGCCTGTCAATCATCTTGTCAGAAGATAAAATTCTCCACATTTCATTTTATGTAATTTCCTACCATATCAGAGAGAAATGCCGTAGCACGTTGATCTGCAGTCGCGGGTCTTTCATGCAGAGACTCCTCATATTAATGCATGATACATTTAAAAGTTAATGGCCAAACGGATCTTTATAAAAGTCCACATTGTTGTTGCAGATGAAATTTAACACGGATAACATTAAATACTGTAGGTGTATATTTCAGGTTAAACTTTGATTAGTCACTCAAACCTTTATCTAAACCTCTCACTGTCGATATCTGCCATGTTTTGTAGTTTTCTGAACATTTTTTACTTGTGTTTGTAGTTCTGAACTGGATCCTCCTCCAAAGTGCAATGGGTTGTGTGCAATATTAGCTGTTAGTGTGAGCACGGATCCACACTTCTATTCCATCCATGGACTTCTGTCATAGCCTACTCTTTTCAGCATACTATGCTTTTGGGACACACACTTATTTTAATCTCACTACTGTTTATGTATGGACATGTATGGTTTATGTATGGTTTATGTATGGACATGTACTGTCTCGCGTATGGACATTGAGACCCAGGGTTTCACCATCATGGACTTTTCATTTATTTTTTCAGTTTATTTTTTTCAGTTTGAATTTATTCACCATTTTCCTGTCTTCCTTTGTTCAGTTTTCCACTCTTTAGTTGTCATGGTAACAGATGATTAGTTTTCAGTTCAGCTGTGTCATTAATTACCCTTGTCAAAGTCATGCCACTCGGCCGCCATCTTGGCAACGCCTCCGGGCAGCTATTTCCAAAGAGTATAGAAGAACAAGAGGCGAAACTCTGATGCTTTTTTGTAAACAGCCACTTTATATCAGTCTTGAGCAATATGTCAGTAAATATATTAATGGGTTTGTAGTATAGTTACTATGAAATAAATGTTAGCCTATTTTAAATACATTTTGGCATAGGTTTTTTTTTCACTATAGGGCAGAACAGCAACAGCACAGATAACAGTTAGCCTAATCCAATCATTAAATACACATTTGAGGTAGTTTTTTGTTTTTGTTTTTTGCTTGCTTTATTGAGTATTTCCATTTTATGCAACTTTACACATTTATTACTATTATTAGTTACCAACTCCACTAGACCTGAAATATATTTTGTACTTTTTACCCATACAAAAATGTAATGTATGGCCATATATGTTATATTTTAAATAGCATGACATATATCTATACATATATTTGACTTATCTGAGAACACAATATAGCCTATGCCTGCAACATATATGAACATTTATGTGTCCAAACATGTGAAGAAAATATTTGAGTTAATCTACTGTATATATGATACCATATATCTGCATATATTACAGAGTATAGTATTTCTCGCATATATGGACAATAGAGTTGGGCGATATGCTCCATTTTCATATCGTCCTATCGTCAGCCTGTGAGATCGGCGATACACGATATTATCGTGAGGGGGCGGGGCTTACTTCTTTGATTATTAACTTGATTATTTACTCATTAATTTGCTTGTTTTATTACTTCATTTTATACGAGAATATTTTTTTTTCATTTGCTAGCAAAGGTGGAGTGCTTATTACTAGGCTAAATCAGGTTATTTTCCCGGTAGTATAGTGAGGTAAAAAAAGATCCTAATCATTTTTGTATCTGACTCGAGTATTTCAACATGTCAGCGGGAAATTTACGGACACACATGATCCTCTCATGCCGTTACAGATGCAGCATTTTGACTGTACTTCTGCACGAGATGAAAACATGTTTTAATAATTTCTAAGGTCAAGAAAGAGTCAGAGTTTGCAATATATGTCCTCCCACCAGTGCTCTCTCTGTCTGGATGCACTTCACATAGCCTACGCGCACTTCAAGCCCAAAGAACGCGGGTTCTTGTGTTTAAAATGCCGGGAGAAATAAGGTGCAGAAATCTAGCTGAGTCGATCGGAATACTTAAACTTACGACTTGACTCCGATAAAGAAAAACAGGTTAATGCGTTTACATGACCAAATGCATTGTCAGTTTATTCAGAATAATCGTGCTAGAACGTGCATGTAAACGCGCTCATTCTCTGAAAGTGAAAGTAACGGACAGAGCTTTCAGCATCTGTTGCTACATTAACGCCGCGTTCTCTCAGAGACGACGATGGATATAACGGTATAGCGACTATCTTAATTTATAGGCTTAATATTTCTCTTGTGGACCTATATGATGACAGTGAAAAAATTAGAAGAATATTTATGGTTAAACAAGTGTTTGAAGCTGCTTTTGATTTTTATAGATGGCAGAGTTGTGCTGTGTTCGTGAACTAAAGACTGGCCTATATAATTTTTGTGATATTATTATTATAAATATTTAATTGTATTGTTTTTAGTGTTATTAGTGTTATTAAACATTTTGTTAATGTGCTATGGAAACCAAATATTGATGAACAACGATGCCGTACTCTTGGATCTGTATAAGACCTAATGCGTCTGTTAAAACAAGCACTCTTCACAATTTGTGAATGGATCACCTTGCAATTCAATTTTGATGTGGGATGTAGGCTAGGCCTCGTTTTTTATTCTGTTTTAAAAACATTTTCTTAGAGGAGTCCTCATAAGCGCGTGTCGGTGTTGTCGCAAGTGTTAGGCTATGCGGTGATGTCGTTATGAATTTAGGCTAGGCAGATTTATGGCCTATTGTAGTTCCTAATATTAATTTAATAACAATACTAGCTTTATAATAATACTACTAGGCCTACTAATAATAATTTAATACGTTCGTGGTAAAACGAGGCACTTATCGTGTTGATATCGTCAAAGGCATCTGCCATCGGCGAAATCTCAGACTATCGTCGATACACGATACTATCGTCTATCGGCACAACCCTAATGGACAACATTAAGTATAACTTATGTGACATACATATTTGTTTCCCGCATATTTAATAAATGTATGTAAACATACATGCATGTGATACTGATGCATTGAAATAAGTACATATATGCATACATATATGCGTCTTAGGCTACATACATTTAACATTTATGTGCATATACGGGAAAATATATGGCACTTACATGAAAATGGCCATTTTTGCTATATTGTTTCATATATGTCTATGTGTTTTATATGAATTTTGCATATATTCTCATATAGGCAGCAGACATACATGGGCACTGACATTAGGCTATATATGTAATTTACTTATATTGACATATATTACATTTCTGTATGGGTAATCCCCTGGATCATACTACAAACATGATGATCTTATAGAACATAATGGACAGTGGCTGTGTTTTTCTGTTTACATAGTCTTGCTTTAATGATCATTAATATAAGATAGTAGCTACTGCAAAAAACAAAAAAAAGTTCACTGTAAAGCTATTCTATTGCTGTTATATATAAATATTGTCCAACATGCCCAATTATCTGATATAGCATGCCCTTTACTTACTGTTATATGTTGGTATTAATTCATTGTTTGTAATGCTAATACTAAAGGTTTTGTGGGAAAAAAAAGTAGAAAACTTGTCTAAGTCTGTGAAATAAACTGTTAAAAGGAATTTGATGATCACTAGTCTAGTGATTGTACGTTATTCTGTGTTGTCGTCATTCAGTTTTGATTTGATCTTTAATATAAGCTACTTTAAAAAAAAAAAAATTACAAAGCAGCTGATATTGCCATAGCGACAGCAAAAAGCTAGTGGATAGTGATGGGAAGTCCGGCTCTTTTCAATGAATCGGCTTTTAGAGCGGCTCGTTCGCGAACGACACATCAACACTAGTGGACTGCCGAGGCGCTTTCACCCCAAAATGGCGGAAGCGTAGCGCTGCTTCTGGGCACTGGTGTTGCAATGGAACGTTCTATTGAGTTTCGCCTCTTGTCCTTCTATAATCTTTGCTATTTCGTACTAACAATACCAGGGGCCTCATTTATCACCATTGCGTACGCACAAAACAGGCCCTGAAAGAGGCGTACGCCACTTCCGACGCACAAGTTGTGATTTATAAAAACAAACTTGACGGGAAAATTTGCGCACCTGCTCGCAAACTCTGACCCATGCGTACGAACATTTTGGAGATGGAGCAGTTTGGCGACAACGATGGTGAGCTGGAGTTAAATGTCTTTTTGGTCACTTTTGGACAGAAAATCTAAAGAATAATTGAATAAAGTCGTAATTTTTGTTTGTTTTTTGCGTGCAAAAACTTTTCTCGTCACTTGATAAACTTAAGATTGAGACACTGTAGTCACTTGGACTATTTTAACAGTGTCTTTAATAACCTTTCTGGGCCGACAAGTTTCGATACCTTAGAAGCCTATGGAGGAGTGATCCAGCTCTCCGATTTAATCAAAAATATCTTAATTTGTGTTCCAAAAATGAACATTCTGAAATAATGTTAGCCTTAAAAACATACGCAGGGGATCTATGAATAATGAATAATAAATCTCCATCTAAATAAATCTTAATCTCCAACAACTGTTCTGTATGTATTATGATATGAGCTGACTTTTATGTCAAGTATTGTTGACATGATGTTCTGATTCTTTTCCACAGACTGCACAAGAGTAGTCAACTAGAACTGTTTAATGATGAGAAAACACTCAATCTCCCTCTAAATTATGTAATTGGCTGGATGGGAACTCTGGATGATGAAAAGTTAGTTACTGAGCTCACTATTCCTGGTACCCATGACTCCTTGGCTCTTCATGGAGGACCAGCAGCAGAATGTCAGGCATGGTCACTAGAGGACCGGCTAAAGGCCGGGATACGCTACTTCGACTTGAGAGTGTCTGGGGACGATCTGAAAGTTGTGCATGGACCGATTTCCCAACATACAACATTCTACGAAGTTTTAAACGGAATAAATAATTTTATATGTTATATCCGAACTTGAACAGAATACTAATAGTTGGGTTAATGTAAAAACAATACCAAAAATTAAAGAAGTAAGAGGGAAAATTGTTTTCATTCAGAAAAAAAGCTTTCATCTGGGTCTTCCTCTACATGAAACTGATGAAAAAGGTGACTATAAAGTAGGAAGAACTGACAAATAAATAAATAAAATTATTGCCCATCTGAATGAGGCTTTAGAAGCATGTAAACTTAAAACTGCTGTTTTGAACTATTCAAGCGGCACAGGCTGGCCCTTCGGCAATTTTGTTAAAACCCCCAAAAATGTGGCAAAAAAAATCAACCCGTGGCTATATAATTATCTCCATCAACAGAATATCTGGTGCACCATGCTGTCTGGTGCAGTTATAACAACCTTGAGCTGAACACGCTCAAAACAGTGGAGATGATCGTGGACTTCAGGAGAAACAGCTCAGCACTCCCCCCACTAACCATCATGAACAGCACTGTGGAAGCAGTGGAGTCATTCAGGTTCCCTGGCACTATCATCTCTCAGGACCTGAAGTGGGACAATCACATTGACTCCATTGTGAAAAAAGCCCAGCAGAGACTGTACTTCGTTCGCCAGCTGAGGAAGTTCAACCTGCCACACGAGCTGCTGATTCAGTTCTACTCAGCCGTTATTGAGTCTGTCTTATGCACTTCCATCACTGTCTGGTTTGGTTCAACTACCAAATCAGACATCAGGAGACTACAGCGGACAGTCCGGACTGCGGAGAGGATCATTGGTGCCCCCCTGCTTACCCTCCAGGACCTGTACTCTTCCAGAGTGAGGAAGAGAGCAGGTAAAATCATCACAGACTCCACTCACCCTGGACACCTCCTGTTTGAACTGTTACCATTAAGACGGAGACTCAGATCACTGGCCACAAGAACATCTCGGCACAGGAACAGTTTCTTCCCACAGGCCATTTCCCTTCTGAACAGTTAACACACCTCACAAGGCATATGCCTTTAAGTGCAATACTCCCACTGTTTAGTGCAATATCGTACAACTCAGGTTAACTTAAATGTCGATTTTTTATTTATAATATTCAAAACACTGTAAATATGTTCATAGTTCATAATCTGTAAATCTGAAAATGTCTATTCTGACTAAACCCAACTGTGATACTTTTATTCTCATATATTTATATTTTTATTTTTTTATTCTTATAATTTGTAGTATTATGTTTCTTGTTGTATTTGTATTTGTATATGTCCACTGGAAGCCTCAGTACCAAAACAAATTCCTTGTGTGTGGAAGCACACTTGGCAATAAAGCTCTTTCTGATTCTGATTCTGATTCTGAATATCAAGGGTTGTTTTGGGATTATAGCTATGGACTTCCCAGGCTTTGATTTGATACAAAAGGTTATCAATTTTAACAAGTAGGCATTTAAGTCTGTCATTTTTACATTTAGCGCATTTAGTAGTTTAGCAATAGCCTAATAGTGGGACAGAAGTGTTCTGTTGTCAAAGACAGAAAATCATAATCACTGCCTTATTGTCTGACTATATTTTCTGGTCTTTTTTTCTGGTTGGGGAGCTTTTTTCTTTTAACTTTTAAACCATGTCTTGACTAAGCTCAGCTGAATAAAATTGAAAAATAGCCTTTTCTGCTCATAACTGATTTTTTTAGTCATATGAAATACAACATTATCCATATTTCCAAGGTCATGTTGCCTCTCCATCATTTAAATATTTAGAAGTCTACTTCACTCCCGACTCATAAGTTGTGATTTATAAAAACAAATTTGACGGGACATTTTGGCCAACTGCATGCAAACTCTGACACATGAATAGCCTACAAACAATTTGGAGACGGAGCAGTTTTGCGACACCGATGGTGAGCTGAGGGACTGACGAGTCATAAATACAGTGCATGTTCACAATAACAGTTTAAACGAATACAATAATTATTTACACATTTAGATTAAATATGAAATTCTCATTAATGGAGTTAAGCACTTAAATTAGCCAAGCCTACATGAAATCATTACCAAGAAGTAACAAAAAAAATTATATTCTAATAAATAGAAATATTTAGTGGATGCAATGCTTTTGAACACTTTTCCTGTGGCATGCTGGTTTTTAATGTTTTACAGCGAGGATTGCTAAGCACATGATAATAGCAGAACTATTTGCCTTTGGTGTGAGAGACCCGGGTTCGAATCCACTGTGAGACACCATTGTGTCCCTGAGCAAGACACTTAACCCCTAATTGCTCCAGAGGCGTACGACCTCTGAAATATAGCAATTGTAAGTCGCTTTGGATAAAAGCGTCAGCTAAATGAATAAATGTAAATGTAAATGTAAACTCATGGTCTGAATAATGTTTTCGCACAAATAATGATCAATAATGCACAAAAGGCCTATCTGTTTCCATTAAAAATATAAAGCAATTAAAAATACTATTTGCCCGGTGGAAAAAATTGAGAAAAACTTTTGTATGTATTTTATACTATAGGCTATAAATGATTTTTAGCAATGTAATGTGACGGCACGCATCTCATATTTTCCTAAGATGTTTCAGTCTTTACTTTTTTCCCATGGGTTTATCAAGAAATTAATGTTCTGGTTGCTTTCATCAGACAATTGCTAATTAAACTGGCAAATTGTATAAAAGCAATATTTCAGGTGTGTTATGTCAATAATAACAATTCTTTGTTGTCTTATGGGTTTGGGATAACATTAGCATGATTAAATGATGAAAGAAATTTCATTTTTGGGTAAAATAAATAAATAGGCATGGGCATAAAATCTATGTCTCAACAACTACCAGAAGTTTCGATTTTTATATTAATATATTTGAATATTTTAAAATTGTGGTCTAATTACATGTTACATTTGAATAATGTTTCTATTCACAAAAACAATGCAAAACAACCAAAAAAAGAGAAAATAACCCTGGAAACTATAGCTATCAATGTGATATATTGAATTAAGATATGTTTATGTTTATACAATTTCTTTTTCAAATTTTTATTCTGCTTTGAGTGTCACTCTGTCAGTTGTGAATACTGCATATGGAAAATGTTCGAAGCTATTAGTGTTTATAGCTAATCATTACTATGAAAATAAGTTTAGTTGATAATGTAAAGTAAAGTGCTGAACTGTTGTAATATGCATATTTGAATCATAGTAAAACAGCCATCACATCAGTATTATTTCCTAATTTTTCAGGAGTAATAGGCTAAATCAATAAAAACACACATTTGCTGGAAAATAATAGTATACAATGTCAATTACTGATTGGTGTGTCGTTTTAACATTCTTAACTGTCTGATGTGGTGTATTAGCTAGCCTATATGATCATTGTTTCTGAACTAAATAAAGCAATGCAATTAATTAGCCTACTTTTTTTAATCCATGGTATTAGCTTCAATCACTTTATATATTAAAACATGAACGAAAGATGCACGATATGGAATACTTGGTACGCATATATTAATGAACCTTACACAAAACAAATAATTCACTCTAAATGCATTGTGTGAACAAAGCAATAATATATAATAGGCTAAACTTAAAACAGGATGTATTCAACTCCAAATAGCCCTACATAAAAAAAGAATCTTAACCCGTTAATAGATCATTTGCAATGTAGTACTAATTTGTAAATTTAAGCTATTTTGACCACTTGGAAACGTCACGTGTTGTTGTGAAAACCCAGTCTCACAATACCGTAAAAGCAATAAACAGCAGATAGATGGCGCTGTTTGAATGTATACAATAATCAATTATTTACAGTGCATTTCAAATTCGCCCTAAAACCATTAAATCTTTCTTTTATATGATTCAACATTGTGGAGTGATTGTAAGATTGGTTACTTTTAGCAATAACAACATTGCTTACATCTCCCATATTAAACAGTAATCCAAGTCATCATGACAAGAACAACATTCCTGTTATACTTGTTTGAACGTTGAGAGGAAGTCACTTACGGGAAAAAACAAAACTCTGCCTTAAAAAAAACCCCAGCAGAGTCATACCATCTTTATTCTGGACTGAGACTAGACGTGCCATAAAAGGTGAGTTTGAGTTAACAGTGTGTTTCTTAAGATAATGAACAATAACATAATGAACTTAAAAACAAAAAGACAATAAATGCAATATTAATGAACAAACTGTGAATGGTTAAACAGCCTGCAGCACCACAACTTCCTTATTGAAAACACAAGCAGTTGGATTTTTGATGTCTATGCTCTGTATCCTCCAAACCTGATATAATGAATTTATGTAGCCTACATGCAAACATGATGACCAGTAATCATTTGTTGTCCTTATTGTTTCATGCAGTAAACAAAGAGGATCAGCCATTGTTACCTGTGGAAAGTATGTCTCTGACAGTGTCTCAGGGTGAGGGTTTGACGGTCATCACCGTCTCCTCAAACCCAAAGAGCAAATGGTCATATTCTGAGACTTCTGTGCTGCAGTCCAGTGTGTTTCATATCTCAGAATATGAAAGGAAAGCTGACGAACATCCACATAGCTCTTGGGGTGAGTCAGACACGTACAGTAATTGCAAAATACCTTTTTTTGATTTTCAGGCCTTGTCATTTTAGGCAACTGTGGATAGATTTAATTTAAACACTATGGCTCAGTTTCACAGACGGGTCTTAGATTAAGCCAAGATTAAGCCAGGATTAAGCCTTAGTACAATTGGGGCATTTAAGTAGCTTTTAAACACATGTCTTAGAAGAAGAAAAAAACATTACTGGTGTGCATCATGAGACAAAACGATGGCACTAATACTGTATATTTTAAGATTTGTCAGTGCAATTTGCTTTCCGTTAAGACAGCTCAAACATGCATTGTAGTCTGGGACTAGACTCAAGCCTTGCCTGTGAAACCGGGGGTAGGAAAGATACCTAAGATTTAAGATGCTTAAAAATGTTTTACAGCATTTCACAATTTGGTTGGTCAGTTGGTTTTGTCAGTACAATGTATTAGAAACATTTTAAAAACACCTAAATCAAACAAAAATATAACATGCAGTTTTTGGATTAGTCAATTTTTAGTGCCAAGCTACAACTTTTAGAAAAGTTACATTTTAGCTACAAATATATTTATGCAAGCTAATTAAATTCATTCAAACAATATAGCCTACAAAATTTTGGGAAAGTCGTGAAGTAATTCGCCTGTCCATAACGAAAGCAAAAATTTGATTGGTTGGCTTACAATGTCATTGTGCCAACTAGGTATATTCTTATTTTAAGATTCTTGATAGCTGGTGGCATAAAAAATATTGTTATCTTGTTCCATAGATTGTGCAGATGATAGTTGGTGTCCTTAATATTGTGGTGGGGATCATGTTTATATGCCTTGGCTTATACTGGAGCATGTATATGTGACAAAGTGGTGCGGGAGCGGCAGCTCTATTCTATATGACATTGGGCGTAACAACAATTTATACCGACGCTCAATTCAGTTTATTATTTCCGACTACGCCACTTGGGGAATTTCGCCCCAAGAATTTAATATAACATCTAAGCTAAGGCACGCACAGATCCTAACCACAGTTGGAGTCAGAGACATAGGGGATTGAAAACATATACATTTTATTAATTGTTAAAAGACAGTTCTTTTTCTGTAAAAAAAGGTGTTGACCAGCAATCACTCTCTTCAATTTACTAGGTTCTAAAGTGGGCGGCAGGGAGACCTGGGCATACCCAAGGGCAGTCTCGAGGCATCACCTCTATGAAGAGTACTCTATTCAATGCACACACACCAGCACAGCACACACTCCACGACTCATATCAGAGAAGACCACGACACACAGTGAGGACCCTACCACCTAATTGCACTCTCGTCTGCCCCCGGATGCCCAGGCCCTGCCAACAAAAAACAAACATTAAAGAGCAGTGTTATGCAAAAGAAATAACAAAACAATATAAATTATTATACAATTCTAGGGCGGAACCAACTCCTTGGTCCCAACCAAAAACCAAAAATAACAACAAATCACATAAACTCAGCAATACAATTCAACCACAAGAAATATAAACATTCACTAGTACAATAATTTGGTTCTAAACAAAACTTCAAAAATACTCGGTCTCGAATAGTTAAGGAAATAAACCAAAAAAAGGAAACAACAAACTCAAAACATGTCACAAACACGGAGTCATCCTTCGCTGAAAACCGTTCACTTGAAATGGCTCACTTAGGACGGTTCACTTGAATGGCTCACTTAGGACGGTTCACTTGAAATGGTTCACCTGAATGGTTCACTTGAACGGTCCACTCGAGACGACTCACTCGCAACAGAACAGTACACACAAAACGAAACCCAAACAGAACAGCAGTTGATGGGGCACAGCGCAAACAAAGTCTTATGGCGAAACACAGGGCAGATAATACTCATTCAGAAGGTCGGTATCGTCCTCATCACATGCAACCAAGCACGCTGTCCCAGAATCACCATCCCCAGACTATGCGATAGATGGAGGCGAATGTCTCCGACAAGCTCGTTGGCATGAAGCGCCGATAAATCGTACACTGTCTCAAATGTCCACATTCAACTCTCCAAACAAGCCCAAAGACCCGTCAACAGCACCGCCAGCGGATAAAAAGCTTCGGCAAGTTTTACAAGCAGCACGTTACGCTGAACCCAACAAAAAGCAGCACGGCGCATAGATGACGTCACGACCCCGGATAATGACGCATGCCAAGGAACTGGTAGCTCATGCTCTTATACGCACCGGAACCCTGGCCATTGGCCAAACACTAAACGATGACGTAGGAAGTAGGAGGGGTAATAACCCTTCCTGCTACATATATAATGGCCATGGGACCCTTTTGGCTCGGCAGTATGGTAAGACTTGGGTCTCATTTTGTATCATTCTTTTGATTTATCCAAAATCTAAATCAAATTTGAAAGAAAGAAAAAATGCACTGATGTTTTTGTTTGTTTGCTTTTGTCTATTAGTTCTTTGTAGCTGGAATCGTGTGTATTCTTGCAGCTAAGTTTCCCTCTTCTTGTCTGGTAAGTTTCTATCAAAGGAATCTGTGTTTCTGACAGTTCCATTTTTGCAAGTTTATATTATATATATATATATATAAATATACAACCCCAAATCAGAAAAAGTTTGGACATTTTGTAAAATGCAATAAAATCAAGAATCTGTGATTTGTTCATTCTATTTAACCTTTTATTAGCTGACAAAAGTACAAAGCAAATTTTTCCAATGTTTTCACTGACCAACATAATTGTATTTTGTAAATATGAACAAATTTTGATTTTGATGGCTGCAACACACCCCAAAAAAGTTGGGCCAGGACCAAATAAAAGTGAAAAGATTATCCAAATTAGATTATCCAACTATTTTGAAACAGTCCACAATGAGCAGGTGAATTGGTAATAGTTGAGGGTATCATGTTTGGGTGTAAAAGTGCTTCTCGGTCTTTTTAAGCAAAGATAATAATAATAATAATTCATTACATTTATATAGCGCTTTTCTGGACACTCAAAGCGCTTTACATAGAAGGGGGGAATCTCCTCAACCACCACCAATGTGCAGCATCCACTTGGATGATGGGTCATGGCTCATCACTGTAAGGAACTCAGCTTTTTGGAAATATTAATAATCAATATCTTGTTATATATTGTATATCTTGTATATCTTGTTATTATTAATTATAAATATTTGGGTCAGTTAATTGGATTAACTTGATGTGGCTGAATTAATATTACAATCAATTAATCAGTTCGTCCAATGAACTCTTTTGATTATTAATTTATTCTAAGAAAAGGGTATCTTCCATGGCCACAGAAGAATAATTATTTCTTCGCATATACCGCACGTTGAGCCAGTAGCAAAAACCGTGATCATAAAGTTACAATGTATTGCAAACAAATCAGAACCAAATACATATTATGTACAAGTGTCATGAAGCTGCACATCGAACAAGGACAGAGGTGATCCAAACGCAGGCTTTATTATGAGGAGAATTCAGAGACAGGTACAGGGAAACAGGCAGGGGTCAAGACCAGGTAAGCAGTCCAAACAAACATCAAGTCAATGCAGGGATAAGGCAAACTGGAAACCAGGAACAGGCAGATAAATCGAAACACTGGAATACTCAGAAACTGGAACAAGGCTAGGTAATGCAGTCAGACACATACAATACTGAGCCCCGAACAAAGGGAAAACTCAGGCTTAAATCAGGGAAGCTCAATCTAAAACAGGTGCAATAAATAAACCATAATCAGTCCAGGGTAAAACATAATGGAAACAATAAACTAGGAAGGAGTGCCCTCCAGAGGCTCAAGCGGGCACTCCAGCCGCAGATCGTCACATAACCCCCCCTCTAAGGAGCGGCTTCCAGACGCTCCTAAGAGCTCCGGAGGGAGGTCGACGGGGGATGGGATGGAGGGCCAGGCCCGTGGAGAGGCAGGGGGCCTGGAGACCAGAGCCAGGCACGAGACCACGGGAAGACACGCTCCGCAAGAAGCCAGGGCGGAGCATGCTTGGCCGGAAGACAGGCTGTAGCATAAGTGACAGGAGAACAGAACAGAGCACACATAACACAGGACCAGGGCAGAGTACACTTAGAAGGGTACCAGGACGGAGCAGACTCGGACGGAGACGAGGGCGCAGCAGACTGAGGCGAAGACCAGGGCGGAGCAGGATGAGGCGACGGCCAGGGTGGTGAAGCCCCAGCAGACGACCATGGCGGCGCAGCCTTCATGGTCTCCTCACCGGACCCTTGGCCCCCCCCCAAAAAATACTTGGGGAAATCCACGGGTTCAGGAAAGGCCTCCCGGAGCTTGAAGGGCGCAGGCAGGGCGAGGCGCAGAGGCGGGGCCGGCAGGGCGAGGCGCAGAGGCAGGGCCGCCAGGGCGAGAAGTCTGGGTACGCTCACTGGAGCCTGATGAGCCGAGCGAGTCCTCCTTCTCTTCCTTCTGCGACGGCGCTTCACTGGGCTTGACTCGGTAGACTCGGTAGACTCACTTGACTCGGTAGACTCAGTCGGCTCACTTGACTCAGTCGGCTCACTTGACTCAGTCGGCTCACTTGACTCAGTCGGCTCACTCAACTCGGTGGACTCACTTGACTCGGTAGACTCACTTGACTCGGTAGACTCACTTGACTCGGTAGACTCGCGCTCAGACTCAGTAGAAAACTCTTGAGGCAGGAATACAACGGAGCTCACGTGAAGTGTTAGAACGACGGGATTCACATGTTGCGTGGATTCGGAGGACCCTTTACGAAGCGCTGGTTCAACTGGGCTTTCATGTAGCGCAAACTCGGCTGAGCACGTGTGAAGCGCTGGTTCACCGGGAGACTCTAGATGCGTGGATTCAGAGGGTACCTTGTAAAAAGGCGAATCGTCGGGTCCTCTGTGAAGCAAAAGTTCCAAAAAATCCACAGTAAAAAGCGAACCGCTCTTGGAAAGGGCCAGGTCAATATATTGGGAGCTTGAACTCGGAAACGGTATAGCCGAGCCGAGCGGTTCAGACAGTCCTCCCCGAAAGAACATCATTAAACAGAAATCATCTAAGTAGGACTGACGAGAGAGCTTCAAAAAATCGGTCACAAAAACCTTGAGAGGACGTTCTCCTTGACGGAGGCTTACGATCTGCGCTGTGGGATCCATAACGAGGTCCGTGCTCCTCTCAGCCGCTGGATCAGTAGTGGCTCAGTATTCTGTCATGAAGCTGCACATCGAACAAGGACAGAGGTGATCCAAACGCAGGCTTTATTATGAGGAGAATTCAGAGACAGGTACAGGGAAACAGGCAGGGGTCAAGACCAGGTAAGCAGTCCAAACAAACATCAAGTCAATGCAGGGATAAGGCAAACTGGAAACCAGGAACAGGCAGATAAATTGAAACACTGGAATACTCAGAAACTGGAACAAGGCTAGGTAATGCAGTCAGACACATACAATACTGAGCCCCGAACAAAGGGAAAACTCAGGCTTAAATCAGGGAAGCTCAATCTAAAACAGGTGCAATAAATAAACCATAATCAGTCCAGTGTAAAACATAATGGAAACAATAAACTAGGAAGGAGTGCCCTCCAGAGGCTCAAGCGGGCACTCCAGCCGCAGATCGTCACAACAAGTTTTATTAACTAAATATAGATATTTATATGAATATAAATAAACTAAACAACATACACACATGAATACATAAACAGGTTAGTGATAGGATGAAATTGGAAACCGGAAGAGGGTCTATGAGAAGAACCATCAGAATTTCATTTTCACATTTCATTGAATTGAATACTTGCATTTGTAATGGGAACAATTCTTGAAGTTGTTGAAAATTGAAGTCGTTGATGGTTCCGGCAGTGTCAAGTGGAAGTTGGTTGAGCGTTCTCTTTCTCCAGGAACGCATGATTGGTTTGGTCAAGGCCTGGGACTCTGTTGAGGCCACGCCGAGTAGCCAGGAGAAGTGAGGAAGTCGGAAGGATGGGTGATTGGAGTCGTTGTTGGTTGGAGTCTTTGTTCCAAAACTCCTGAGATTGTCTTTGGTTCTTTGTGAGAGAGTCTCCTCTCTTTTCCATGAGGCCGGATCTGGTTGGGATCCAGGCCTGCTGGAAGGCCTCTTGGCCCCTATGGAGGGGGGAGGGGGGGGGGGGGTTTCCCCGTATCACCCGAGACCGTGTTTGCGGCAGGATGGAAAACCAAGAGAGGGCGGTCACTGTTGCCTGTCTCTGATATAGTCTGAAAAAGAACCACCCCTAAGGTTTGAATGGACCTATGAGTAAGGTAACATGTCCAAGAGGGGAAGCGGCTCTTAGTTGATTTATGGTCTTTGTCCCCAGCGTGCTTAGACTGTTCATTCAAGCTCAAATAGACATAACAAATTCAAATTGCATTCTAAGAGAAGGTGATGTACATCAAAGTATGTGTCATTAAATGAGGATTAATTAGGTAGGAAGAATGATACAGGTGAAGTTATATTGACCGTTGGGTGGTTGTGCAACCACATACACCCCAATCAAACATACCATGTTGTTATACCTAATAGTACACGAGACAGTAAATCATCACGGTTTCTGTGAGGCATGTTCCTTCATAGATCAGAGTAATACCGCAAAGTTTATTTAATTAAAGATTGTCTCTCTCTCTTGAGCATGTGGCGCATGTGGCCACATTCCTTTGAGGTCGTAAAAGTCTGTTATCAGTCTTAAAGTGTTCTGTAACCGGACACCCGGCTGACAAAGTAACTTCATTTGTGAGGTTAGTTTTGGGGGGGAGTTTCATAGACCTTTTTATTGATTAAATATACAGTGAATATGAATAATTAGTGTGTGTCTGAATGGTCCAGACCCTACATCTCTTTGTGCCAAATATCTTGAGAGAATTGTCAAACAATTAAAAAATCTCATTTCTCAATGCAAGATTGCAAAGCATTTATGCCTTTCATCATCTTTCATACATAATATTGTCACAAGATTCAGGGAATCCAGAGAAATCTCAGTCTGTGTTGGGTAAGGCAGTAGACCTCTGTTGAATGTGCGTGACCTTTGAACCCTCAGATGGCATTGCACAAGATACCATCATGTTACTCTGTTAAATACAGCCACATGTGCTCAGGAGTAATTTGGAAAACCATTTTCACTGATCACAGTCTGACGCTGCATCAAGAAATGCCACTTGAATCTCTGTTACGCAAGGAGAAAGCTTCACATCAGTTCTATGTGGAGATGCCGACGAGTTCTCTGGGCCTGAGCTCATCTCAGATGGTCTAGAAGAAGACAGTGGAAATGTGTGCTGTGGACAGATGAGTCCATGTTTCAGCTTGTTTTTGGGAGAAAATGGACATCAAGTTCTCAGTAGACGAAAGGGACCAACCAGACTTTCACCAGCGACAGGTGCAAAAGCAAACATCTGTGCTGGTATTGAGGTGCATCATTGCAAACGGTATGGGTAACTTGCATGCATGTATTTGGATTGTACAGAGACATAAACTGCCATCAAGATGACATCTTTCCTGGGAAGCAAGACAATGCCAGGCCTCATTCTGCACATGCTAAAACTGAGTGGTTTCTAGACACTCTGCACCATAGAAGGGATGTGCCTCCTGCCTTACTGCAGTCCAGATATGTCTCTTATGGAAAATGTATGACTCATCATAAAAAGAAGAATCAGGCAACGATGACCACAGACTGTTGAGCGGCTGTCTTGTATCAGACAAGGTTGAGCAAATATTCCACCAGCAAAACTCCAACAATTAGTATCCTCAACTCCCAAATTATTAAAAAGTGTAATTAAAAGGAAAGGTGATGTGACACAGTGGTAAACATGTCTCTGTCCCAACTTTTTTGGGGTGTGTTGCAGCCATCAAAATCAAAATTTGTTCATATTTACAAAATACAATTATGTTGGTCAGTGAAAACATTGGAAAAATTGTCTTTGTACTTTTGTCAGCTAATAAAAGGTTAAATAGAATGAACAAACACAGATTCTTGATTTTATTGCATTTTACAAAATGTCCCAACTTTTTCTGATTTGGGGTTGTATATATATATATATATATATACAGTTTTCTGATATATATGTGTATATATATATATATATATATATTATATTGTTTGTGTTTTACAGCTGGTCATCGGAATGATTCTGAATGTAGTCTGTGCTGCACTGGCAATCACAGGTGCTGCGCTGTATTCAGTGGACCTTGCGACTGATCATATTGGATACTACTACTACGATACTTGTCAAGAACGCTACAATTCTTATTCAGGCTATGATAGTGATCGTTACCTAACACCTTCCCCTGAATAGAGAAGTAGAACAGATGCCTGTCTGAACTACAAGAATCTCATTAAGGTAATGATTCTTTAGATGGTGGTAAGACAAGCTAGTTTTCCAAAAATGCAAAAATAAATTTCTTGGTCACTTCTTTCCATGTAATGCCAAGCTCCAAAATAAATAAAAAAAGCATTATAATAGGTTCATATATGATGCACTATATTCCAGGTCTTCTGAATAGGGATTTAAATTTCTTACAGGCTTTATGGATGATTTTCCTTTTAATAAGTTGACACTAAAAAGTCCAAAGTCCCTTTCAAGGAAAGTCTGTTTACTCGGCAGCCATTTTTGCAAAATAGAGTGCAAAAACAAAGCCTGTCCACTTTTTCAACACCACTGGTTCCAGAAGTATTTTTTCCATTAATTTCTCCCATTGATTTTTAAAAAGTCTTTGTTAAAGAGCTATATAACGCCATGAACCAAGTCAAACAGCTACGATGTTAATCATAACATAATACAAACTTTGATTTGAAGTAAAAAAGTATTTGAAAAGCAGACAAAGGTACAAGACTGTGTTTTTAACGTCTTTAATGAGGGAAAGAATTACAATTCTTAGAAGTACTTAAACTACTCATTTAAGATTATATAAATAAAAATAATATATTTTAAGTTTATTGCAAAATATGCAGATATATACAAATATTGAAGTATTTTTAGAGCGTAGGGACCGACTCGGTTTAGTCATTGCCAGCGCTTCATGGGAGTGGGCGGAGCTAAAGAGCTATTTTGGAGCGTTTCGTCTGTTTCAACTCTCTGATTGGCCATCAAAGGTAATGTAGTTTTTCACCACGGATTCATCTGTTAAAAACGATTACTTTCAAAATAGTTTGAAATATGTGGGCTGCCGGCTCCAACAGAAGCAAATACCATCGATTAACAACCTTGTAGCTCACAGTAGGTTTATAAGTTAGCCTACCAGTCAAAATCAATTTCCCCATGGAGAAAAAATGAATGGAGTTTTTACTTTCTATTTCGGGAATCCAAGACCAAGTCCTATTTACATAAATCTACTGAAATCTCTAAAAACTACTCGCAACACTCACATTTAAAAAACATATTTAAAAAAAATCCGACATTAACTTTCCCACAAATGTTGTTTCTTGTGCTCAAATAGTGTTTAAAAGGCTTATTTTTTCAGGCAAGACCAGTCAATGCACACGTGCAGTCCTAAGCGCGCGTCTCAGAACACTAGGTGCATCCCAATTCGCATACTTATGCACTATTATATGCCGTTTTGTAGCATAAGAAGTGTGTTCACGGAAAATTCCAAAAATGCACTTTGAATACCCGGATGATGCACTTAATTAACTGAAAAAACAAAGTGAGGAATGGAGGCTTTAGTTACATAGCGGAGGGAGAGGGGCTATCAGACTCTGATCCAATGCTGGTTGATGAAATAACCTTATAAAATTCATAGATTTCATGGCTGAATGCATGGTGCATGTACATAGTGTATAAGTGCAGTGTATAGTGCGTCATTTGGGACAGTTGGCAATTGACTCCATGTTGCATGTTGCACTTTCTCCCTGTCTTTGTATATCGAAAATCATTATATTTACCCACCTCTAGATGGTCTTCATAGGACTAGATATCATGATGATAGTGTTGTCGGTCCTTCAGCTCTGTGTGAACATCAGTTTCTGTGTTTTAACTGGGAAAGCTTTGTGCAAGAAGGATGAAGATGCAAAGGTACTGTATCATCATCAACACTATCAGTCAAATCCACTGTGATCATGACCGATTCTGAGAGCTGATCTGTGTGTTCATGTTTGTTTGTGGTTTTGCAGTCGGTGGAGGATCCAGAACTTCACAAGCCGCTCCTGGATAATGCCACTGCCGCTCCTGCATGTTAGAGAGACAAGAATAACACACACATAATAAACAGTTATTCTTTTTTTTTGTAATGGAATGGAATGGCATTTCAATATTGTCTCAATATTGTAGTGAAATGATTGATGCCCTCCATCTGCAACACTGTACTCATTAAATTACATGTTTAATTAGACTTATTTTTCCCCCTTTAAAAAGTGGATCTCTCCCTATATAGATTAATGGGTGTTACCTTTTATTTCCATTTTCAATTTTGTTGTGATCTTTGGGGCTGTTCTTTTTTTTTAAATAAATGATTGGAACACTTTGGCATCAACGATTTTTGTGTATTTATTACAACTTCCCTATATCTTTCACTTTGTATAACAATTAAAAAACCTATGTATTTATTTCACAGATGCATTTATCTAAAGCAGTAGTTTGCAAATGTTCAGGCCAAGTACCACAAAAGTCCCTTTCAAGGATATCTAAAGTCTGTAGTACCTCCTTTAATCAAACCAAAGCAACCAAGGACAACCCTTGAGCGCAAAATTAAAAGGATAGTTCACCCAAAAAAGTATGTCATTATTTACCCACCCTCATGTAGTCAAAACTTTTTTTAAATATATGTATATTTTTTTTGCCCAAGTCAACTCTATATAGAATGTTGTTTTGGACTCCACTAACATTGAATGGATAAAAACATTCTTCTAAATATCTTATCTTGACCTGAACATGAACCAGATTTTTATTCATATTTTGATTATAATATTAACATGATTACCTAAAATGAAAGGATTACCTTACAGTTAAAATAGTATACCCATTTATTTGTATGGAAAAGAAAAACATTGAGTAGATGCACCTTTTTTTTTTTTAATGTAAAACTTGCGGGAGAAAAAATGTGGTTGTGTGGGGGTTTAAACACTGTTAACTAAATAAATCCAGAACAGGGTTTAGATGTATCATGAAGCTCTGAAAACACAAACTATTCAAAGCCATGGAGCATCGACAACAGCGCCATCTGTGGTGAAAGTCAAGTTTAATGTTGTTAAATGTCTATCTGGTGTTTATGCTAAGACAAACAGTGTGCAAATTCATAAGTCAACACCATTGCTGAGTTTGTTGTCCTTGAAAATAAGAAATAAGAAAATAAGAAACATGGTTTGAAATCGCCAGTGTTTCTTACGTCACAAACCTTGTAACCAATCACGTCACGAAGGTGCTGGGCTTTAGCATATCATTAACTAGTCTATGCTGATGCAGAGGAGTCTCAAGAGAAGCCAATGGTTATCCCGGTATATTTTGCTGTTGATATAAAAAATCATGTACATTTAGCAATATAGCGAGTGAATTATGTATAGACCTATGACATAAACTACGATGTTATAATGAACTATACTATATACCTTTCTCCACTGACGTTCTGAGTTGTTTAAAGCGTTTTTAAGATGCTGATTTTTAGAAGGTAGCTCAGCTGTCTGACTCTGAGATGGTGAACGGGAACATGGTTTGTGTAACATTAGCATTATTAGCTGTTTGATAACATAGTAGCTAAAGCAAAATGCTAATCATATTAATTACCGTTATAGGCTACATCCGACATGGTAGAGAGCAATAGCTATATAAAACGAATCGGTTACCTAACGTAACCTCGGTTCTCTCTAGAAGAGGGAACGAGTATTGCGTAAGCTAGCTTACGCTACGGGAAAGATTCATCTTTGCTGAGAGTTTGAAGCCAAAAATTATTTCATAATTTGTATCCATTGACAACGCAGTTCCTCTGCGGCAGACCTAGAGCGGGCTAGCTAGCAGCTCATTGGTTCGCTCAGAGAGAACTGCTTAAGCCTATGGGAGAGCGGGGCTGAACCCGCTACCAATGGGAAGCGCCCGCGCACTCACTGCATCATAGCCCGCCAGAGTGGGCGTGGCTATGGTGTATAAAACAGTCTCTCCCAGGCTTATATGTTGATTTATTTCAGCGTGAAGCGAAACGCTAGTAGCGCAAGCACGGCCAGGAACGCAATACTCGTTCCCTCTTCTAGAGAGAACCGAGGTTACGTTAGGTAACCGATTCGTTCTCTTACGAGAGGTTCTCTCGTATTGCGTAAGCTAGCTTACGCTACGGGAACACCTGGTCAACGCCGTGCGCGCTAAGAAAAACACTCATGAATCCCAGGGTGATACCGGGGGAATAATGAAATGTGGAGTGAATGTACAATGAAGCCGGCAGAGCGGGCACATAGTGTATACATAAGCATCTTAGGGGAACACAAGGGGCGAACCGGTTGTGTGAGGGATTCCCAGTGATGCAGCTTCTTAGGGAGCTGGTTTTTAGACAGCTAGTAGTTTTGCCTGCAAGGCGGGAACTTCCAAATTGTAAAATCTGACAAAAGTGGACGGGGAGGCCCATCCCGCGGCCACACAAATGTCATGAATGGAAACTCCACAGGACCATGCCCACGATGAGGCCATGCCTCTGGTGGAGTGCGCCCTGATGCCCAAAGGGCAGGGCAGGCATTTTGATGCGTAAGCAGAGGCGATCGCGTCCACTATCCATCTAGACAGTGTCTGTTTAGAGGCGGCCAGACCTTTGGTGCGCCCCCCAAACGACACGAAAAGCTGCTCAGCGCGCCTGAACGCGGCAGCGCGCGTAGTGTATAATCTCAGAGCCCGAACAGAGGAGATTAGCGTCGCGCTCACTATCGGATGGAGGCAGAGCCGATAGAGAAATAATCTGGGCCCTGAAAGGGGTACCAATCGCCTTCGGGACATAGCCATGCCTAGGTTTGAGAATGATGACAGAATCATTCGGTCCAAACTCGAGACACGCGGCGCTGGATGAGAGCGCGTGAAGATCCCCCACGCGTTTTACTGAGGACAGAGCCGTCAGAAAAACGGTTTTGAGCGAGAGGTATTTTAGGTCCACAGACTCGAGCGGTTCGAACGGGGGTGCTTTCATAGCTTCGAGGACTATAGAAAGATCCCAGATAGGAACCGACGGGGGCCGCGGAGGATTCATCCTTTTAGCTCCCCTGAGGAAGCGGATGACTAACTCGTCTTTGCCCAGGGACTGAGCGCGCCGGGGTTCAGAGAACGCTGCGACGGCCGCCACGTAAACCTTGAGAGTGGAGGGGGACCTGCCCTTGTCCAGCATCTCTTGAAGGAAAGTTAGCAAAGACGGTACCTCGCATGACCATGGGTCCAGATGTTTTTCGGTGCACCACTTTGAGAACACAGACCATTTAGACGCATAGAGCCTTCTCGTGGAAGGTGCTCTAGCCTGTATGATAGTGTTTCTTACTCCCTCTGGCAAATCGACGAATAGTCGTTGATCACCCATGCATGAAGCGCCCAGCGCTGTGGATGGGGGTGCCAGATCGTGCCGCGAGCCTGAGAGAGGAGATCTGCTCTGACTGGGATGGGCCACGGGGCTGTCTGTGACAGCTGAGTGAGCTCCGGAACCCAGCTTTGACTCTCCCAACGCGGAGCTATGAGGAGCACCGAGTGGCGTGTGTCCCTGATCCTCTGAATTACCTGATGTAACAGAGCGATCGGAGGGAATGCATAGAGCGGGCGGCGAGGCCATTCCTGGGCTAGCGCGTCCTCGCTCCTCGTAAAATATATTGGGCAGTGAGCGTTCTCTTCTGACGCGAAGAGGTCTACTTCTGCTCTGCCGAATAGCCGCCACAGTATTTGGACCGTCTGTGTGTTCAGGGACCATTCTCCTATGGAGATGAGGTTCCTGGATAGTATGTCTGGACCGTCGTTCAGATGGCCCGGCACATGCGTCGCTCTGAGCGAAAGCAGGCGGCTCTGGGACCAAACTAAAATGCGGTGCGTCAGAAGAAAAAGATTTTTGGATCTGACACCGCCCTGACGGTTGATATAGGAGACCACAGCCATGTTGTCCGAACGGATCAGGACGTGGTGTCCCCGAATGAGCGGGAGGAAGCGTGAGAGCGCGTTCTCGACCGCGAGCATTTCCAGACAGTTTATGTGTAAGGGGCTTTCCTGAGTCGACCAGAGGCCGAAGGCCGGTGAGCCCTCGCAGACTGCACCCCAACCCTTGTTGGATGCATCTGTCGAGATGACTTTTCGGCGGGAAAAGGTCCCCATCGTGACGCCCTGCCAAAACCATTCTGCTACTGTCCATGGCTGCAGTGCCGTGAGACATGTCTGCGTAACCCTGACCAGCTGGCGGCCTGTGTTCCACGCGTGGTGGGGTACACGGCTGTTTAACCAGAGCTGAAGCGGGCGCATGTGCAGAAGGCCCAGCTGAAGCACAGCGGAGGCTGAGGCCATGTAACCCAGCATCCTCTGAAAGGTTTTCAGGGGTATGCGGGTGCCCATCTGAAATGAAGCGGCTAGACGCTGAATACTGCGTGCGCGCTGTGAGGACAGGCGAGCCGTCATTAAAACCGAGTTCAAATCTATTCCTAGGAAGGAAATCGACTGACTGGGTTGAAGGGAGCTCTTTGTCCAGTTGACAGAGAGGCCCAGTGTTTTCAGATGGTCGAGGAGAACTGCGCGGTGCGACAGAAGCTCCGTCTGTGATTGAGCCAAAATCAGCCAGTCGTCCAGATAATTCAGTATACGCAGCCCCTGACTCCGCAGGGGGGCGAGCGCCGTATCCATGCACTTCGTGAATGTACGGGGCGCCAGGGATAAGCCGAACGGGAGAACGGCATATTGATATACATGACCCTCGAAGGCGAAACGTAAGAATGGCCTGTGACGGGGATTTATCTGGATCTGAAAATAGGCGTCTTTCAGGTCTAGAGAGATGAACCAGTCCCCCTGGCGCACTTGCGCGAGGAGTTTCCTGGTAGTGAGCATCTTGAATGGTCTCTTCATGAGCGCTTTGTTCAAAGACCTGAGATCTAAAATCGGTCTGAGGCCGCCGTCTTTCTTGGGAACCAGAAAATAACGGCCGTAAAACCCCGACTCGGTCATAGATGGCGGGACTCTCTCTATAGCGCCTTTTTGTAGCAACGTCGCTATTTCTGAGCGAAGCGTGCCGGCGGCCAGCGGGCTGACAGTGGATTCGAGCCGAGCGCGAGCACGAGGCGGGCGGCGGCGAAACTGTAACAGATAGCCGTTCTTTATAATGCTTAGCACCCACGGGGAAATGCCTGGAATGGCTTCCCACGCTTTGGAGCATGCGGCTAGTGGCCGAGTGGTTATCACGCCCTGATTGCTGAACATAGCGGGCTGAACACAGAGTGTGGGCGCGCTTTGAATGTGTGTTGCAACGGGACTTGCACTCAGAGAGGAGTCTATGGGCCGTGAAGCAGAGCGAGCAGAGAGGGGACACGTGCATGAAATCATGGGCGTGTTTATTTTCTCTGATGTTAGAGCGGGCTGTGACCGTCTCATGTGAAGGGGCTCTGAGAGAGACACGGGATATGTTATGCTTGTGTGTATGGGTGAACACATGTTTGTGGGCACATTTTCTACACAACCGGCAAATTTTCTCTTTTTGAGATATTTCTGGGTAGCCGTAAAAACGGCTTTTTGTCGCTCGCAAGCGGGTAGGGACACCGGCTTGTTTATGGCGGTAAACACTACAGCAGTCGGCGAAACAACGGGGACTGGCAGAGGGCGAAGCTTTGACGGCGGTCCGGCCGCAGCGGGAGAACGCCGTCGTTTTCTTAATGTTGCTAGGCAGACTTCTGATGATCAGGCTTCAGCGTGATTTTGGGTCGCGGACCCCTTGGGGGCGGCGGTCTGCGGCGGCTGTCAGAGCGAGAGCGAGGGCGGCCACCCTGTCTGCGCTGGGCTGTTTGAGTCTGCTGAGAAGGGCGCTGCGGTGGGGCTCTGACAGGAGGCTCACGAGAGCGGCCTGCGGAAGAGCTAGCGCGGCGGGGCAGAAACAAGTTCATGGCCTGGGTAGCTTTCTGGACTTCGGAAAAGCGATCAACAATTCCCGTGACAGCAGATCCAAAAAGGCCCGTCGGGGAGAGAGGCGCGTTAAGAAACGCGGCGCGCTCGGAATCTCCCATGTCCGCGAGTGTTAGCCATAGATGTCTTTCAGCAACACACAGACTAGCCATGCATCTCCCCAGAGCTTGTGCGGCGGCTTTAGTGGCGCGAAGGGCGAGGTCCGTAGCACTTCTTAGATCCGTGACGGCGGGGGAGGGGTTCCTACCGCTCTCAGCCCATTCACGGAGAATATCGCTCTGTAGTACTTGGAGGACAGACATAGAGTGAAGCGCTGCGGCGGCTTGACCAGCGGCGGCATAAGCGCGAGCGTGAAAACTCGAGGTCGCTCTGCAAGCTTTCGAAGGAAGCGTGGGAGAAGAACGCCATCTAGCAGAGGGCGGGCAGAGGTGTGCGGCGACCAAGTCCTCAACAGGTGGCATGGACGAGTAGCCCTTTTCAGCGGCTCCGTCCACTGAGCGCAGCGAGGCGGAAATGTCGGAGCGGTTTCTGGCCGAAAGTGGAGCATTCCAGGACTTCGTCAGTTCTGCGTGAAGTTCAGGCAGAAATGGGGCGGCCCGGTTGCATGCGGGAGTCGAGCGCCGGTGAAAGAAGCTGCCGTCCATCCGGTTCGGGGGCTGCTCGGGTGGAGGAGCCCACTCGAGACCGAGGCGTTCAACGGCCTGTGAGAGGAGGCGCATTAGTTCTTCCTCTATGCCAGCGCGAGTCCCCGCTGACTCTCTCGTGGAACCGAGAGATGACCAGTCTTCACTGTCTGAAGCGAGCAGTGAACATGAGTCCTTCTCCTCCGCGGCGTCCTCGGAAGCGACAGAGCGGCCACTCGGCGGCAGCTGTAAGTCCGGCTGGGGCGGGGAGGGAGAGCGGGAAGCGGGAAGCGGCGGCGGCCCGCATGTTTCCGCAGGGGGCTCCGGCGGCCTCTGGGCGCGGCGTTTCTTCTTACGCGGCGAAGAGAGAGGCGGCGCGGGAGCGGATTGAGCCGCTAGGAGTCGTGCCCGCAGGGACGACAATGGCAGGCTTTCACAGAAGTCGCAACCTCCATCCGCGAGGGCGAGTTCTGCGTGCTCGAGTCCCAGGCAGAGAGCGCAGACAATATGGCGGTCTCCGTCCTCGAGAGGAGCGCGGCAAGAGCCGCAGGAAATTCGAGACATCTTTAAAAAGACGCTCAGCTCTTTTAAAACAGAGAAGGATACAGTCGTCGGATGGCACTAGCTTGCAGGGCGGCTGAAGGTGGCGAAGACGGCCGGCTTCTTCAGGGTCCGTGAGCTCGCTAGAGTGATGCCTTCTCGACGGCGACGGCTTTCCTCTTCTCAGAAAAACAGCAGAAGCGTGTAGCTTGCTGAAGATGAAATGAATCAACATATAAGCCTGGGAGAGACTGTTTTATACACCATAGCCACGCCCACTCTGGCGGGCTATGATGCAGTGAGTGCGCGGGCGCTTCCCATTGGTAGCGGGTTCAGCCCCGCTCTCCCATAGGCTTAAGCAGTTCTCTCTGAGCGAACCAATGAGCTGCTAGCTAGCCCGCTCTAGGTCTGCCGCAGAGGAACTGCGTTGTCAATGGATACAAATTATGAAATAATTTTTGGCTTCAAACTCTCAGCAAAGATGAATCTTTCCCGTAGCGTAAGCTAGCTTACGCAATACGAGAGAACCTCTCGTAAGAGAACGCATTATCATTCTGATACATCGACTTGTAGACAAGCCTGTATAATTCACTCTTCCATGTCTTCTTCTGAATCAGTTTATGGTTCAAACATACAGTATATGGCTGAATTAAACCAGTATTCCCACTTGCCATCATGCAATGTTACTACAGTAAAGTGGTAACGGGGGCGGAGTGGAGGCGGGGCTAATTTCCATATTCATAGTTTAATGAAGGCTGGTGTGTTCAGCTGTAACCGATCGGTGAGAGCTGCCGCGTGCAGGCGTGGGAAATTTTTTTCTGGCAGATGGGGGATATTTGAGTGCGTTCTCTCGTAAAACTATTTAATTCCCCCGATAAACATCATAATTTTTTTCATCAATCCCCCCCCCCCCCTCCCCCAATCAACAGTCCTAAAATGACCCACAAAGTAGATCAATATTAATATATTTCTTTAAAAAAAATAGCAAATAAAAAAAAGTGCAGGCAGACTCTGCACAATTTAACCAACCACACTGTGCAACTGTGCTGGAAGTTCCGACAACCACAGAGAAACGCGCAAGTGATTGAACAGAAAGCTCATGTGATTTCTGAAAACAGCACAAGCCTCAATGCGTAGGCTACATGCATGCATTGCACTGGAGCCTCTGAGTTGTAAGTTTCATAACTACTTTAAAGGGCGATGTGTATGTGTGCCTTAATTTTCGTTAATGTCAACAGTGTTTCTTATGTCTTTGGTGATGTCATGACTTTCATTTCATTTATTTAAATTTCAAGTGGAAGGAAATGTGAAACTTATGGGAAACACTGACAGGGACAAAACAGCCCAACCTTTATCAGATCAGGAAAGTCTACTCTGGACTGGAAGTTACAAAAGTTATTCATTAAGGTGAGTTGTTTTATGTTTCTTAAAATCTGTGAAATGTGTGCTAGGCTAAAATGTAAAAAAGTTAACAGTGACTTGAATCTGAACAACTTGCTTTTATAGCAAACATTCGCAGGTGAATGTTCACTTCCTTGTTAAAAAGAAAACAAAAAAAACAAGTTGATGCAGTCGACGAGAAACCGACATTCAACAATGCTTTTGAATAATTATGAATATTCCAGAACTTTTTTGAGAAGGTGAAATTAAATGTTATGAATTCACATAACTATCATAAGAAAATTTTCATTTGGGTGGTTGTGAATTTCTGGTGCATGAGCCTAGGCAGTGGCGTAGTCTACGTGATACGCAGGTATACGCCGTATACCCACTAGAAAATGTCAAGGATTTCCGTATGCCCACTAGGAAATGTCAAAGATCTCCGGCGTATACCCACTTTAAAAAGCTTGAGGATTCGTAACAACATCGTTTTGTGAAAGAACTTTCATTCATAAATTCACCCCACCGTGACGTCTGTGTTTGCGCAGCGATACGGATCGAATCGCAATCCAGCCATGGACTTTCGTTGAGAAGTTCAGTTGTATTCTAAATGCATCTAGTGATGTGCTGTTATATTTAATGTTTGAAAGTTAAAAGGTCAGATTTATAATCCCAAGTTTGCTTGTTCAGATCAATATTTAAAAAGGTGAAGAAAATCATTTTCCCTCTTGTTACATTTAAAACTCAAGTTTTTCTTTTTTCTTTTAGTTAACTTGTTCTACTTTTCAATTTGTCTTTGTCATTTTATTCACTTAATGTGAGGGGTATACGAGAACAGACTAAGAGGAAAGCTGTATTTTTATTTTGTAAAACTTTCAAGGCAGATTTTTATTTTCTACAAGAAACACATGCCTTAGCTTCAGATTTTAATTTCTGGAAAAATCAGTGGGGAGACAATATTTGGATGGCTTATGGAAACAGTAAATCTGCTGGCACTGCCATATTAAAGGGCTCCTTTCAGGGAAAAATCCTTAAAAATGTTGTTCATGATTCAGGAAGATGGGTTATTCTAGTTATTGAATTTATGGAGAATCTTTTCATTTTGGGTAATATATATGGTCATAATAATAGTCATAGAAACACACTCCTTTTTGCAGAATTTGATGAACAAATAAATACCTTATTAAATTCCTTTATGAACGCTAAATTAATTTTGGGGGGGGACTGGAACTGCATAAGTGACCCCATCAAAGACTGTCAACCTCAAAGATCCTTAGGAAGTAATTATGGAGAGTTTAATAATCTGTGTATGCATTTAAACTGTTGTGACATATGGAGACTTAAAAATCCACAGCAAATCCAGTTCACTTGGAATAACAAAAATTTATCTAAGCGATCCAGGATTGACTTCTGGCTTATTTCAAATGAGTTGCTAGACAATGTGGAAGAAACCAAAATAGAGCCCTCAGTTTTTTCTGATCATAATTTGATAACTTTAGTACTATGTATAAGGGATCAATCAATAAAATATAAACCAAATTATTGGAAATTAAATAATACACTTTTGAGTGATAGAATCTTCAAAGAAAAAGCCAAAAAAATTATAAATGAAAATTTGATAGAAGCAAAAAAAGACAAAATATATGGCAAACATTGGGAATATACAAAATTTCAGATTCGTAATATGGCCATTGAAAGGGCTAAAGAATTATCTAAGGAAAAAAGAATGAGACAAGATAAAATACTCAAGGGAATAATTTCTATCTATGAAAAAGATGAGCAATCACAAGCTGACATCAATATTTTATTCGAATTACAAGCTGAATTGGACAATATCTATCAAAATCTGGCACAGGGAGCCTTTATTCGTTCTAGACGAAAATGGATAGAGCATGGTGAAAGGAATACGAAATATTTTCATAATTTAGAAAAGAGAAATGTTAGTGTTAACAGTATATATAAACTCAAAATAAATGATCAGATCTCTGAAGACCCCTCAAAAATTTCTAATTTTGTGGAAGATTTTTATAAAAAACTATACTCCGAACACAACAGTTGTCAGAGCTCATATTTTCTCTCCTGTATAAAAAGTGTGGCTCAAGGTCTTGATGAAACTCAGAAGGACATTTGTGATCAAGACATATCCCTAGAAGAATTAAAAAAGAACATTAGTAAGCTTAAAGATAATAAATCCCCAGGGAATGATGGCCTAACAGGTGAATTTTATAAAGCATTCCAAGATTACATTTCTGAATTCTTATTATTAGTTTTCAAGGAGGCTATAGAAACTTGTAGACTTCCCCCAACTTTGTGTCAAGGCTTAATTACATTGTTACCTAAACCCAATAAGGACTGTTTGCTTCTTGACAATTGGAGGCCTATAACCTTAATTAATAATGATGCGAAATTGTTGTCTCATATTTTTGCGCAAAGAATAAAATTATGTTTAGATACAATAATAGATGACAGTCAGTCTGGTTTTATGCAAGGACGACATATTAGTAACAATATTAGATTAATCTTAGATTTAATTGATTATAAGGATTACATAACCAATAATAGTTACATTTTATTTATAGATATATACAAAGCCTTTGATACTGTAAAACATGAATTTTTATTTGACGTTTTAGAATTTTTTGGTTTTGGTCAACACTTTAAAAGGGCAATACAAACTTTATATAGTGATTGCAATAGTTCAGTTAAACTTCCATGGGGAACTACTCGTAGATTTAGCATTTCCAGGGGCATAAAACAAGGAGATCCGGCAGCTCCTTTCTTATTCCTTCTGATTATGCAAACTTTGGCTCTATATATACACAATGACTCGTTTGAAGGCATCAAAATTATGGATAAAGAAATTAAATGTTGTCAGCTAGCTGATGATACAGCTATTTTTTTAAAAGACATATCACAGGTTAAAAAAGTTATGGAATGTCTCAATATATTTTCTAAAGCTTCAGGTTTATCTTTAAATGTTAAAAAATGTATTCTTTTCCCACTTAAAAACAATGATATTCCTTTAACTGAATTTGAAGGTATACCAGTTAGGGAGGAAGTTACGTACCTTGGTATCAATATATGTAAAAATCAATTAGACAGAGTGCAATCTAATTTCCAACCTCTTATGGTGAAAATGAAAAAGAGATTTGATATGTGGCTCATGAGGGATTTATCACTCAAAGGTAGAGTTCTTTTGTCCAAAACTGAGGGGCTGTCTCGTTTAGTATATCCTGCAAAAGTGTTAGATATACCAACATCTTTTATTAAAAAAGTTGATTCGACCTTATTCAACTTTATATGGAAAAACAAGTCACACTATTTAAATAAAAATATTTTATGTAATTCTTACAATCAAGGAGGTTTAAATGTGCTCGATTTTGGTACTTCTAATACAATTTTCAAGTTGAACTGGATTAAACATTATATTAAGCATACTGATAAACTATGGTATATAATTCCAAATCTTATTTTTGAAAAAGTTGGTGGTATAGAGTTTCTTTTAAAATGCGACTTTGAGGTTAATAAGCTCCCCATTCAGTTATCCAATTTTCACAGACAGGCTCTTTTATGTTGGCTTCTTATATACAAACATAACTTTTCCCCCCACAAACACTTAATTTGGAACAATAAATTGGTTAAATATAAGAATAAATCAATCTTTTACGACAATTGGGTTAAAAATGATATTCTAATGGTCTCACAATTGGTAAATAACAAGGGTTTCTTACTTACATATACTGAATTTTTAAACATATTTGAGATTCCAATATCTCCACGAGAATACAGTATTGTTTTTGATGCTATACCAGTAGGTTTTTTGAGACTCTTGAGAGGCAGTAGTGAACCACATAAGCAATCAATGGATAAAAAACAGGTTTTGTTAAACGGTGTTGATATAAAAGATAGTAAATGTAATAATAAATTTTTTAGATGCTTGATTCACTGTCCTGCTACACCTCGACATACATTTTTTTGGAATGAACATTGTGGAAATATCAATTGGAGACCGACTTGGACCTATACTAATAAATACTGTATTAATAACAAAGTGTACGAAATATATTTTAAAATTATACATAAAATTTATCCAACAAATGAGTTCCTAAAAAGATATAAAAATGACCTTTCTGAATCCTGTACATTCTGTAAAAAGGATACTGAAACTCTCTTACATCTTTTCTTTGAATGTATGTATGTGAAGTTTTTCTGGATTGATGTGGAATATTTATTTAATATGTTGAGTGGAATTAAGATAAGTTTAGAGAAAAGAGATGTTTTTTTTTATTATGAAAAAAAAGATTTAGACAAGAGTCACGATTTTATGTTAAATTTGATCTTATTACTTGGTAAGTTTTACATACATAAATGTAAATGGTCTGAAAGGATGCCTAACATCTACCATTTTAAAGCTGAAATGAAGATTTATTTTGAAACACTGAAAGGTCTCTCAAACCGCAAAGCAACCAGAACGATGGACATCCTCAAAGATTTAAACTCCTCTTCTTTATTTTAAGTATACATGTATACCTCCTTTACATTGTTGTTGTTTCTTTCTTTTCTTTCTTTTATTTTTCTAATGTGTGATTGAGTGTTCTTTAATTTAATTGATATGAATGTTATCTTTAATGCTTTTCATATCTGATGATGATTTGTAATCATTTAGTACAGTATATGTGAAACATATGTATCTACTGTATTTTGATACAATCTTGGAAATAAAAAAAAAAAAAAAAAAAGAATCGCAATCCAGCAACAAATGTAACTTAGCCTACTGTAAAGCGGAACGTCACGCAATTTGGCCATTTTTGAATGAATAAATCAAAAGTAATGATACAATGAATCAAATCTCGATATGTACTAAGTGTCAATGAATATTAAAGCTCAAAAAGAAATAAACTCTGAATGTTCTGCGTGTTTCTGTGAATGAGCGCTCAATGTGTGCTCTACTACACACTGACGCGCGCGTGACACTCGTGGTGTTTTCAGCGTCTATGAGGAGGACATGCACACATTTGAACTTCATTGCAGAGCTTATATGAGAGTAACTTCACAAGAATTTTACCATTTCATTTGATAAAACTATCGTCATTCATTCGTATCATATACACACTCACAAACTTTAAAGTCTTCATGACAACCTGTCAAAATCAAAGTTTTGTATAACTTGAAGAAAATATAACATAAATATATTACTTTTGAACAGTAGAGTATACTTCAAGTAGGCCTAATAATAGTTTATTAAAACACACAGAAGGGGGGGGGGGGGGGGGGTGCTGGTATATCACAGTATACCCACTACAAAAAACTAGACTACACCACTGAGCCTAGGCTACTTGTTTCTTTTGTGGGCAGGTGGAAGAGTCGCTTTCGTCTGCATCATGTCTCTGACAGTGTCTCAGGGTGAGGGAATGACGGTCATCACTATCACCTCAAACCCAAAGAGCAAATGTCCTGGACTGTGTCAGATTCTGGGTTCTCTGTTCTGCAGTCCAGTGTGTCTTGTATCTGAGGATATGAAAGAGAAGCTGACAGACACCCAGAGAACTTTTGGGGTGAGTGAGAAACTTGCACTGACTGAAATCTTGATTTCATAAAAAAGATTTAAGATGTTCCTGTGTACCCTTGATTTGGCATATCAAGATTAAAAGCTGGAGGTCCATCAACTGGCACGAATATTGTTCTCTTGTTTCATAGATTGTACAGATAGTAGTTGCAGTCATGAATTTTGTGTTGGGATGTTTTGGCTTCATCTTCTTTTTTATGACTTCTGCGTGGGCCACCAGGATGGTAAGATTTTATGTTTCTAAATCAGTTCATGCTGTAATATGAATGAATGGATATATGTGTGTGTTTGTGTGTGTGTGTGTGTGTGGTTCAGGTATAGGCTACTTTATGGGAACAAAATGTCCCCACAAAGATGGGAATATCCAAAATCCTTGTCCTTGTGGAGCTATTTTATGGTCCTTATGAGGAAAACAGCTTATAAACCATACTAAATGATGTATTTTGTTTTTGAAAATGTAAAAAAGCATAAAGTTTTCTGTAATGTGTAGGTTTAGGGTTAGGGAATAGAATATACCATTTAAATTGCGGCTTGTGTTTGATTCACTAATTAGTTGCAAAGTTTAACCATCATAAAGTGAATATTTATAATTTGCATGTGTTTTGTCTCACCAATTTACAACGATTCCAGCGCAAGAAAGAAGGAAAAATAACTCCATGTAGTGTGCGGTCACTGTTTTCTCTGCACACAGCCACACACTATAGGGTTTAACAACTTAGATATTTTTAAGTCGACATTTATGTGATTATAAGTCAAGTCAAGTCAAATATATTTATATAGCGCTTTTCACAATACAGATTGTATCAAAGCTGCTTCACAGTATCAATCAAAACAACTTAACAATGTTTGTTTATTACTGGAAAAAAGACATCCAAGTTTGGTAGAGCTGATCAATGGTATGATTGGTTAATTAATTTGAATATCCCCAAATGAGCAAGCCAAAGGCAACAGTGGCAAGGAACCGAAAAACTCCATCCAGTGACCTAATGGTGTCCTAACACCCCATCAGATGACCCAATGGAGAAAAAAAAACCTTGGGAGAACCCAGGCTCAGTCGGGGGCCAGTTCTCCTCTGGCGTTTATGAACTAGTGGCCGAATTTACAGTAACTGTAAGATAAAAAAATTATATGAATGCCTGGCTAAATAGATGCGTCTTCAGTCTAGTTTTAAACTGGGAGAGCGAGTCTGAGCTACGAACAATATCAGGAAGGCTATTCCAGAGCTTCGGAGCTAAATGTGAAAATGCTCTGCCTCCTTTGGTGGATCTGGATATCCTAGGAATGACCAGAAGCCTCGAATTTAGTGATCTTAAAGAGCGCGATGGATTGTAAGGCGATAGAAGATCCGTTAAATAGACTGGAGCTAAACCATTTAGAGCTTTATAAGTCAAAAGCAATACCTTGTATTTAATACGGAACTTTACAGGTAACCAATGAAGTGATGATAAAATCGGTGTTATATGATCATATTTTCTTGATCTAGTAAGAACTCTAGCGGCTGCATTTTGGACTAACTGTAGCTTGTTTATTGAAGATGCAGGACAACCAGCTAATAAAGCATTACAGTAATCTAGTCTCGAGGTCATGAATGCATGAACTAACTTTTCTGCATCAGAGACTGATAGCATATTACGTAGCTTAGCAATGTTTCTAAGGTGGAAAAAGGCAGTTTTTGTAACATATGAAATATGCTTTTCAAAAGTCAGGTTGCAGTCTAATGTAACACCCTGGTCTTTTACTTTTACCTTTATAGTTGAGTCGTCTTTGACTAGTCGCTGAAGACTTCATTATTGAACAAATAAGCCTGAACTTCGAGCTGAGACTAAGGCGGGTTGTCTTGTACACAGTTATGGCATATGATTCAGCGCTGCCACAAGGCTATTGCTCATACATATAGCCTACAGATATAGTATCACAGTAAAGATTACATTTACTGTATGTGAATGTTTTAGTGAGAGAGCGATTGTGTGTGAATTAATTCTACTTAGCAGTGTCTCTGTACTAATAGTGAAGCTGTGGGTTTTAGTTTCTAAGAAATTAATGCTAGAACTTTCAGTTTCTAAGCTATTTTATTGATAAATCACAGAACAGTGTTGACAGTAAGTTTCTACGCTACTGAATGTTTCTGTGTGCGTCCGATCTGGACGTGATGTGCGAGCTACCTTACTTTATTTGTAACTTTGTTATATTGTATTTATCAATGCTTTTAATTAGTTTATTTGCTGATCTGAAAAATGATCCGTGACTCAAAAACCGTAATATGATCCGAACCGAGTTTTGTGATCTGTTGAACCACTAGTCATTATTCATTACTGAATAACAACCTAATTTTAGGTCTGTTAGTAGGATTTATGATACTATTTCTTTCTTCCTAAATTTTGGATTTTGACAGCACCCATTTCCTTTACTTTCCTTATTTGTAAAAATGTTTAATTCTTCTAAATTCTTTGTATTCCACACTGAAAGAAATAGTCACAGGTGTTTGTAATGACTGTTATTGTTTAAATTCATATTTTTGCCTTGATTAGAGCTAGTGTTCATACTGTATTTTAATTGGGTTTCTTTTAATGACTTTACACACTTATCTTTTTCTCTAGGAGTCCTTCGGACTAAATATGACAGTGATGGTGTTGGCGGTTCTCATGCTCTGCGTGGCTGTCAGTTTCTTGGTTTTGACTTTAAAATCTTTGTTCAAGAGGGGTGGGAGTGCAAAGGTACTGTATCATCACCACAATTAAGGCCTGTTCACACCTAGCACAATAACTATGACGATAACTATAAAATGCATTGATCATTCTAAATCTATGAGAATGGGAAAGTCTGAAACCACAGCTGTAACAATAGCAACACAGAGGAACAATTTTGTTGGAATCTCTTTCAGAACAATTTTGTTTCCAGCTGATGAATGATAAAAACATTGACTGCCAATCAGAATCCACCTGACTTTAAAGAGGCCATATTATGCCCTTTTACAATTGATTGTTGAACTCTACTAGAATAGGTTTTCATGCTTAAATGTTAAAAAAATTGTTGCAGGTCCTCTCTTCCCAGTCTGTCAGTAACGCTCTGTTTAGTTCCTGTCTCTATGAAGCCCCTCCTACCGAAAAGCGCAAAATGCTCTGATTGGTCGGCTGGACCAGTGTGTTGGAATTGGTCAACCATTTTGAGCGTGTTTCGGAAATGTGATGCCCCTTACCATAACTGCATTAGATCTGGGGTCTGCATGACGTCTCTTGCACTGTGTTTAACTCCACTTTTAGACACACTTTGAATTGCGTTCAACTTTACCAAGTGGCCAAGGGAAGTCTCCTTCATTTTTGACCGAGGGAGCTAGTTTACTCATGTACACTTCATGTAGATCCATAGACCACAATGCAACAGGATTGTGACTAAGGGTGCTTCAATTGATCGGTCGCCGATCATAATCGGCCGATAATTGCTTTGGGATGTGTGATCGGCGGTCTCTATAAAGGCCGATCCAGAAAAGCCGATCAGATGACGCAAAACTCGCGAGACAATTTTTTATGCCCTGGTAAAAATGGCTTCACCGGTCTGGCAATTCTACAAGGTGTGTGAAAAAGACAATTCATTAGCAATCAATCTGCAATGTGTGTACCATGGCGCTGCCCGCTTGTCAAACTGTGAAGCCTCTCTGCTCAACCCGTAAATAAATCCATCGATCCGCAATCTACGTTTGAGTTCTTAAATGGTCTAGCAGTAGATCTTTTGCCAAGCGTGTCAGAGGTTACGGGTTCTAATCCGCACTCGTATAGTTTTTTTTCTCTCATCAAAACTGAATATTTTCATCAGTGGTTACAGTATGTCAAGCAGGGACACGTTTGTGTGCTTTTTATTTTGTGATTTCACCGGAATGAATAGAGAGTCTCCACAACGGCGATAAATTGAAGCGCGCGTCTGAGTAAAGATTGCGCGAGGCCGCGAGCCACAGAGAACAACTGTATCCATGCAACTGATCGCCACGGCAACGAGCGCTCAGCTTGAGTAAAACACAACAACACATATAGCGCTAGAGTTCTTATTAAATAGCGAACTAAACAAATGCTCTGTTAGTTAACTGAAGATGTTTTATTTATTTGTATTAGGTAGGCCTACATCCGTGCGTGCCTCAATATTACAAAAATTGGTGGGGGACAATGTCGATCCTTAGAAACAGTGGTGGGACACGACTTCACAGGATCTACACAAATCAATCTAATCATAGATGTGACCAGTAGTGGTGGCTTAATCTGTTTAAAATAATTTTGCAAGGGTTCTTGCAAAAAATAAATAAATAAATAAATAAATAAATAAAAAATATTGATGCTTAAGAAGTATTTTTATTTGCTTATTTATTTATTTTTTTTGCTGTGCACTTTACTACCTGTGGTCCTTTAAGTGTATTAGAAAAACTGATGGCTGACTTACTCAAAACATTATTTTGGCTATAGCCTTTTTAGTTTGTTTTTTTTTAGTTTAAAGTAGTCTAAAGCTAGATTTAAAGACTCAGATGTTCTGTCTTTTGTCTTTTTTTAATTTTATATTCTACAGGAAAGTTGTATTTGTCAACCCCTTAGCTGTTTTCAATAACCAAGCACAGGCTGCTAAGTTAATATGCTGGACATGTTGCTTGCAAATAAATACACAGGTGTCAATTCATGATAAGTTGTCTTCTCTTAATTGTAATACTTAATGTACATTGATGTTAAATATAGTTTAATAAATAATGCTACATGATAAATAGAAGGCTTCAAATAGACCCTATAATTGGTGATCGGTATCGGTATCGGGTGATACAGCTTCCAGTAATCGGGGATCGGTGATCGGCCCCAAAAATCCTAATCGGAGCACCCCTAATTGTGACGTTACAACGGCAACTCGCAGTGCTCGCACTTAATTCAAGTTATCAAGGGCTTAGGGCGTTCCATTTAAACCCAATACAAGGGTTCCACTAGTAGTGAGCAAGCAATGACATACATCTGAGTGAACGAGACAGAGGGAAGTTAGTGAGGGGCTTTAAAAAGTAGACTAAAATGCAGCCTTGGACATGGTGACAACACTATACTAACACAACTCAACCAGACCTCGTCCCTTTTTTGCGTTAGCCTTAGCTGGGAATTATTTAAATGAATAATATTGTGATATGTACATTCCCGGAAAAAACCTTAAGACTACAATCGAGGCGTTTCAGGGATGTAGAGTAGTATGACTCCTTTTAAAGGGACTTTGTGCTTTGTAACTTAACTTTGCAGAGCTTTTTCATGCTCAAACTGCAACATTACACATACAGAAAGATGAAAATGTAAAAAAGTACAATAGGTCCTCTTTAAAGAGGTTGAGAATTTAAAGCAGCAGAAGACATGCTGTACCACAGCATGTGCTTATAATAAACAGAACGTTATAGTCTGTTGGTGTGGACGCTGTATGGTTATCGTTATATCATTATAGCTATCATTTCTCCACTGTGATCATGACAGTTTCAAAGAGCTGCTTGTGTGTTCATGTTTGTTTATGGTTTTACAGTTGGTGGAGAACAAAACTTCAGAAACCAAAAGTGGAATATGCCAATATCCTTTTCCATTTGTTCACAGCTGTAACATGACTCTTACAGTGTCTCAGGTGAGCGGCTGACACCATTACCTTAAACCCAAAGAGCAAATGGCCCATACTGTACTTTATGCTACAGTCCAATGAATTCTGTATTTCAGGATATTAAAGAGAAGCTGGCAGACACCCACACAGCACTTGGAGTGAGTTAGATACTTAGATATTTTTTGGGATATCATCAGATTTACAAAACGTTTCATACTAGGTGTTTTGTCATGTGTAAAACTGGTACAAACATTGTTCTCTTATTCCATAGATTCCACAGATAATAGTCGGTGTCATGAATATCACAATCGGTTGTTTTGGCTTTGTTTCTTCTTTTTGGATCGGTGGTGTGGTGAGACTTATTTCTCATTCTGATCATTTTTATGTTTCTAAATGAGTTCATGTAGTACAATGAGTGAGCTCATTCAAAAAGTAAATGATATATGACATTGATCTTGGTTAAGGACATGTGGCTTTCAAAATGCATTTATTTACATTTATTTACTTTTGCATTTATTTTCATATGATATTTACTAGAATGAAGTTGTAATTCACATTTTGATAATTCCCTTTCTTTAGAATAATTTCAAATCAAGCATGTTTGGATGGACCAATGTTTTATTTGTTTGCTTTGCCTTTTAGTTCCTTGTTGTTGGAATCATGTGTGTTCTTGCAGTCAAGTTTCCTAGTCCTAGGCTGGTAAGTGTGAATCAAGAGTTTTTTTGTTTTAGTTTTTTACCGAGCATCAGTAATTTCTATTGTTCGTGTTTTACAGCTTGTATTTCTAGTGATTCTGAACATCATCAGTGCTGCACTGGCTATCACAGCTGTTGTGCTGTATTCAATGGACCTGGCAATGGAAAACAGTTTAGGCTGTGTTGATGGTCATTATTATTATTCATCTTATCAGCGTGCCCAAGGAGAGAGTAACTTTGAGACCTGTTTGTACTACAGGGATCTCAATCAAGTAATGATTTGATTTATTTATCTTTTTCAGATAGTGTAAACAATTGTTGTAAAAATAGTTGTTTATTTTATTTTATATATATATTTTTAAATAATACACTGATGTCCACCTCTAGATGATCATCAGAGGACTAGATATCATGATGATCGTGTTGTCGCTCCTTCAGCTCTGTGTGAACATCAGTTTCTGTGTTTTGACTGGGAAAGCTTGGTGCAAGAAGGATGAAGATGCAAAGGTACTGTATCATCATCATCTACACTATCAGTCAAATCCACTGTGATCATGAGCGATTTTGAGAGCTGATCTGTGTGTTCATGTTTGTTTGTGGTTTTGCAGTCGGTGGAGGATCCAGAACTTCACAAGCCGCTCCTGGAAGACGCCACTGTCGCTCCTGCATGACAAGATAAACACATGTTTTTATTTGTTTTAACACATTTTCTTTGTTTTTTTAATTGAAAGTGAAATGATTCATTTTGCCATCTGCACCATAGACGTGAAGTTACATATTTTAGTATTTTCATTTTTTAGCATAATGACTTTGTCATCAATTACGTTTTTTCTTTTTATATCCTTTTTTATATCTTTTTTTTTTTTAGATCAAACTATGCTCTTTGTATAACATTTAAAATTGCCCAAGCAGAGTAGCCACATGTGTAATTCATCAATTGACCAGAAAGTATCCAAACACTTTTTTTAAACGGTATATTGTTTTATCATTTAAAACTTTGCAAACTCTTTTTGTGTAATAGTGTGCTTTTAAAGTGTGCTTATACTCTTTAAAATAAATGACACCGTTTTAAATATTTTTGTTAACTGATGCACAGACAATTTTACAATTTATGCAAATTATTACGTTTTTAATACCGGGAAATAAACTGATTTATTAATAGTCTTGTAAACATGGTTTACATGTGTTGCCGGGTTATTGCTTTGTATGTATACTTTATTAAGCTGACTTTTGTGCGTTATCAGCGTATTGGTGTACATGTAAACATGCTCTCTGATTCAATGCTTTGGACAGATCTGATCAACTAACTTGATTATTATATGATGTGTCCCAGATAACATGTAATCAATGAAACAATATTGACTCAGTGTTAATGCGTCAACGCTAATTGCATGGAATTAACGTTACAAAGTGATGTTGCTTTAGTATCACTCTTGCACCCTCAGTTAATGGTGAAGCAAGGTTGAGACTTCAACCAAAAATCAACGGTAATAGTATTGATTCAACATTACAAAGTGATATTTTATCAACATCACTTTTGCTCCCTCCGTTAACGTTGAAACTATGTTGAACAAAAAATCAATGGTAATGCTTTTGAATCAACATTACACTATGATTGATTCTACATCACAGATGCTGAATCAATATTGAAATTAACAAAAATAATCAATGGTAATATTGTTGCAACGTTACACTATGATGTTGAATCTACATCACTGCTGTTGAATTAACACTGAAATTAACAAAAATAATTTTTGATAATATGGTTTGATCAATGTTACAATGTGATGTTGATTCTAAATACATTTTGTTGAAACACTGAAAATAGCCTACAACTGAAAAGGAATGTCAAACAATGTTGCCATCTGATGTACCAAGTTAATGTTGAAATCACATTAATATTTCAACTACACTTCAATGGTGCGTCAACAAATTCCTGAGCATTTAAACATTTGGGAAAACCTTGTAAAATATAAATGACACCTTTCCAGCAGTTGAGTCAATTTATTTTATTCAATCAGTCAATGACAAAAATATATTAAAAGATCATTCTTTAAAAAAAGAAAGGGGGAGAAATAGGACAAAAGCATTTCAACCTTTAAAAATAAAATTGGCTTTAGAAGTCTGATGTCATAACTACAGGTGGTCCAACGGTTCAGGTTTTTAAAAATCTGTCTTACATCAGACTACTGCCTCTTTTCCTTTGGGTTCTCTGAAATCTGAAAAAGAAAGCATGATGTTACTCAAGAACAAGTCAATTCAGTTGTCATACATACAGTCACATTCAATAATGTTCGTATACTAAACACAATATGATGTATATATGACTTTTTTTTTTAAAGTTGCTGAACACAAAATATTCTAGTATCGCTAAATTCTGTTTATTTCATGTATTTTTCTAAAATCTATTAATGCTTCAATATCAAAAGAAAGAACTATGGCAGGGGTGTCCGATTTTATCTCCAGCCCTAATTAAATTAACTAAATTAATAACTTTTTTAAAACAAAAATGAAACATCACTGAACTTACTTAAGCTGGACTGTGACGCTATTTTCTTCTGGAAACAAACTTTTTTGCATTATTTTCCTGTTCATTCTGTAAAGGTGCTTTGAACAGTGTTGTAAAAAGCGCTATATAGCCTAATAAATGTGACTTATGTTCTGAAGAGGTTTGCATCATTTCACCACCAGGTGGCTTGTATCACAGACAAGTCAGTTGCTGTAGAAAGTGTGAAGGCAGGAAGTCCTTTTCAAATCATTTACGAGTCACGACTTTTATGTTGCTATATTTTATTCTTATTATTATTGTTATTATTATTTATTTTTCCTGCAGCATTTAGGCGTAGTGTTTGTTATTACATTGGTGCGTATGAACACTGTCAGGAAAACAGCTCCGCCCATATCGGGAAAAACTAGGCTGGGAAGGTAATGATGGGAAGTTGTTCCTTTCGAACAGTTCATTTTAAAGAACCGGCTCACAAAATTGATTCAGTGAATAATTTTTTTCATCGCGTTCTACGTCAGCACGTGATCTATGACGTCACATACAACCTAAATATAATTTGTATTCACATTAAACAATGCTAAAATTAATGTACATCTCTTGGATGAAATTATTTTTGTTCTTGTGTTAAAATAAAATGCAATAAACGAATCTTTACTTATTTGGAAGACTGTCGACGGTTCAGACTGATTCGTGAATGAATCTTTGGCTGCTACTATCGTTTTTGTGAACCGGTTCAGAAGATTCATTAAAAATATCCGACCCAAACAAACGATTCACCGCCATCGCTGTTTTTGGGCCAGTACTGTAGAGTTCATTTATGCTGTCCAACACTTTGTTCAATTTTCCCAAAGTTTCGACATTTCCCTAAAATCTAGTTCCTGCACTTTGGACTGTTAGTCCCAGGGTAAGTCTGAGTTGTTTCTTAAGAGTTCTCTGAAATAATATGTAAAAAGTATAAATTCTGCGTCACGCTGGAAGTAACGTTAACGTTAGTGGTTCGTACGCAGTTCCAATTCTGGTCGATAAACACAACAGACTAAGTTACAGCTGTGCCAATAATCCAATTTATTTTAGAATTTTTCTGGGAAGGAGAACCAAAGTGGGAAAATTTGCCCTTAACTATGAATTCTATTAGTATTAGGGCAAGTTGACACATTTGGATTCAAAAGTCCAGTTACACTAACGTTAACTGTTCTCGTCTATTGCGGGTTCTCTCTGTTTTATAACTCAATACATTGTAGACTAACGTTAACGTTATTGGTTAAAAATTATGTTGGACAACTTGTGCTTATCCGTTCCATTTTTGGAATTTTCTTTTATCATAATTGTTTTCCAGTTTAAATTTTGAAGGGACAGTTCATCCAAAAAGTTCATCCATTCATAATTTACTCACCATCAAGTTGTTCCAAACCTGTATGAATTTCTTTCTTTTGTCGAACACAAAAGCAGACATTTTGAAGAATGCCAGTAACCAAACAGTTGACATTGAGTTTTCATTTTTTGGGTGAACTTGAACTATCCCTTTAAGTAAAACAGACATGTTAAAAAGTGTCAGCAATAAAGAGCATTATGACACATTATCCTAAAAAGCCCTGTTGTGACAACATGCCTCGCTATGTCATCATTTGTTCACTGAACTGTATCTTTTTGTCCTGGGCAATAACATTGTCAATACTTTAAGGTGCCTTTTGGGTGAACAAGCTTTGCTTGTTTCTCCTCTAAGGCTTGGCTTGAATTGATGTATTGATACCAAATATGATGTACTAGTATGATTATTTGCTTATCTGTCTACACAGGAAGTTTGGCTTTTATCACCTGTGGGAAGGTTGAAGTCCATCACCTCCGTCTACGTCATGTCTCTGACAGTGTCTCAGGGTGAGGGTTTGACGGTCATCACCGTCTCCTCAAACCCAAAGAGCAAATGGCCCGTACTGTGTCAGATTCTGGCTTCTCTGTGTTGCAGTCCAGTGTGTTTCGTATCTCAGAATATGAAAGGAAAGCTGACAAACATCCACACATCTTTTGGGGTGAATTAAACAATTAAATATCTTTTAGATAATTTTTCATTTAAAGACTTTTGCATGTAAAGTTCTTTTTTTTTAATTCGAGGCGTGCAAACGAAATTGTTTATTTTTTATTCCGTAGACAATGCAGATAATAGTTGGAGTCATCAATATTGTGTTTGGGATTTTCCTTCAAAGCGTTTGGATATGGAACACCATTACAGAGAGTAGGGCTGCTTTTTGGATCGGTGGTGTGGTAAGAATTATTTTACTCATTCTTATGTTTCTAAATCTTTTCATGTGTAGTTAAATAGTTGTGTAGTATAATTGCTTGTGTTGTATGTCATTAATTCTGATGCATTTTAATGATTTTGTTTAGGATATCATAAATATCCAGTGGGTCACTAAACCTGAATTCCGCCTTTCATTTGAATGATTATGTTTGAATGCACTGCACTTTTCATTTGTTTGCTTTTTAGGTCCTTGTAGTTGGAATCGTGACTATTCTTGGAGCGAAGTTTCCCAGTCCTTGTCTGGTAAGTGTCTATCAAAGCCATATCATACATTTTATCCATGTTTTTTTTAGACTGTTCTGGTTTAGAAAAATAATTCTGAGCGTCACCAGTTTATTGTTTGTGTTTTACAGCTGGTTATTGTAATGATTCTGAACATCGTCAGTGGTGCACTGGCTATCACAGCTGTTGTGCTGTATTCAGTGGACCTGGCTACGGGAAATGATTCATACTGCCAGACTGATTATTATTATTCGTCTTACGGTACCCCTGCAACACCTTCAGCTGAAAAGATAAGGAGAACGGAGATCTGCATGCACTACAAATATCTAGCTCAGGTAATTATTATATTTGTTTTATTTATTAAATGATGTAAGATCAAAATTCCAATCTTGGGGAAGCTTAATTTGACAATTGTAATTTGACAAGCTACTAAAGTAGTTAATTAAATTAATCTTTTAACAAAGTAATTATCTATACTTCAAGTGGGTAAAGAGGTAATATATTTGAAAATATATAACTGGGATTATATTTACAATTTAGGGTGAAGGTTGTTGAATTAATAAATTATATTTCAAATTGGATTAGAGCTTGTGTTTCTACTGTATTTCTTATAGACCTTATTGATTATTTCTTTCCTCAAGTGACACTGATCTTTACCCACCTCTAGATGATCGTTGGAGGACTAGATATCATGATGATAGTGTTGTCGGTCCTTCAGCTCTGTGTGAACATCAGTTTCTGTGTTTTGACTGGGAAAGCTTGGTGCAAGAAGGATGAAGATGCAAAGGTACTGTATCATCATCATCTACACTATCAGTCAAATCCACTGTGATCATGAGCGATTCTGAGAGCTGATCTGTGTGTTCATGTTTGTTTGTGGTTTTGCAGTCGGTGGAGGATCCAGAACTTCACAAGCCGCTCCTGGAAGACGCTGCTGTCTTAGAGAGTTAGAGAGAGATGTTAGAGAGAGAGAGAACATACAAAGCCACAAATATATTCAGCACATACACCGCCTCTCAATATAGTACTCGGATGATTTAAAGCAGATTATACATTGATGCATGTTTATTCTTATAAGGTGTTTTCCTTAAACTTTAGGTTACTTCTAGAAAATAAGGCATGCTTTTTGAAATAAATGACTTGAGAACTTTGGCATCACCCCTTTTTATATATTTTTGTTCGTTTTGTATTAAGTTTAAAATAATTTTCAATCAAATCTACTCGAGGATCTTGAAATCAAGGCCCTTTTAGTTGTGTAAGGATACAAAACATTCAGAACAGCAATGTCTTGACCTGAATTATCAGTATATATTTGGCTATTTGCTGATTCCACCAGCAGGTGGTGTTAATATGCTCAAGTGTTGTGCAAATCATTTCCATTAAGAGAGGGTACATAGCTGTGCCAAGGCTAATGTAAAGAACCTCAAGCTAAATGTTATCAAAAGTGGGGAGAACTTTCACCATGAACACTTCCCCCATAAGAGCTCGAAAACGTAAATATCAAAATTGAAAAGCTATAAACATAAATGATCTATTTTATGGTGTGTAAATGTAAGCATTCAAGGCTGGGCTTATATTTCTACTACATTTACTACCACTTTTACTTGTTAATTTTGACATTGACAGGATTAATATGCTAAAAGCAAATCAGTTCTTGTGATTTTATCATTTCAGCACCTACTTATCATGCGCACCTTTATATTGCACTAAAAAAATAAATGGACACATTTGTTTTTCTATAATAATTGTCTGACTGTCAGAAGACTTGTCACTAAATAAAGATGGAAAAAAAAAAAAAGAATATTGAACTGAGTTGAATTTTTTTTTGTGAGAAGACTGAAATGATATGAGGCATATAATAAGCCCTGTAGAAATCAGTTATCTGTGCTTATTCCTGCTTACATTAGTTTATGTCACTGGGATGTAAGCTGTCTTGACCAGGAACAAACAAAGGAATAAAGGCAGCAGTTTTTAGATCTCCTTCCACAGGTATGTCTGCGGATTACAGTGATGCTGAATCACTGGCTGACACTTTTGTTCCTTGCAGAAGATTCACTAATTCATAACAGCTGAATCCGTCACCAATAGTCAGAGCTTCAGAATATAGTGATTTCATATGCATATAAATGCACTTTTCCTTGCTGTGACATGGTTTCCATGATCAGTTCATTTACAGCTGGTACTTCTACATTTTAGTATGTGATGATTTACACTGTGTGCTCTGTGATCTTATTTATAGTCCAGATGGATTTTAAGCTGTTTGTTTAAAACTATTTTCTTTCTTTGCTTATTTTATTGGCCATTTTCCTTTCAATTAATCAGAATCAGCTTCTGTGGTTGGTGCCAAACATCAGTACTTGGAAAGACAGCAATGATAGACACAAAATAGTGTGTGTACGGTGAGTTTCAAAGGTACAGGGACACTCAGATAGTATAAATATAAATTTGATCTATAAATATGAATTTGCCAAGTTTACATATTGCACTTTTTAAATTGCACAATGAGGTTCATGACCTATGAGGGGATTTTTTTTTTCAAATAATGGGTGTTTTGGTGCTTAGTGCCTTTTTATTTGTCTCTATATTTTTGATGCGTGACACACCTAATACATTTTCTGTTTGGAACATCATGTAAATAATGCCAGCACTGTGGTTTTAAGAATGTGTGTTGGATGGATTAGTTATTTACTGTGGGTCTACTGACTTATTGAACTTGATATTCCAGTGTAAAATGAATTAGTCACTATTGACATTTTTCAATGAAATTCCAAATCTGATTGCTTATTTTCAAGCACATGCTATATCACTGAACATCTCTGAACAAGAGCCATTGGCTCCTCTCTAGTTTATTCTCTATGTAAAAATGTATCCTTTCGAAGAATCTCAGCATCTTGAGGATTTTCTGCAGCCAATCATGTTGGGTGAGCTTGTGTGCTATTGGAGCCACTCACCTAATAAACATTTATTGGATCTTTTTCAGGGTGAAATTGGTCCAAAATGAAATTATTTCAATGGCGACCGCATTAAGGAAGAACTAAGGTAACATTGAGACGATAAATGGCTGCACAGTGTATTTTTGCATCTCACACGAAACCGTCCTGACGCACGTGATGTTTTTCTGCGTTCCTGAGGTCACCTGATGGGGCCGGACTCAATGTGAGGCACTGTGGCCAAATCATATTCATGGAAAAGTCATTTTGTTCGGATTAAAAGAATCTCTTAAGTTATTTACTAGGAGACTAAGTTCATGCTCCTCCCGAGGTTGAGCAGACTGCAGTCAGACACTTTCTTTGTGATTGGTTGGGCACATTTCTAGAGGAAATTACTTTGCTAATAGGTCAATTTTCATAAAAAAAATTACTCCATATTACCTGACTTGCTTGATTAAAAAAACAAACAAAAAATCCTAAACATAACTTTTTATATTGTTGCCTGCTGCCGTTCTGTTGCTAGAGGTCATGTTGAGGCCCTGTGTCCTTGCCAATGGAGCCAAACACTAAGACTGTTTGGAACTCCAATAAAGCCTGAAAACAAGCAAGTCACCCTTACTTAGCATAATGATGCAAGACTGCACCAAAAAAAAAAACAGTGAGCCAAAAGTCCCACTGAGATCCCACATGCCCTTTAGCTGAGTAGAAGTGAAAGGAAGGTGAAGAAAATGAAATGTGAAAAACTGAGCTTATTTTTCACCATGAGGAACTGTACACAAATTAATTTTAAATAAACTGAGATGTACAAAACTGTCTAAAATCTTCTGAGCTATACCTATGTAGACAGTATTTAAGGCATCTTTTTAAAAGATTTTTATGCACATGTAAATATTCATCAACTCACACATTAGTTGTAAACAGAAGCTCAAGCACGTGCGAGAACCAATGAGGTTCATTCTCGTGCACGTTTGAGCTTGCGTAAGAGGTTTATTCTCACGCATCAAGCAGGTTTGGTTGAGCTTCTGTTTATGTTCGCTGATCAATGTTTATATGTGAATAAAACCCATAAATTAAATATTTTCATCATATAAAGCGATTTGGATTTGGAAAATTTGGACTAAACCTCTCAATTCATATGGATTAGTTTTACGATCGCTTTATGACTGTCAAAGAGGTAGTTGCGTTGCTGTCAATTGTAAGACAGAAAGCTCTCAGATTTCATCAAATAGATCTTCATTTGTGTTCTGAAGATAAACGAAAGTATTACGAGATTGGAATGACATGAGCATGAGTGATTATTGACATAATTTTTATTTTTGGGTGAACTATCCCTTTAATGGCGGTTTGGGTGCTGCCTTAGAAGATAGTTGCCTATGTTCACTAAAGTTATATGCCTTTAATATATTACTACATTTTTTTGAATTCATTATTTTTGGTAAAAAAAAAAGTGCACTCCATAATGAGAGTGTCCCTCAGCCTAAATTTTAAATGCCACTTGTTTCTGACAAGCAATTGCAAATGGCAAATCATGGTTTGACTTTGTTGGTGTGTCTTCAGAGAAGGAAATGGACGGAATTTATTGATTTCGAAGGTATCTTTATAGCTTTTGTCCATGGTACAAGCTGTCAAGTGTGGTTTTGCTGGGCTGTGACGTAAACTAAAGGCTGTTGTCTATAATACCACTGACACAAGTTGCTACAGCTGCTTGTATTTACTCTTTCCAGATGTGTATGACGACGAGGAGATGTGGTGAAACGCCACATATGTCTTCCTCCGTGACCAATGAAGCAACTGTTCAATAGGGAATGGTAGAGGTCTTTTCAGCGAGGAGACGTCAACTATTTAGTGTGCATAATAGCACTTTGGCTAGATTATCATAATTATTGCCTTGATTGAGGTTCTATTTCAATTTTCAATTTTAAGGTGCACATTTGTTAAATGTTTATTGCTGATGGTTTCCCATGATTTGCTTCAGAATCATTCATTTATTATGTATTTTAGAATATTTTCACATCTATAAGCAGAGTTGTAGTCATGACAAAACCTCTGAGATCAAGACCAGATCCTTTAAGACAATGACCAGACCAAGATCAGACCCAGGGGGCCTCAAGAGGGCGGTTGCTTTTGGTTTAGGTCTTAAAGGATCTGGTCTTGTATCAGGAGTTTAGTCAGTGTTTTTATATGAATTTGTAGTTTGTTCAGTTATAATATTTTGCTTTTAAATATAAAGCATTGGCATTTTTTGTTTTCTCTTCTAGGTTTGTTTTTGACCACTGTCAATGGGTGGGACAAATCCTGAGATAATAATAGATCCGTTTGTGGCTCCTCTGCATAATTACAGGGTTTGATGGGTGTTTCACAGTATTTCTACACCCAGTGAAACATGAAGTTGAAAAGAGGACATACAACATCACAAATGTCCAGCAACGACTAGTTAGTTGTCTAAAAGAAGATTCCCACAAAATGAAAAACTGAAGTATTAATCATAATATTCCCCATGTACAACAACTGATGCAACACCAACTGAACTGGATTGGCATTTTATGAAGGAAATATCAGTGCTTGCAAAACAGCAAAAGAATAATGCTGACATTTTCAGAAAGCTTGCATTTCAGCCTTAGCTCTGTGTAAATGAAATGCCACATCGTTTCACGTCATAGGTCAGCTGCACACGGAAATCAACTGTAGAGTCACTGTACAGAGTAAAGATGGCTGTAAATAGTTCAATATATGCAAGGAAACAATACCAAAACTATTCAGTATGCATGCATATGCAGGTCATGATCACCCAGCAGCAGTCTATGGAAGGCTTTCAAACTTTTATCAAATATTTCCTTAAATATACTGTATGTGTACAAAACAATAATATAGCACATCAAAGACTTAAATAATCTACAAAACACTTACTGGTGTTTGGTTCAGAACAAACCCTGAGCGTAATGTTCGAGTAATATCAGTACAGTGCTGCCTTCCAAAGACTGTAAGAAGTGCAGAACAGATTATGTATGGAAATGTTTTCACTATCTGTGAGAGCTCAAGTGATCAGATTTCATCAGAAACAGTGTGTAACAGAATCTTTGATGTGTTCAAATCCAATAATGTGGCGGTGGGGGGGATTCTGTATCTCTGCCATGAAAGTTTGAACAGTGAGGATGTTAAACACAAAGACAAACATTTTTTAGACTGATTGATGGATTGTTTGTTTATTAATATCAGAAGACAAATGTAGGTTGTATACTACATCATATCAGCAATGTGTGCTCTCAACCAAATGCGATGTTTTTATATATTCTATGTTTTATATATGTTTCTATATGTTGTAGACACCAAAGAAAACATCTGACCCGTTTTACTTTGACAGTTTCATTTGGAATCATCCATTAGTGAAGTAAATAGTCCATTTCATTTTGATTTTGAAGGGGGTGGATTGGAATCCACTGCTGCTTCAATGTATATGTAATAAGTGATTATAATCAAGGTATTAATCATGTTTCTTTCTAAATATCAAATGAGTTGAATGAACTCTCTGGAGATTTTACTTTGTTATAGAAGTTACCAGTGTGATTACTGAAATGTTCTTCTCATGTATTCTTTAATGTCTGTATTTGATATCTGAATGCAGTAACAGTGCTTGCTTATTTTAGCACGGCTTCCAGAAATGAAATATGAACTTGTTTTGTGATTGAGAAAGGTCTTCGACTTGTTAAAACATATAGGGGTCATTGAAGCCAATAGTTTAAGGGACCATTTCTTTGTTAAAGCCTTACTTTCCAGTTAGACTAAACTAAAGTGTAGCTCTCCTTGAGAGAAAGAACGCATTATCTTGATGTTTTGAGAGGACTCTTCTGTTTATAGTTAGAGCCTGGCCAAATCCAACCTTGGAAAAGCTATGTGTCGGTGTGTGTGTTAGTCTTCTTGGTTACAGGTTAAGGAACCACTGACATTATTGGAGACTGACTGTTGTTCTGGACATGCTGGCGCCCAGCAACCCAAATCTGCGACCTGGAAGGTCACGACGTTCCTAACTTCAGGGTCCGAGTGTCAGCTGCATAATCCATGGAGATATGCTTCAGTCTATCTGTATATGTGTGGAAAATAACTATGTTTATCTATTTCTTAGCCAATCAGAAACTGCAACCTGAAGCAAGGACGTAGCTTAGACCTCGGTGTTGGTTATAACTGCTGTGATCTTTGTAACTGTAAGCGGGGCGGCCTACAGACTGTGTGAGTCTTGAAGCTGACTTCTGCTGATGAAACTGCAAACTATCTTCAGTAAAACTTTTCTTTAATTTATTATAATTCTGACTTCTTCATTCATCATCTGGCTCTGGGTCTATGACTGTAAAAACCCCTTACAATTTCATGTCGACTTTGATGCTTTGACGACATTTTATTAGACTACAGGAATGTTATTGCTGTTCAGCGCTAAAATGAAGAAGCAGAGATTATTTATCATTCAAACACACTTCTGTTTAAAAGTTTGGCATCTGTAAGATTTTTTTTTTTTTTTTTTGCAAGAAGTCTCTTATACTCACAAAGGCTGCATTTATTTAAAGCTGAAATTTTAGTGTCACATGAAAATTGCATTAGAATCATATATTTTTTAATGCACATAAAGAAAACACATTCAAAATCAGCAGAACACTGCGTTCAGACTTAGCAATCATAAATCCTGTCCAATTAACCCTAAAAAAAGAAGAAAAAAGTACTGATTATTTCAGATAAACAAAACAAATTTTCCTCAAGGTCTTCCTGTGACCCCTTTTTATTTATTTATTTTTTTACTTTTTTCTATGCTTTGCTTATGTTAGCCCACCTTTTTATTCTTTCTTTTATTTTATTTATTTAGCTATTTATTCACTATTTTTCATTCTTGTTGCTTTGTTTGTTTGTTCCCTGCTTTGTACATTATGTTAAAAACTTACAAGAGTATTTAAAAAACAAAACAAAACAAATATTAAGGTTAACCTTATAAGCTCAAGGTTAAGAATATCTAGATACCTAGAAGTGTTTTTGTCAAAGATGTGAAAGCTATAAACTAGGAGAACTTTGTCAAATCTAGTAATTAGTTCTTCCTCAAAGTGTTTATAACTTTTAATCATATTTGTGCAAACATTTAGCATACAATCAGAGAACGTGGACGGTCTACTCTTGTGTTACCAGCCAAAATGATAGGCTACCATCATCCAGTATACACTAATAAGTAATAAGGGAGTAAAAGCCCAAATTTGATATTAAAAACAAATTTGATATCTTAAAAGTGTCCATTTATAACTTAGATAAAGGCTAACCCTAGGAAAAAAGACAAAAAAAAAAAATAGTACATTGGTTGATTTTGGTCATTAAAAGTCAACCTTAGAGAGGTTAAACACTCTTTATAGTGGTTGAATGGAGTAAACATATCCTCCAACAGCTGTTAATCATAGTATTTCTATTTCCCTGCCTAGTTTAAGCAGAATGAAGAAAGACATAGAAGTTCTTGAACTCTTCAAAGAAGTGCAGCTCATCCGAGAAGCTGCTGGAGAAGCCCAGATCTTTGCATGAGGTCTTGACTGTGTGGACCACACAGAGAGGGATTGTCTCAAAAAGTAGTTCAGCCATCGGCGTCATCGTGAGCTTCTTCTGCTCCAAGACCAGGCTCTGTATCCGGGCTTTATCGACGGGTTCAGGCGAGGCACTGTAGGAGACCACAACGTTTAGCTTGTCATCTGACACCGGCACCTGAAAGCGACTCTTTCCCGTCAATCCCTGGAAGTCTTTCTTGTTGGTGAACAGGCCCGTGGGGGAGTTAAAGATGCGGACTGACCAGCACACCCAGTCATACTTCTTTTTCAGGTGCTCTACCAGCATGTCAGCCAGTTGCTGGTTGCTTTTGTCGCTTTGGTCTCTCACTATACGTTTGGCGTCCAGCTCAGCCTGCGACGGAAAGCTGTTGATGCAGTCTTCAATCACAAGGTTCATTTTAGACTGGACCACATTCATCTTCTCGCTCCAATCTTGAAGTAACTTCTCCTCGTCGTCGTCGCCTCTCAATGCCGCGTGTCCCAGTAAAGCGATCAAACCGATGCAGAACAATTTCTTGAGCGTAGCGCAGAAATCCTCCACCACCCTGCGGCTCTTCTGCTCATAATTCAGAGTGATTTCCAGAACAGACTCTCCCGAGAAGTTATCTCCGGTTACAGCATTATACAGAGTGTGCAAGTTTTTGTCGCCCCCCGACCTGTTGAAGTGTTCCAGGAACGTTTTCTTTCTGACATCTCTGAATTTAGGTTTTGCATTCAGGACGTCCATGAATTTGCGGAATTGGTTGGTCAGATTCTCCTCCACGGAGAAGTAGGTGGCATCTATCCCGCTCTTCTTGATCTCCTGGTTTATCTGCTGCACCTCTTCAGAAACAACTTCCAGACGCTCTCGCACCTTCTGGAACTGCTCCTTCATGTACTCGGCCTCTTTGCTTTCCACGTTATCCAGCGCCAGCTTCACAATCGGAGCTGCGATGGAGAACACAGGGAACAGATCTCCAGCAATGCTGGCCAACACTTCTGCGCCCTGCTCAAACACTTCCATCACGGTCTCGACAACATCCTTCTTCTGCGCAACAAGTTTCTGCAGCTGCTCGGCCATCTTTCAGTTTCAATAGCAAAATGTCTCTGTGTAAAATAAGATCAGTACACAATTAGAAATTTACCATTTAAAGGAGTCATGAATTGATTAATAAAATGTTCTTTGATCTTTTGACATATAAGAGGTCATTCAACTACAAAATATAATTTAAGTTTCAGAACTCAAAACTCCCACATTAGTCCGAAAACAGCTTTTATTGAAACCAAGCTCAGAAAACCACTTTTCGGATTTTGTCACATTATTACAACGAAAGAAGAAGATCAACGCCTACTTCTACATCATTGCCTCTTTAGCCCCACCCACTGATTCACGCATGTCATGTATTAGTAAATATGAGAGAGACACAAACACAGGATTTACTCCAGCAAAAAAACGATAGAGATGCCTCTGAGGATTACAAGATGTTTTGAAGTGCCAAGTTGTGTAAAAACAGTCTTTACATTGCCTTCATTGTGATCCTAAAATTAAGAAAGCGTTTATTTTTTAACAAAGTTAGATCAGTTTGTTTGTTTAATTTTACTTTGGATTTGTTTTTAAACACAGGTCGACGCAGGCTTTTCAGAGAGACTAAATAAAAAAATGATTGAATAATTAATAAAAGATGATGCAGTGAAGACTACATTGGACCGACAGTAAACTCGCAACACACAAGTGTGAGTATCAGTGTTCTTACCATGTGTCACTATTGCTTTGTCTGATACAGAATGTTTGATATGTACTGAGTATTTATTCAGTAGCAACGCAGTCAAACTGTGAATAGTTGTGATTTGCTGTTCTTTCCTTTGCTTCGTCATTTATGTGGTTAATGCGTTGAATAATCGGATACGGAAGAAAGCACGTAGAGAACGCTGCTTTTGTTATTGTTTTGATCGAAGCCAATCACTGTAATTCTGAATAAAAGCTTCAGTGAGCGAGATCATCTGTTTTGTCATCAGTCAGACATTATTACACATTTCATTTTACTTAGCCTAAAGGTGCTGTCTCTAAAGCCCCTTTCACACAGAGATTCCGGAAAATACACGGATAAAGTGACCTGGGATTTGACCCGGGTTCGTTTGACTTTGGTTCATTCACACTGCCAGTGATTTTCTGGAATCAGAGAGTGATTGTGACACACACAACCCATAAAAATCCCGTAAAGACACGTGACATCGATGTGACATGTAATGTCTCAGCAACGTCTATAGTTTGCTTATGAGCTGCGATTTCTGTCTCGAGAAACCACGCTTGTGCATTTTCTTATCTGATTTGATCATAAACTAGCGCATTACGTAACATTTCACGCTGGCGAACGATCCTGGCTTCAGCGCCATCATTACGACACGGCATTGATTACGGCTTTTGTTCACACAGCGTGCATTCCGGGACTGATCCCGGCAATGTTACTAGGTCCCCAACCCGGCATCGATCCCGGCATCAATCCCGGGTCGTGTTTGCGTTCACACAGAAGGCGTTCTGGCAATTTCCCGGGAATTTCGCGGGATCAACGCGCTGTGTGAAAGGGGCTTAAGAATGACAGTTAGTGTTCGAAATCGGTACTGCAGTCCAATTTCAAAATATAAGAGATCGTTGTTTCCCCCGCCCCCTCCTCCTCAGACTCGACGCTCACGCGGGTTGCCAGTTTGAGGACACGCAACAGGAACGAGTGCAATTGACGACGAAAACCGAGGAGACTTACAGACTGTAAGTTAACGAGTTGATTTATCCGCGTTTATAGAGATTTTTAGATGGATATCGAGGCTCTTTAGGTTGTATGGAATCTGCAATCTCTGGCCCAGTTTGTTTGTTTCCAAAGCTGCAATACGTTGTGTTTCCTGCCAACTGGCAACCCGGTGTGTCGAAATACTATTGGGTGAACTGGCAGTGGGTGAGATCACACAGACCAAAGCAAAAACCCACTGACAACACTGAACGTGTAAAATAACTGGCAGTAGAAGTTTTTTTCAGAGAAACGAGTATGTGAGTTTAGCATGTTTCCTAAATATCTGCAAAAATATTATGATATTTTTATGCTTTAGTAGAGTAAAAAAGTCACATACAGCACCTTTAAAACATGATGATACTGCAAATCAAAATGTTTACGTTTTTCACTTTATCGAAAGAATGAACTATGATTATAAGAACGACAGTGTGACAAACGATGGTAGGCTACATTCATTCATAATTCCGTTTACATGAAACACTTTGTCTTTTGTTAACTTTAACTGTGGTAATTTCAAGTACTTCAACTTTATTTTGCCTCAACCAAGATGTAACTCGCATAAATTTTTGGCAAATGTTTCAAGTATGTAACAAGATATTTTTCAACATTTGAAGTTTTCAAAACATTAATATGCAAAACTGTTACCCAATCATAGCAGTGGGTGTTTACTTCCAAGCCTTGAATGCGGCACGCCCATCAAAACGGTGTTCGAAAGAGAGGGTCAAAAACAGGATACGAAATAGCTTCTCATTTAAAAGACTAAGCTTGGACATTTGTGCACATGCTATCCAGTTTGCACGTTTTTATACATGCAAACCTTTAATAATAATGGTATTGTCTCCTGAGACTGGTATACAGAAAGAAACTTACATGTGTCAGTCTTCGTTTCTTCTGAATCTTTAAACGGTCAGTGTGAATCAGGGTGGGCTTGCTAAAAAAAGATAAAGGAAATGAGAAATGTTTTAAACAAACCATAAAAGCAGCAACACAACCTCAACAACACACACCAGGTGTATGTACACATGCTAAAAGAGGCTCTCTCGTTCTGACAACCACACCTTCACTTACATAAAAGACATGGGCCAGATGCATTCATTCAATTCAAACATGCACTAAATGAACTGGCAAATAATGTAAGAACACTTAGTCACACAGTATGCAATATGCAACAATAGAGAAAACAACCATTTCAATTGGAAACAGTTCAAATGGATTTCCCCTTTTCCATAATAATGATGCAACACTCTTTAAGTAGCTTGTTAGGTCATATTATAACTTCCTAAAAGTCCAACGTTTGGATATACTTGACTGACTTAATGTTTTGTGATCTAAAGCTTTGTGCTTTATATGAGTTGTTATAAAACAAAAGAAATGTTGTTGTTTAATCTTTTTAATGTCTTTTTTAGCATTATTTGAAAATGTGGAAAAATTAACTGAGTGTGTGCAACCTTTTGACTGGTTGTGTAAAATTAAATAAACAGAATGCTGATACACTATTCTCTTACATAAAAGTTGCCTGAATAAATGTTTTTGATATAGGCCTACCATAAAATGGTACGTTAATTAGGGCTGTGTATCACCAAGAATCAGGCGATGCGATTTGTATCACGATACAGGGGTTATGATACGATACAGTACGGTATATTGTAAGAAAGGTGATATATTGCAACATTTCTTGTTTTTGTTTTTTGCATAAAACCTGAGTAAACATTTTATTTGCATTTATATCACTAATCACTATTGTTGTGCAATCTAAGTAAAGGGAAAATAGCAAAGTGCTTGGAAGATTCTTTAGGTGATTTCCAGCAAAACAACTGATGATTTTCCATTAACATTTCTGCTAGTACCAACACAGGTGTGGGAATAATTAGCAGGGTAGTTCAACTAGCTGAGCAAGAACCTTTTTCCAAAGCACCTCAGCAGTAACCATGGAAACAAGACAAGAAAAACACCATGTCAGCTTCTCTCCAGACACACACATTATGCTCTTTTTAACTGGGCAGTAGCTACAAAATTCCAGTGCTACAAAAAATCACTAATTCAAGAAATTATGTTACTTACAAACCAAAATAGACTTGTATGCATATTTAAAATGTAATTTAAAATGGTAAAGATATGTTGGCATGCCATGGATCATACAAAATGAATGACTAATTTAATACAATAAGTGGGGCCATTAGATTTTATCCTCACCTGAACTCTTGCACATGAAAAGTCCTGTGGGTTACAAATCAAAATAGCACCATTCCAATAACCCGTTTTTTTGTTTTTCATCGTTTTAGCTATAGTTAGTGTAGTTGAAAATATGTTACAAGAACATTTGCATATCTATAAGACATCTGATAAAAACTAATCTGTAAACAATTATATGATCAATAAGTTATGACAACAAAGGTTTTATATTGCTTTAACTCATCAAAATAAATGAAGCAATTTTTAAGCAACTTTTTTTTATAATTTATACAAGATCCAACTCATTTTTTAAGTCAGTTAAATGTACTTTAAGTTCAAATTACTTAAATATCCAAGTTGATTGACAGCAACATAGTGTTGGCAGAGATCTGGCCCACATGTGGGCCGTGTGGAATCCACGTGTACCAGATGTGGGCTGGCCGGATCTGGGCCAACACTATGTTGCTGTCTGGGTTTTTATTCAGTGTAAGATTGATTCATGGGCTGTATCCGAAATTGCTCCATATACCCTTAAATAGGGCACTATTTGGTGGGGACAGCCATTTGTAGTGGTGTCCGAAACCATAGTGGACATTATTGAGTCAACTCATTCCATCCCACAATGCAATAACGAGGGTGCAACCGATGTACGCTCAACAGCTAGAGAATACCCATAATGCACTGTGAGAGTCGTGCGCTGAATGAATTCTCGCAGCTCGTCAGGAGATGGCACCTACAGCTGAATCAAATCATCCATCCATTTTCCAAACTGCCTTTTTAATTTGTTATTACATTGTTTAATTAAAGTTTATATGCTAGTTTGCATGGCAGAGTTTAAGATACATCTTTTCATTAGGGATCAACCAATGTTTCAAATGATTATTATTAAACAGCAAGCACAAACTGCAAAATCGGAAGCCTTTGGCGCACTCAGTGTCCGAATTCACTCACTCGTTTTCATCAACTCCTTCAAGTGGACTAACTTATATTAGTGGAGTAATGTAGGGAATAGTGAATGAGGGTATGGGGGAATATCGAACACAGCAATGGTCTCAGGCCTACATTGAATACTTGATTCTGATTGGCCAATCATGGCGGCCCGTCAGATATTGTTTTCATAATAACCGTTGTTCAGGGTATCCATCTGACTGCTTGTCTATTAAACTTCTGATTTCTAATTGTGCTTTTCGTGGTCTTTACAAATAATTTGATTCGAATAATATTTCACAAGTAGCCTAATATTTGTATATTTATTTGTATGTTTGTTAGCAGTCGTGGTAACTTATTCCTATAATACGTGGGACAGTGTAACGTTACACTCAATTTTCGCAAAATAAACGGCATTATGAAGATACGATACGAGACCCCTGTCGCGCTTTATTTTGCGATAACGACGGACTGACTCAAAGTTGTCCCGTACCTGCACTGACCAAGCTTGACATAAAGGTAAATCTGTTCTCGTTATCCTCCCCTCAGAATACAGATTTAGTATTTCATAACCACATTTCTACCGGCACATATGCAGAGATGTTCCCTTTAGATAAAATGTAGTTAAAATAGCAGGGCTGGCAAAGTTAATACAATGATTGTTGACAAAAAACACTTCCTGGTTTAACGTTAGACTGCAGCCCATCGATCACTGTCAAACAAACCCTCTGAGTTCTTCAGAACGAAAACAAATGAGTTTAAATTATAGAGAATATCATTTTTTGCCTGAATAATCGATCGGATATGCAACTCGCTCGTGTTTAAAACATACAGATGTCGCGAGCTGGTGAAAATGTCACAGTCAGGCTGACAGCAGACTGAGAAACGCCCTAAAAACTTTTCATGAGCAAAAACTGAAACCACGACGCACAGAGACCAACGAAACCGTCGTTGAATTGAACTGACGTCTTGACTAGAGAACAAATTAGATCTGTTATGAACCAAACTCACCTTCTACCTTCCAATCGATCACAAAAGGGATGGAATAGAATAAAATAAAGCAAAAGTTCACGCTGATCAGTCTCACTCGACGTCTGATCATGTGCTGGTTCTTCTCTAAGGTCGAGGCACACCCTTCAACTACTACAGTACACACTAAAGGAATTTCAAGTATTGTTCTTTACCCCTTACAAAATTGACCATTTTATCATAGTTTCCAGCAAAATTCCGGTGTATGTTTTTTGTTTATGGTGTAAGAGAAATATTTAAGTATTGTCATCATTAACCCCCTACAAAATGTACTGGTTTAACACCAAAATACCATAGTACAATTTTTGTCAAGTTGTAAGAGAATGAATGAAGTATTGTCCTTTTATTGTTCTTAGAATTTAACATAACCCATAGTTCAGTTTTTGTTATTATTGTAAGAAGAATTTAATTTTGTCCTTCCATTTTTGCAATGGTACTGCTATAATTCCCATGACAAGTTCATAGTAAGGTTTTTTTTAAGGAAAATTATTTAAAATATTCAGTCTCTTGTATAAGTCTCCTATACATTACCAGTAAAATATGAACCTTATTCAGCTAAATGTTTTATTTTTGCAAGCGAAAACAAGGCTGTGACATTGAAATTCAGTAGGCTATTTAATTAAAAGTAGGCTAGAATATCTAGAATAAGGTCCATAACTTTAATAAAAAAAAACTGGTGATACTTTGAAACAAATTTCTAGATCATAGTTGTTTTATTTGCGATTACATAATATCATAAACATGAAATGGACATGATTCTTGGTTACAGAGAATAGCTATATATAACTAGATTACTTAGTATAATTTTTCATTTGGAAATAACATTTATCCAGAAAGACTACAATCTAAACTTTAAATGAAAAGATTTTTGATTGTAAACACCACAACTAACAACAAACCCCCACAATTTGTCTATCGTTTAAGTTTTCGCCACTCAACTGGTCTTTTAAAAGAATTCCGAACTACAAAATAAAACAATTTACATCTGAAATGAATGCATTTATGTTTGGTCACAGACATATCTTTATATTCCTTTTTTGCCTTGACATGCGAAAATAAAGTGAAGAACCAGCAATAATATACTTTCTCGTATGTCCACAACAACAATTCGGTCATCAGTTTGCTTTACCTAATGCTGTATAATTTGATACAATTTTTAAAATCAGAAATATAGAGAAGACTGATTGCCGTTTCACACATCTATTCAGAATGAATGCACAGGTATGCCCTTTTGTGCCTCGCAAAGTAGAAACATTCTGGCTGGAAGTTGTTTTTCTCTTCTACTTTCTTATAGCAGCTAATGGCATGGACCAACGTGTCGGGAAGAGTCTTCCACAGCTCTTGAGCCACAGACTGCATGTTTCCCTTCAGCTTCTGTGCCTCTATCTGATCTAGCAGCTGGCCCTTGTTGAGGGGTTTCGGGTCTGCACTAAAAGACACCACGATTCTGATGCTGTTTGGGGTCAGAAGATCAAAGAAGTTTCCACCTCCACCGCTTCCATGGTACTTTTTGCCAGCGAGCCAATTCCAGAAGAATATGCCACTGTGATTGAACACCCGAACTGACCAAGAAACCCAGTAGTATTTCTTCTTAAGGAGATCCAGTATTAATCCTGCAAACTCTGGGTCAACCCTGGCTTGTCGCTCCAGAAGTTGATGCTCCACATCCGTCTTGGCCTGCAAGGGGAAATTCTCAATGCAGTCATCCACCGCCGCTTTCATGCGTGTCTCTACGTCTTCCATGCGATCCTGCCAGTTCTTCACTATGGCCTCGCCTACCACTCCCTCTATCAGGGCGGCGTGACCCATGACTGCTATAATTCCCATGACAAATATCTTCTTTAGCCTAGCACAGAAATCCTCCACTGGCTTTCTGCTCCTTTGCTCTGTGGTCACCACCGTGTCCAGTATGGCATCTCCGGAGATATTCTTTCCAGTTACAGCATTGTACAAGGCATCAATGTTCAGATCGCTATCTGTGTTCTCATACTGGCTGATGAAATTCTCCTTCTCCTTCTCCTTGTACTTGGGCTCAGCATTGACAAAGTCTTGAAACGTCTCATACTGACTGATAATATTTGCCTCAAAGTCAAAGTTCTGCTTGTTCATGGATGTCCGCAGCATCTCCAAAGAGATTTGGTTGTTTTCATCTTGAATATTATTGAGTTTCTGGTTAATCTTTTCAAACTGCTCAGCAAGGAACTTGGCCTCCTTCCCATCCGGGTTGCCGAGGATCTCGGCTGAGGCCAAAAACACGGCCTCCAGGATGGGGTGGAACTGTCCCACAGTGGCTGCTAAAACCTCGCAACCTTGCCCCATGATTTCCACTCCTTTCTCGATCTTGTCCTTGTTCTCCAAAACCCATTCTTCCACCCGATTCATCCTGGATCAAAGCAGAGAGGCCTTCTTATCCTTCTTACCCTTGTCTGTAACAGATCAAGGCATATATATCATAAAGTGGAAGCCACAGTATAAAAATCAATACTGAAATCAATGCAGCTATTTCTAAAGGTCATATTTGTTTGCTCAGGATGAGACCTTAACAGTAACCTGAGATGAATTGGACAGCCAGACCACAGGGGCAGAAATACCAGAGTGTTTGTACATTTATACATGTTTTCCATGGGCTCAAGCCATTTAAAAAAAAAGAAAAAAAAAAAAAAAGAAAAAAATCTAGTCTTGTTCGGGCATGTCCTGTTCCACCTTCCACCCCGCCAGCTAAGTCTCCGCATATTATACAACAATAAAGGCAGATCATTGAGATCAGGTGTCTACTATAAGAATTAAAAGCAAATATGCTAAAAGTTTTTTGTGCTTCAAAGCACAGTTTATTATTATTATGAGCACACTGTTGGTGTGAATAGGAGAGCTGCTCTCTCTCCTCTTCTTTGGAGAATAATTCAGCATTTAAACCCCATATGTATAGCAAAGCAGATGTTTTCAGGAGGGGTTACTGGGTGGGAGAATATATTTGATGGCTTTAGCTAGCATTTCAGGAAATTTCTGGGCACTTTGATTACACAAGGGAGATGATCTCACACTCGTATCTAATTTCCCAAGACTCAATATACAGAAAAAAAGGCACACCCAGATCTGAGAAAATCTGCAACCAATACACTTGTCCTGCGGTGAAACCATGTTCTACAGCTGGCAACAAAATGACTCAGATTTTCTAAAATAAATAAGCACAAATAAGTATACAAGATTAATTTAATTTGGCTCCTGTTCAATAATGTCTTAATGATGAAGTGGATTATGTGAACAATTATGAGAATTCAGTTGCTAATAATATTAATGATAAGAATGTAGAACTCATATTTGGAATTTATGACTCAACAATTAATCCTTTAAAAGAGCATTCTGATCTCAATGGAATTAAGAGCAAAACAATACTTACTCAACAATACAATGATCCTGATTGTTTCAAGTCCTCCTTTGTAAGAATAATTAAGATGGCTTTGAAATTAAAACTCCAGGATGTGTCCGATTTCAGAAAGAAAACGACTTCATAAAAAGATGAAATGTAGGAAAATAGTTTAAAAGAAATCCAGTCTAGCAATTTGTACAAGAAGACCCTGTTTTTGATAGTGAAAAAAAGGTAAGGAACCAAAGCCACGTCCCTTATTTCTATCCAAATGCTGCTTGGAGCTTCGTGGCAGTCAGTATATTGACTTAAGCACAACATCCAGTATTATTTGGCCATAAAATGGCAGGATGTGGTACTTAAGTCAATATTGACTATCATCCACATCAAAATGATTCTCACAAAGTGTCATCTCCAACTGTTCCTGACAAATGATAATTATAAGCATAGATCACTGGCTAGCTATTTTTGTGTGTTTTTTTTAAATCCTTGGCTCTATGAAGTTTTTGAAGTTGTGCATATAAAATAACAAAAGATGAAAAAAGAGAAAGGGTAGGATAATGCATGAAAATTGACAAAGAGCAAAAAAAAAGGAGACTCACCGTTAGTCTGGTGAAATGTATAGATGTGTTCTCTAGTGTTCCAACAGAGTCCAACTGTGCCTAAAAGCAGCAGCTTCCCAGGGTCCACATATATATATAGACTCTGCCCTGCGGCACTCCCCCTTCAGATTAACTCCATCCCCTGCATGCATTCCTCTGAGCCCACTGAAGAGATGAGGGACAGGCACACCGACAGATTACATCCTGTAAACATTCCTTCTTTGAGAAAAATCAGCATGTAGTAGTTATATAGTCCTAGAAATGCTTAGTAGAGCCTTTCCCTTATAACATGCTGCATACTCTGCTTTTCTACATGGTTGTCATGGGTACAGGCACTCACAGTGGCCAGTGCACATACACACACACACAGATATATTCATAGGCATATATATATATATATATATATATATATATATATATATATATATATAGTGATTACGATTAATCGCATCTAACATAAGTTTGTTTATATAATATATATATATATATATATATATATATATATATATATATATATATATATATATATATATACATATCCACACACACACACACACATATATATTATATAAACCCAAACTTTTATGTTAGATGCGATTAATCAATTTGACTGCACTAAATGCTATGTTTGTCACGTATTCAGGCTGTAGACTTTATTAATAAACAAAAATAGGAAAACAAGAATATACAATCTAAGAGTTCAAGGAAACGGCCTAAAACCAAAAAACTAACGACAAGATGTTGTTGCTATGTTGCTATATTTGTGCTGTCATAAATAAAAATCACAATGACATATACAGTATAAATATGTACTGTAGAATTTTGAGAATCATCCATAGTAATTTGCATACAATATCACACTCTGAATGGCCCAAACAGTAGTGGATACCATGCATTAGAAGGCAAAATTATTATTATAAAAAAATTCAAATAAATAAGTTGTAGTCTTCACATTGTCCTTCTTTTAGGAGACTTTGTGGAGCAACACTTGCCAATCTGAAATGAGTATGAAAACAGCTCTTGGGGGCATGATGCTTCTAGGTCATTTCCGTCACACTGCTTTACATGGCAGAGAAAGACTCTACTGTTTTCACAATGGCAAGCGGACAAACCCAGTGGCTTTGTGCTGAAGCGGTCGCTGGGACACGCTGGCATGCAATGATTCGTCTGTAGAAGGACAATAAGAGGCTGTTGTGGATTACAGCGGGTCTGGCATTAGCATTTCAAATCTTCACTGTTAGATCTCGCACTATGCAAATCAGTTGTGCTTATAAAGGATGACGTGCCCTCAGTAGCTCAGCAATGGGTGTGATCGCTGATGCGCATGCTTGATAAACAGTCAACAGGGCCCTGGAGTGGTTTGTGGCATATTTAGTATCCATACTTTTCCAAACAAATTACTAATGCGTATAGTTAGTTCCTAAGAATTAATCTTCACTTCCCGTTTTATTTGGGATACGGATATGAATGATGCCTTCAATTTTATCCAGGTTGTTGAGAAAAGATGGGCTTCTCTAAGCAATTGCCAACTGTAAATGTAAAAATGTTAAGGTTAGGGAACATGTAAAATGGTTTTCTTTGTCAACTGGCCTCTTTGTCTAAAATGCATAAATCATCCATAGACAATAAGGCAAAGACAATTAGGTAAAGACAAAGTGACCCTGTGCTGTGATAAAACCCAAACAAAATGGATCAGGCAATAACATTGGATTCACATAACGATTTCTGTGCACTTCCATTTTAAATTCACAACTATGTCACAACTATGAATCATCAGTGTTGTTGAGCATGAGGACAACCAGATGACAAACTAAGGTTAAATGACAAATGATCATAAATTCACTCCAGTGGCCTTCATAGGACAGTACAGACACACATTAATGAAGATCTGCAAAGCGGTGACCTTCTCCTTTCATCACTGTCTGGGCTGTAATCACATTTCCCATTTGCATAAGGTGGAGGTTCTCTTACGAGAGTATCTCTCGTACTGCGTAATATCTTACGCTATGGGGAAAACCTCTTTTCCACGAGATATTGAAGCAAAAAATTATCCTTAATTTTGAATTAATGTAAAACGCTGTGCAGCAGCATGCAGATATAGGCAGGACGGCTCGCGCGCCTATTGGCTGCCCTGCGGCAAACAGCAGCAGCCTATCGAGAGAGGTGCTGCGTGACATAATCCTATGGGGGCATTTCGCGCCCATTTCGTCACGTCCAGCCAGAAAAGGGCGCAATTTCGCCCTATAAATATAGCTTGATAAGGCTGGTACACTGATTTTCATCTCTTCAGCGAAGCATCACGCATCGCTGGATCCGGAGTGAGAAGCCACTCCGTCTGAGAAAAAGCACACAGCGGGACGAGCCATTGAGTCTGAAGTCGCTGGCATCGCCGCCTTTAGCCGCCGTACCTGCTACGCTTTCCGGCGTTATATCCTTTTCAAACTGTGTGTGTGTGTGTTCGCCGCTGCGACACACATTTTTTCACTGTCTATCTCTCTCTGCTAAAAGAGCTGCGTCTTTTTCAAGATGCAAAGATCCTGCAGCTCGAGCCGAGCCACACTCAGCGACGGGGACCGTCATGTTATCTGCGTTTCCTGCCTGGGTGAGGATCATGCGGCTCTCGCTCTCGTCGACGGCGGATGCCCTCACTGTGAGCTACTGCCTATGGTGACTCTGAGGACTCGCCTGGCATCCTTCTCAGAGCCTGCACTTCAGCCCGCTGTAGCGCCGCGCCGTAAAAAGCGCCGTGCTCAGCGCGCTCCCGAGCTTCTCCTGCCCGCCAAAGCTCGCCGGTTCGCCCGCCAGCTTCGCCGGCATCGCTCGAGTCCCTCACCGACAGACAGCGGCCACCGTCTGCCGCCGCTTCCTCCATTGAGGTCGACGAAATAGCCCCGAGCCTTCTCCAGCCCGTGATAGCTCGCCGGTTCGCCCGCCAGCTTCACCAGCTTCACTCGAGTCGCTCGCTGATGGACAACGGCCGCCGCGCGCCGCCGCTTCCGCCATTAATGACGAAGAGATAGCTGCATCTGTAGAGAAGGCCAGGTTCAAAACCGCGGCTAGCTTTCTTTACGTTATAAGAAAGCTACCCCGCCCCCCGTGGGCATGCGTCACCGGCGAAATGAGGAAAGAGTGTGTTTTTAGTCCCGCCGAGGCCGGGCCAATCTCCTTTTCTCAAACATTTCTCAGCTCCTCTTGGTTTGAGCGGCTGAAAATGTCAATATTGCAGCAATGAGCCTGTTGTATTACACGCACGCCTGCAAACAAACGCCGACGCACACAAAACTGTGATGACGCTCTTTATGCGCTTGGGCTATTTTAAGCTTTTGTCGTTTCCCCCTGTGGCTCAGTGGCGAAACCCAAAGCCTTCGCACGGGAGACCCGTGTTCGAGCCCAGCTCTCGCAGCGGATAAAAATTTAGTCTCGCCGCAGCCAGACTTACACCCAAACTTTTTCACTCGTTCAGTTCCAAGAAAATGCGACTGTTCCAGTGTATTTTGCAGTAAACAAGCCGGTAACATGGCCCGCTTGTCTGCACACAAATGCCGTTTCCACGGCGACCCAGAAAAATCATGTAAGCAGTGTATTTTCTGGTATTCCGGCCACAGCCGATGGTGTTATGAGTGTATTAAAAATGCCACAGCCCAGTGTTCATTTCTACACACAAACACAGCCCGCCAAAGTGCAGGGCTCGCACAAATGAGTTCGACTCATGTCAATTGTGCATTAATTATAGTGAATGTGCCCACAACCCAGTGCCCGCAAACACTACACACTGCATGTGCCACGTTTTCTGTAAAAGAAACCAACACACATACAGTCAGCTAAGGCCCACGGTGTTTAAGTCTCGCCGCGGCCAGACTCTACCGAAACTTTTCGCTCGTTCAGTTCCAAACAATGTGACTGTTCCAGTGTATTTTGCAGTAAACAAGCTAGTACCACAGCCCGCTTGCCTGCACACAAACGCCAGCTTTAAGGCGACCCAGATAAATCCCAAAAAGAGTGTATTTTCTGGAATTCCAGGCCACCGCCGATGGTGTTATGAGTGTTGTAAGAATGCCCACGTCTCAGTGCCCATTCCCACACGCAGACACAGCCCGCCACAATACAGGGCTAGCAAAAAAAAAAAAATAAATAAATCGACTCATGTCGATTGTGCAATAAATGTAGTGTACGTGCCCACAACACAGTGCCCACAAACACTACATGAAGCATGTCCCACGGTTTCTGTAAAAACGAAACCAACACATTTTCAGTTGGCGCGAGCCGACAGTGTTCTCAGTGCAGCGAGTGTGCCCGCTATCCCGCGCCCACATTCCCTCACAGACATGCCGAACCCCACGGGGCTCGCCCCGGTCGCCTTCTCTCCACATCCCGTCAGAGAGAAGCCTAGCGTGGTCAGGCTGCCCGCTGTGATCAGCGCGCCCCCCGCCTCGCACACTATAAACACAGTGTCTATTTCTCAGCACACCGGAGCTCTCCGGCCGCCGCTATATCACGGCCAGAGCCCAGATTTCATTCTACCTCTAGCTTTTCATGCAGATGCGTGGGCAAAGCTTCCCGGGGTATCAGAATGGGTGCTGAACACTATAAAAAGAGGCTATTCGCTGTAGTTCGCTCGACACCCCCGCCGTTGCGCGGCGTGAGTCGAAACGACGGTAAAAAATGAAGTATCTCACCTACTTCGAGCCGAGATAGCGAAACTACTGAGCAAAGGGGCTATAGAACCTTTATCTCAGGCTCAGAGCGAAGGGGGTCTATCCAGCAGGTATTTTCTGGTACCGAAAAAAGACGGGGGTCTCAGACCCATTCTAGATCTGCGACGGCTGAACAGAACGCTCACGAAGCGTCAGTTCAGAATGATTACAACCAGGAAAATCCTCGCGCAAGTGCGCCAAGGAGACTGGTTCATGTCGATAGATCTAAAGGACGCTTATTTTCAAATACAAATAGCGTTACGTCACAAGCAATTCTTGAGATTTGCCTTCGAAGGCCAGGCATACCAATACAAAGTCCTGCCGTTCGGCCTGTCCCTGGCACCCCGTACTTTTACGAAGTGCATGGACGCGGCTCTCGCAGCCCTGAGACTTCAGGGCATGCGAATTTTGAACTACTTGGACGATTGGCTGATTCTAGCTCGATCACAATCAGAGCTCATAGAACACAGGGCCACATTACTCGAACATCTCGAGAATCTGGGTATCACAGTCAATTGGGCGAAGAGCTCGCTGTCTCCCAGCCAGAAAATATCTTTTCTGGGAACAGTGCTGAACTCGCTATCTATGACAGCCCATCTGTCGCCAGAGCGCGCACAGGACACGCAGCGCACCGCGAAATCTTTTCGCCGCGGCTCAACTGTCCAGCTCAAAAGGTTTCAGAAAATGCTGGGTCTCATGGCCTCAGCAGCTTCAGTGCTCCAGTTGGGGCTGCTTCGCATGCGCCCACTGCAGCTATGGCTGAAAGCGCGGGTTCCGCCCAGGGCATGGACCGCTGGTCGTTTCGCCTCCGGGTCGGTCTGAAATGCGTCTCAGCTTTGGAGCCTTGGAAGAAAACCGACTGGTACCAGTCAGGTGTGAGTCTGGGGACTCCCTCGAGCGTGAAGGTGGTGTCCACGGACGCCTCCACCTCGGGATGGGGAGCACTGCTCGAGGGCAGACCGTTCTTTGGCCAGTGGTCAGAACGGGAAAAGCTCCTACATATAAACTGTCTGGAAATGATGGCAGTCGACAACGCGCTGCGGCGCTTCTGTCCCCAGATAAGGGGTCACCACGTCTTGGTCCGGTCGGACAACATGTCAGTGGTGGCGTACATAAATCATCAGGGCGGCATCAAGTCCCGAAACCTTTACAGGCTGACGGAGTGCCTCCTGGTCTGGGCTCAGCACAACCTGCTTTCACTGAGAGCAGCGCACGTGCCTGGTCACCTGAATCTGGGACCAGACAGGCTGTCCAGAGACAATGTCCCAGCAGGGGAATGGTCGCTGCACCCGCAGACGATCCAACTGCTGTGGGAGACATTCGGCAGAGCGCAGGTGGACCTGTTCGCGTCCAACGAGAACGCTCACTGTCCGAAATATTTCTCCAATAGCAAGGACGCGCTGGCCTACGTTTGGCCCCGCTGTCCCCTCTATGCTTTCCCCCCCATCTCGCTCCTGCCTCAAATGCTGGAACGGATCAGGGAAAATGGATGCCCAGTGCTGCTTGTGGTTCCGCTCTGGACCCTGCACGCATGGTGCTGCTTGTGGTTCCGCTCTGGACCCTGCACGCATGGTGCTGCTTGTGGTTCCGCTCTGGTCCCTGCACGCATGGGCCATCAACGGGTACCCGCTATCCTCCCGGAGGGAGTGCTAAACACGATCACGCAGGCAAGGGCCCCGTCTACAAGACGGCTCTACTCCTAGAAATGGTCTGTGTTCTCTGCCTGGTGTCAAGCTCAGGGCTTTTCACCCGTAGACTGCGGGGTCACGGAAGTGCTTTCCTTCCTTCAAGAGCTGCTGGATAAGGGCAGAACCCGATCCACGCTCAAAGTGTACGTGGCGGCTATAGCAGCGTTTACAAAACCTGTGTCTGGCCAGTCACTGGGGAAGAACGACCTAGTCGTGCGATTCCTCAAGGGAGCTCGGAGGTTGAACCCTCCTAGACCTCCTTCAGTCCCGGTGTGGGACCTTTCTACGGTTTTGGAAGCCATGAAAGGTACCCCGTTCGAGCCAATCCATTTGTCAGACATGAAGCATCTGTCTTTCAAAATGGTGTTTCTTTTGGCTCTCGCTTCAGTGAAGCGCATAGGGGACTTACAAGCGCTTTCAGTAAGCGCATCATGTATGGATTTTGGGCCTAATGACTCAAAAGTCATACTCAAACCGAGGCACGGGTACGTGCCCAAATCCCTCAACACACCGTTCAGAGCCCAGGTGATTTCCCTGTGTGCTCTCTCGGTTCAAGATGAGGAGGAGGATGCGAGTCTCCTTTGCCCTGTCAGGGCACTGAGAGCTTATCTGTCCCGCTCGTCTGCCTTCAGGCAGACCGAGCAGCTCTTCGTTTTGTTTGGCGGACGTTCCAAGAGACTGGCCGCATCAAAACAGAGCCTATCCAGATGGATAGTCGATGCCATAGCACTGGCTTACACTTCTAAGGGCCTGCAGTGTCCTTTGGGTGTCAGAGCGCACTCCACGAGAGGCGTGGCCTCGTCGTGGGCATGGTATAGTGGCGTTACCTTGCAAGATATCTGTACGGCTGCGGGCTGGGCCTCGCCGTCTACATTTATAAGGTTTTATAACCTAGAGGTTCCCGACTTACAAGCCAAGCTTCTGTCGGTATAGAATTCAGTGATATCTGCCCCGTTGTGCCGGCCCAGATGCTGAGTTTTGCTTGTGCATCGCTCACTGAGCGATAACACGGCTCGATGGGTGTATTATGCACTACATGAGCCCCGGGCTACTGCCCCTGGGACTTTGGTGTCGGATCCCAGTACGCACGGCGTTTTGCATTGTGTTCCCCATAGCGTAAGATATTACGCAGTACGAGAGATACTCTCGTAAGAGAACGTACTCGGTTACTAACGTAACCTCGGTTCTCTCTAGAGAGGGAACGAGTACTGCGTATCTTGCCGTGCATACACAGCTCTGGTTCGCTTCGGCGATGAAAACCAGTGTACCAGCCTTATCGAGCTATATTTATAGGGCGAAATTGCGCCCTTTTCTGGCTGGACGTGACGAAATGGGCGCGAAATGCCCCCATAGGATTATGTCACGCAGCACCTCTCTCGATAGGCTGCTGCTGTTTGCCGCAGGGCAGCCAATAGGCGCGCGAGCCGTCCTGCCTATATCTGCATGCTGCTGCACAGCGTTTTACATTAATTCAAAATTAAGGATAATTTTTTGCTTCAATATCTCGTGGAAAAGAGGTTTTCCCCATAGCGTAAGATATTACGCAGTACTCGTTCCCTCTCTAGAGAGAACCGAGGTTACGTTAGTAACCGAGTACGTTTTTAAAGGGCAAAGAAAACCTGCCTGAAATCAATAGACACACGTGAAGCCAGACAATACACTGATACACAAACTCAAGATGGGAACTAAAAAGATGTCTGATTTAGCACACCCTTCACTTTACAAGATATATATAAAAAATATATTTTTACTGCAGTTACTTTCATTTCCTCTGAAGCTCGTCCAGACCAGAGGAAACAGAGATATTCAGGTCTGTCATTAAAGCAGTGTTCATCCTTTGGCTTAAGCGAAATGATATATTTTTCCATAGTTCACTGAAACCTCTCTGCTTATGTCCTGCGACCTGGACACAGCTGTTCCCTGACACTGCTTGTTAGAAAATGAAAAGGATCAACAAAATAAGAATTTAACCCAAAAGACTTAGGTGGCAAAATATGAACAACACAGCAGCTTATTTGCATTGGATATTTCCTCATTCATATGGTTGATCTTGTTTGCCTCACATGACAGAATTTGATAGTTGACACATTTACAATGAAACATGCTCCAATAAAATTTTTCACCAGAACACACTTCAATTTGCCAACACAAACCTGTTTATGTCATTCTTGGAAGACCAACCTGAATGATCGTTTAGATTCAGTCAAGACAAACCTGTCTGAATAATTTCCACTGAACAGTTAGTCAACATAGCCTAAAGCTAATTCCCACAAAAAATTGTTCCCACAATTTAATCTTACACTCCCCCAATAGGCATGCTAATACTTGTTTATTAAAACAATGTCATTGTCTGCTAGTATGGATTTATAAAACAAACAAAAAATCAAGACAGATTTTGCTTCACAAAAACAAGGAATCTACATGAAACAAAGTGACATCTTGTGGCTACATACATAAGCACTTTACTAATCAGTAAACATCACAGATCAGCATGATAAACACTATAGAATTTACTAATACATGTAAGGTATTTTGTATTTAAGATAAGGATAAAAATATGATGTGGCATAAAAAAGCTAATGACGTTGTGCTACTTAGTGGCGTTTGCTAAGGCAAGCAGCTCGTATCTGTTTTTCAAAACCCCTAAACGTAAGGAATAAACTTGTGTGGGGCATAAATCACGCCTCAAATTGTGCATTTAATTCAACACTTAAATATTATTGATAATAATTTCATCATGACGACATTGCAGTGAACTATACTGCCTTTTTTTGCACACCTTGCATAACTGTCAAGCATTATGTTGACAGATTTGGTGTTGTTGTTCAGACGAAATTAAAAGCTTAATCCATTTATTAACTTTAGGCTAATTCATGACTCATGCTAAAAAATAAAAAAAAATAAAAAAAAAATAAAAAGGGCAGGGATTTCAAATACAGCTAATGGCTACTTGTGTCATCACAAACGTCTTGTAGAGAAACTCCAGATACTAGAGCTTTAGAAGCCGCTATACTCCTAGTACAATGATGTCACGGTAGACGTATTCACTGGTTCCTTCTTGTCTTGTGTTTATGTTGTTGTATGAATGCACGTGTGCTAGAGGCGTGTGTAAGAGGCGTGTCTGTGTGTGTCATTACCTGATCCGCTCCAGCTGACCATCATTACTTCACCAGCTGCAGTCGATCTCACCATGCTACATATACTCACCACTGTTCTCTCATCTTTGTCAGAGCGTTGTTCGATGTTTCCCTGTCTGGTCTTCTGGTTCGTGTTCCTGCCTGGTGTTCCTGTTCGTCGTCTTCATTGTGGATTATTCGTCTCACCGTCTGTCTGCACTTCACCGGATTCTGACCATCGAAGTCCCTGCGTCACCACTTCACCATCTGACTTTCTGTTCTGGACTCTGTTTACTGCCCAATAAATCGTGTGAACTCGCGTTTGCTTCCTGTCGTCAGTTATTATGACAGAACGCTCTGACCAAGGTATGGAAGCAGCGAGCGCCTCTCACTCTTCATTAGAAGAATTTATTCATCACAGTATCCGAAGAATGGATTCGCAGGAGAGGGATATTGGAGATACGGGCAGAGCAGTTCAAGTCCTGGTGACGCAGGTGTCCGAGCTCACCCAGCAGATCCAACGCCTACGGATTCCCACTGCGCCGCCCACACCAGCCGTTCCTCCGGTACCACCAGGAAGCCCCTCCCAGTCTGAACCACGGCTACCTACCCCAGAAGCCTACTCAGGTGAACCATCGCACTGCAGAGCATTTCTTACTCGGTGTTCCATGCACTTCGCGCTTCAACCCCGCAGGTTTCAGAACGAACAAACCAAGGTGGCGTTCGTGTTAACTCTGCTGACTGGGAGAGCGGCGCTTTGGGGAACGGCGGTGTGGGAGAACCAACACCCGTGCTGCACCTTGTTCCAGACACTCTCCGCTGAAATGAAGCAAGTATTCGACCGAGCGGTCTCGGGAAGGGAGGCGGCCAGAGAATTGGCCGAGCTTCGGCAAGGAGAGAGGTCCGTCTCCGATTACTCAATGGAATTCCGGACCCTGGCGGCGGAGTGTGGATGGAACGAGGAGGCGCAGTGGGATATGTTCCTGCATGGGCTGGCTGACCACGTCCAGAAGGAGATCTACGCCCTGGATCTTCCCACCACTCTCAATGGACTGATCGATTTGGCTCTGCGGGTGGACAGTCGACTATCCAGAGTCGAGCGTCGGATGACGTCCACCCGCAACCTCGGGGGGTTCGACGGTCCAAGATCCAGTGGCAGGGACGTGGTCAGCCCCACCTACGACCACGATCACGAGCCCATGCAGGTGGGTAGAGCTCGGCTTTCCCGAGAGGAGAGGGAGAGGCGGAGATCCCAGGGCCTTTGCCTGTACTGTGGGGGAGCCGGACATTTTGCCCACAGCTGTCCGGTAAAAGGCCAAGCCCGATAGTAAATCTGAGGCTACTATCGGGTGGGATCTCCGCCAGGAAGACCTCATCTACGACTACATCGACCTCCACCCTCCTCTCGGTAAGACTAAGATGGTCAGTCCACCAGCACGATTGTCGAGCACTGTTGGATTCGGGGGCCGAAGGTAATTTTATGGACCATAACTTTGCACGCAGATTTCAAATTCCTCTCAGACCCCTCACTCATCAGATTCCAGTGCACGCACTCAATGGTCAGGAACTTCCCACTATTTCACTATCCACTGAAGAAATCACTCTCATCACCTCGGGAAACCACACAGAAACCATTTCATTCTTTATTCTGGACTCACCCTTGGCACCTGTTGTTCTTGGACATCCATGGCTCATCCGACACAACCCCCGAGTGGACTGGATTAACAAGTCTGTGCTGGAGTGGAGCAAGGAATGTCATAAGTCTTGTCTCTTGTCTGCTTGTTCGTCTGTACCTGTTTCTGTGTTTCAGGAGGAAGCAGGGGATCTGTCTAACGTGCCCGCGGAGTATCTGGACCTGAGGGAAGTGTTCAGTAAGTCTCGCGCTGCTTCTCTCCCTCCGCATCGTCCCTACGACTGTGCTATAGACTTACTGCCAGGTACGTCTCCGCCTAAAGGCAAGTTATATTCACTTTCGATTCCCGAAAGAGAGGCCATGGAGAAATATATTTCTGATTCTCTAGCAACCAAGTTCATTCGCCCTTCCTCTTCTCCAGCGGGGGCGGGGTTCTTTTTTGTGGGGAAGAAGGATGGTTCTCTGCGACCTTGCATTGATTACCGAGGGTTGAATAACATCACGGTAAAGAATACTTATCCTTTGCCGTTGATGTCTTCAGCCTTCGAGAGGTTGCAGGGAGCATCCATCTTCACGAAATTGGACTTACGTAACGCTTATCATTTGGTCCGCATTAGGGAGGGGGATGAGTGGAAAACTGCTTTTAACACCCCCAGGGGGCACTTTGAATACTTGGTCATGCCGTTCGGGCTGTCCAACTCCCCAGCAGTTTTCCAGGCACTGGTCAATGATGTGTTGCGAGATATGATCGATCAGTTCATTTATGTCTACCTGGATGACATATTGATTTTTTCTTCGTCTCTCCAGGAACATGTGCAACACGTCCGGCGAGTGCTTCAGAGGTTGCTAGAGAATGGGCTTTTTGTCAAGGCGGAGATATGCGAATTTCATGCACAGTCTGTTCCTTTTCTAGGGTACATCGTGTCGTCTGAGGGAATGCGGATGGACCCTGAGAAGATTAAGGCTGTGGTAGATTGGCCAAGTCCAGATTCCCGCAAGGCCCTGCAGAGGTTTCTGGGGTTCGCCAATTTTTACAGGCGGTTCATTCGCAACTTCAGCCAGCTAGTCGCGCCTCTGACTGCCTTGACCTCCCCCAGAACTACGTTCAGGTGGTCTGACACAGCCGAGGCTGTGTTTAAGAAACTAAAAGGCCGCTTCGTTTCAGCCCCCATTCTCATTACCCCTGATTCTTCACGTCAGTTCGTGGTGGAGGTCGACGCATCAGAGGTGGGAGTAGGGGCGGTGTTATCCCAGCATTCACCTGTAGACGACAAGATGCACCCTTGCGCGTTTTTGTCCCATCGTTTATCCCCGGCCGAAAGAAATTACGACATTGGCAATAGAGAGTTGTTGGCAGTCAAGTTGGCGTTGGAGGAGTGGCGCCACTGGTTAGAAGGGTCAAGGGTACCTTTTATCGTCTGGACTGATCATAAGAACCTCGAATATATCAGAACTGCTAAAAGATTGAACTCCAGGCAGGCTCGGTGGGCACTTTTTTTCGGTCGTTTTGATTTTTCCCTATCATACCGTCCGGGGTCCAAGAACATCAAACCCGACTCGCTATCTCGTATATTTGATTTTTCCGAACGCCCGTCCACTCCCGAGTGTATTTTACCCAAAACCCTATTTGTTTCAACACTCACATGGGAGATCGAAGCGAAGGTCAGGAAAGCCTTAGAAGGGGTAACGCCTCCGCCCGGGTGCCCACCGAATCGTTTATTTGTGCCGGAGGGATTACGGTCAGACGTTATCCAGTGGGGTCACAGTTCCATCATAGCTTGTCATCCAGGAGTTAATCGCACTGGGTTCCTAGTCAAGCAACGATTCTGGTGGCCACTTATGGCTCGTGACGTTCACGATTTTGTTTTGGCTTGCTCAGTTTGCGCCACTGGTAAGTCTTCCAATCGACCCCCAGACGGGTTACTCCAGCCGCTGTCGGTACCTTCGAGACCCTGGTCCCATATCGCTCTAGATTTTATTACTGCCCTCCCACCCTCCCAGGGTAACACAGTAGTTTTGACTGTGGTGGACCGATTCTCGAAGGCGGCCCATTTCATTCCCTTACCCAAATTACCCTCAGCTAAGGAGACAGCGGTTACGATCGTAGATCACGTCTTTCGGTTACATGGCCTCCCGCAAGACGTGGTTTCCGACAGGGGACCCCAGTTTGTGTCCAAATTTTGGCGAGAATTTTGTAGATTACTGGGGGCGACGGTTAGTCTGTCTTCTGGGTTTCATCCCCAGAGCAATGGGCAAACTGAGAGAGCCAACCAAGATTTGGAGAGAACGTTGCGATGTTTGGTTTCCAAGAATCCTTCCTCCTGGAGCCAACAACTGTCTATGGTGGAGTACGCGCACAACACGTTGCCAGTGTCAGCTACGGGCCTTTCTCAGTTTGAGTGTAGTGTAGGTTACCAGCCACCTATCTTTCCCAGTCTGGAATCCGAGGTTGCGGTTCCCTCCGCTCACGCCTTTGTCCAGAGGTGTCACCGCACCTGGACTAGAGCCCGGGAGACTCTACTCCAGGTGGGGGCGCGCACCAAGGCCAAGGCCGATCGCCACAGGTCAAGGCCTCCCGTATACGTCGTTGGTCAAAAAGTGTGGCTTTCAACTAAGAACATTCCTCTTCGCACCGTCTCTAATAAACTTGCACCCAAATTTATTGGCCCGTTTACTGTCACTAAGATCATTAGTCCGGTGGCAGTCCGCCTCAAATTACCTCCCGCGTACAGGAGGGTTCATTCCGTGTTCCATGTATCCAAAATCAAACCCGTATTTCATTCCCACATTAATCCGCCAGTCCCGGTTCCTCCCCCACCGCGACTCGTAGATGGGGAGACCACATATTCGGTCAACCGTATTCTGGACTCTAGGCGGAGGGGACGCGGATTTCAGTACTTGGTGGACTGGGAGGGTTACGGTCCGGAGGAGAGAAGTTGGGTTCCTGCTAGAGACATCCTGGATCACTCCCTTATCGATGATTACAATCGACAGGTAGGGGGGCCTGGGAACGCCAGGAGGCGTTCTTAGGAGGAGGGGTACTGTCACGGTAGACGTATTCACTGGTTCCTTCTTGTCTTGTGTTTATGTTGTTGTATGAATGCACGTGTGCTAGAGGCGTGTGTAAGAGGCGTGTCTGTGTGTGTCATTACCTGATCCGCTCCAGCTGACCATCATTACTTCACCAGCTGCAGTCGATCTCACCATGCTACATATACTCACCACTGTTCTCTCATCTTTGTCAGAGCGTTGTTCGATGTTTCCCTGTCTGGTCTTCTGGTTCGTGTTCCTGCCTGGTGTTCCTGTTCGTCGTCTTCATTGTGGATTATTCGTCTCACCGTCTGTCTGCACTTCACCGGATTCTGACCATCGAAATCCCTGCGTCACCACTTCACCATCTGACTTTCTGTTCTGGACTCTGTTTACTGCCCAATAAATCGTGTGAACTCGCGTTTGCTTCCTGTCGTCAGTTATTATGACAAATGAGCCCTAACCACCAAAGGGCATGGCTGGTCAGAGGACTCATAAGCCGGAGAAATAGCCTCGACTATCCACTTGCTCACCATCTGCTTAGAAGCAGGAAGACCCTTCTTGGGTGATCCAAAGCAGAGCAATAATTGGTCGGATTTTCTCAACAGAGAAGTCCGATGAACGCACGTGTCCAGTGCTCGCACTGGGCACAAGAGGTTCAACCTTTCCTGGTCCGATGAAGTAAACGGGGGAGAAAAGAAAGCCTGTAGCACAATAAGCCGCGGAAAAATGGTAGGCACCTTAGGAACATAACCATGCTTAGGATATAAGAATGCCTTGAACATCCCTGGTGCGAATTCAAGTCAGGTGGGGGAAACCGAAAGGGCCTGAAGGTCACCAACTCTCTTAAGGGACGAAATAGCTAGCAGAAAAATTGTCTTCAAAGTGAGGAATTTCTCTGAGACTGAATCTAAGGCCTCGAAGGGAGCCCGAGATAGGCCTTTTAAAATTGCCAGGTCCCAAGCCGGAACCCTAGTGCGAGTTGCAGGCCTCAGCCTCAAGGTGCCACGAAGGAAACGAGTGATCAGGGGGTCTCGACCCAAAGATGTACCACCCAGCAGGGCTTGGAAAGCCGCAATGGCCACCACGTAGACCTTAAGCGTGGAAGGACATAAACCTGATGCAAAGCGCTCTTGCAGAAACTCAAGTACTGTGTTGACCGAACAGTTAACTGGATCCCACTGACGCTGGTGACACCAAGAAGTGAAAACTCTCCATTTCAGTGAATATAGTTTCCTCATAGCGGGAGCTCTGGAGCTTAGTGTCACCGGGTGAGACAAAGAGGAACTTTTAAACCGGGATTTGTTGCACGGGGGAGCGACTTCCGATGTAACACCGGGCCGGTTCCGGTGGCATGTCATGGCCGCCAGTGTTGACGAGCGCCAGCTGTGGGCACTAATCAGGCCGTTATCAGTGAGCACATGCGGGAAGAGGGATATATAAGGAGAAGTTTGAAGACATGGGTGTCGTTGTTTTTGTTTCCTTGGTGCTTGGGTTTCCACGTCGGGCTCCCTTGGCGTTTTTGTCAGCAGACAGCAGAAAGCAGCAACCGCAGTGCATACAAGTGTGGGGATGTTAACACATTGAAGACGGGTGAGTGCCCGTCATATGGAACTGAGAGAACAGAGTGATTAAGGGCAGCGCTGAAGATCCATGCTGTTACCAAGGAGAGAAGTTAAGTACACTTTTTGCATCAACATACAAAAGGGGATGTTAAGAAGATTTACCAAGAACATTCTGAATACTGATTTGCACTGGCTGGCAGCATATGTTGTCTCTCTCGTTGTGAGTCTTAGAGACCAAGGAAGGAGCTGGGCTTTATAGGATTGCTCTTGAAACCTGATACCCCTGTGTAGAAAGCCATTGGTGGATTGTCTGACCCTGCAAAGATGGAGTGAAGGCCTGTTATTCACGAGAGGTGATGTGGCATTGCAGTGTCTGAAAGTGTGAAGTGAGCACGTGTAAAGAGTTATACTATTGTTGCATGCACGAGTGTGGGAGACCAAATCATTACCATCATTCTATGATCTTTGTTTGGGGAAGCCGAACCAGTGGGGAATCAATCTAATCTGATCCGTTGATTGTAAAGTTGTGTCCAGGTTCCAACCAGTGGTGTAGTCTACGTGATACGCAGGTATACGCCGTATACCCACTAGAAAATGTCAAGGATTTCCGTATGCCCACTAGGAAATGTCAAAGATCTCCGTATACCCACTTTAAAAAGCGTGAGGATTCGTAACAACATCGTTTTGTGAAAGAACTTTCATTCATAAATTCACCCCGCCGTGACGTCTGTGTTTGCGCAGCGACACGGATCGAATCGCGGAATCCAGCAACAAATGTAACTTAGCCTACTGTAAAGCGGAACGTCACGCAATTTGGCCATTTTTGAATGAATAAATCAAAAGTAATGATACAATGAATCAAATCTCGATATGTACTAAGTGTCTATGAATATTAAAGCTCAAAAAGAAATAAACTCTGAATGTTCTGCGTGTTTCTGTGAATGAGCGCTCAATGTGTGCTCTACTACACACTGACGCGTGCGTGACACTCGTGGTGTTTTCAGCGTCTATGAGGAGGACATGCACACATTTGAACTTCATTGCAGAGCTTATATGAGAGTCACTTCACAAGAATTTTACCATTTCATTTGATAAAACTATCGTCATTCATTCGTATCATATACACACTCACAAACTTTAAAGTCTTCATGACAACCTGTCAAAATCAAAGTTTTGTATAACTTGAAGAAAATATAACATAAATATATTACTATTGCACAGTAGAGTATACTTCAAGTAGGCCTAATAATAATAATAATAATAGTTTATTAAAACACACAGAAGCTCAGAAGGAGGTTGGGGTTGGGGGGGGGGGGGGGGTTGGGGGGGTTGGGGGGGGTGCTGATATATCACAGTATACCCACTACAAAAAACTAGACTACACCACTGGTTCCAACCACCTGATGTGATATTGGAGGAAGGAGAAGTTTAGCTCTGTGTGTTGTTGGGAAGAGCTGCATTCTATTGCTGTCCTGTGGTAAGAGAAGACTCAGTTATTAACTGCTGGATTCTGTACTCACTATTGCTGTTCTGTGAACAGAGATTCTGCCGTCTGCCGCTGCATTCTGCTATTGCTGTCCTGTGGTAAGAGAAGACTCAGTTATTAACTGCTGGATTCTGTACTCACCATTGCTGTTCTGTGAACAGAGAGATTCTGCTGTCCGCCGCTGCATTCTTCTATTGCTGTCCTGTGGTAAGAGAAGACTCAGTTATTAGCTGCTGGATTCTGTACTCACCATTGCTGTTCTGTGGACAGAGAGATTCTGCTGTCCGCCGCTGCATTCTGCTATTGCTGTCCTGTGGTAAGAGAAGACTCAGTTATTAGCTGCTGGATTCTGTACTCACCATTGCTGTTCTGTGAACAGAGAGATTCTGCTGTCCGCCGCTGCATTCTGCTATTGCTGTCCTGTGGTAAGAGAAGACTCAGTTATTAACTGCTGGATTCTGTACTCACTATTGCTGTTCTGTGAACAGAGATTCTGCCGTCTGTCGCTGCATTCTGCTATTGCTGTCCTGTGGTAAGAGAAGACTCTGTTATTAACTGCTGGATTCTGTACTCACCATTGCTAGTTCTGTGAACAGAGAGATTCTGCTGTCCACCGCTGCATTCTGCTATTGCGGTCCTGTGGTAAGCGAAGACTCAGTTATTAACTGCTGGATTCTGTACTCACCATTGCTGTTCTGTGAACAGAGAGATTCTGCTGTCCGCCGCTGCGCCCTCACCGTCTGTCCTGAGAGGAGAAAGAGCCGGTTAGTAGTGGTTGGACTTCATTACTCGGAAGGAGAGTCTGCTGACTGCTGTGTCTGATCTGCTGCCGCTCTATGAGCTGAGAGATCCTGTGAACCATTACTTCGAAGGAGAGTCTGCTGACTGCTGTGTCTGATCTGCTGCCGCTCTACGAGCTGAGAGATCCTGTGAACCATTACTCTGAATGAGAGTCTGCTGACTGCTGTCCGATCTGCTGCCGCTCTACGAGCTGAGAGATCCTGTGAACCATTACTCGGAAGGAGAGTTTGCTGACTGCTGTCTGATCTGCTGCCGCTCTACGCGCTGAGAGATCCTGTGAACCATTACTCGGAAGGAGAGTCTGCTGACTGCTGTGTCTTTTCTGCTGCCGCTCTACGAGCTGAGAGATCCTGTGAACCATTACTCCAAAGGAGAGTCTGCTGACTGCTGCGTTCGATCTGCTGCTGCTCTGCGAGCTGAGAGATCTTGTGAACCATTGCTCTGAAGGAGGGATTGCTGACTGCTGTGTTCGATTATAAATAAAAAGAAGAGATTTTATGTGATCTGTTGTCTCGCCTGGTTGGTGTCTTTGGTGTCGGCTCCTCCGGAGTGTGGTTATTGACCCTTGGCCTAGGGGAACGGTTACATTAGAATGGTCTCAACAACCTCGGTTGAGAGACCACTCTCTATGAGTTGGACCCCCTCAGAGGCCAAACCCACAGTTTCCAAATCCCCTGCAATGTTGCAATGTTGCTGGGGATTGCTGAAAGATAGTACAATATTGGAATTCACTGCAGAACTCCTGGGAGAAGAGCAACAGGGAGAAATGCGTACAGACGTAGCCTCGGCCACGTCTGCACCATAGTATCCAGCCCCAAGGGGGCTGATTGAGTGTGGGAGAACCAGAGTGGACAGTGTGTCGTGTGCTGAGACGCAAACAGATCCACTTCTACCTGGCAGTAAAACTCCCATATTTGCTCCACCACCTCGGGGTGCATTCTCCAGTCCCCTGGCCTCAGCCCCTATATATCATATATATATATATATATATATATATATATATATATAGCTATAATCAGCCAGTCGTCAATGCAATTCAGAATGCGTATGCACTGCAGCCTGAACGGGGCCAGAGCTGCATCTACGCACTTCGTGAATGTGCAGGGTGATAGAGCTAGACCGAAAGGAAGCGCCTGATACTGGTGTTCTTTGTCCCTGAAAGGAAACCTCAGGAACCTCCTGTGCTGAGGGAGGATGGAGATATGGAAGTATGTGTCTTTAAGATCTATTGTGACAAACCAGTCCTCGGATCTGATTTGAGTCACAATCTGTTTAAGTGTTAGCATCTTGGACTTGAGTTCCAGCACCGAACACTCCAACAGACGAAGAACTAGTATATGACGCAGTTCTCCATCCTTTTTCAGGGCTCGAAATTAACTTTTTTACTTGGTAGCACTGGTGCTCCCAACTTCAAAAAGTTAGAAGCACCCACCAAATTTGACGTTTAGCTCTGCCAGTAGAGTGGAACGACCGGCAGCATTCTGGTGATTAAAAGCCTTAATAATCGATCCTGATTTGTTTTCCACACACTTGTCCCTGCATTTTTTTGTCCCTTGGCACTCTCTCCTTGTTTAACCAAGCTCTCGCGCTTAAAATGTATTGGTTTTCGGTGGTGGCTGATGGACACGGTCATCCTTTCTTGCCCTGTTTTTTTTTTTTTTAAGCTGTGATTTTTAACACTGTATTTCATAGCTTTGTAAGATAAAATCTTTCTTTGCTAAACCTAATAATTATTTTGGTATATCGTCATATCAATATCAAAAACTAGAATAAAAAAGTAGCATTAAAAAATTATTTTAACTAATTTTCTACCATATACAATCGAATACAATTAGCAGCTAGCTAACAACAACTTGACTTGCACTTTTTTTCTGGTTTCACCTCACTCAAGTCTAAACTAAAAGTTTTTTTTTTGGTAAGTTTTCTTCACATTGTCATATAAATCACCTGACAATACTGTAGTTTATTAAGGTTAAATCTTCCTAACCACTCTTACTAAAAATAAATGTGGTATGTACACTTACATTCTCATTTTAAGATAGATAGATAGAGTCTTTATTGTCCCATAGGGATAATCATTTTCACACATCGTTTTTTCCTTCTTTCATAGCACAGAAATATCACATGAGGAAACACATAGAACATGTAACACATATCCAAATACATATACAAACACACAAGACCCAGATAAACACATCAAATGTGAAAACTACAAGGCAACTGAAGTGGGAGGTGGCAGTATTACAGTTTGTTCAGCACTGTGATGGCGGTGGGGACAAAACTTTTTTTGAAATAGGCTTTAGTCCAGGTTAGTGCTCTGTATCTGCGACCGGATGGGAGTAGCATGAAGAATTTATTCAGGGGATGGTCTGTGTCAGCTGCTATTGCGCGTGCTAGGCGTGTGATGGCTGTGTCATTCATGTCTGATAGGCTGGGTGTGGGAAGATTGATAATCTTAGAAGCAATATGTGTGATTTTAGTGAGTTTGTTTTTGCAAGTGACGGTTAACATTGTGTAGAAACAGGTTGAGCAGTACAGCAGGGTGCGTTGAATGATGCTTTTGTAAAGTAGGAGCAGGAGATGTGGAACAACACAGAGGGCTTTCAGTCTGCGTATTACATGTAGTCTTTGTTGTGCACGTTTCTGGATGGCAGTGACATGTTCCATGAAATGGATTTTATTTTTTATAATGAGTCCCAGGTATTTAAAGCTACTGACCTGTTCGATTAGTTGACCGTGGATGTGGGTATGGTTCAGTCCAGGTGCTGATTTGGATGTGTACATGACCAACTCTTTTGTTTTGTCTGTGTTTATTTGGAGGTAATTGTTCTGACACCACTGTGAAAACTGTGAAATTGAGTCCTGATATGCTGTGATGGTATTGTTGTTGTTGAGTAATCCAACTATGGCAATGTCATCAGCGTATTTGTAGTAAGTAGTGACGGGTGATAGGCTATTGCAGTCGTTAGTGTACAGGGTGTAGAGGAAGGGGCTGAGAACACAGCCCTGTGGGGCACCAGTGTTGATGGTTGATGATGTTGTTGAGCCAATTCTGACGGTCTGCGGTCTATTGCTGAGGAAGTTATTGATCCAGTGAATGAGAAGTGGGGGGATATTTAGGTCATGTGATTTTTTGATGAGCTGGTGACGTTGGATTGTGTTGAAAGCGGAACTGAAATCAATGAAGAGGACTGAGGCAAAGTTTCCAGATGTCTGTAGGTGTTGAAGAATAGGATGGAGAAGGCATGCCACTGCGTCCTCCGTACCTCGTCTGGGTCTGTATGCAAATTGATGTGGGTCCAGTTGTTGTCTGACAGTTGGGAGGATGAGGTGGAGGATTAATCTTTCCAAACATTTCATGATTATGGGTGTGAGTGCAATCGGTCGGTAGTGGTTAGGCTCTAAGGGGCGTGGTTTCTTTGGGATTGGTGCAATGGTTGAGGTTTTCCATAGGGTGTGTATTGAGGCTGTCCTATACGATTCCCAGAAGATGGTGTGGAAGATGGGAGAGAGCTCCATGGCACAGAGCTTAAGCACCCTTGCTGGGATGCCGTCTGGCCCTGTTGCCTTGCCAGGTTTGCACCTGGCCAGCTGCTGTCGGACATCCTCCTCTGTGAAGGAGGTGACCCCTAGCGCTGAAGGCATCAGTTATATTACCATAACACAAATCCAGAGTGTTCTCTTTTCTTGTGGGAACATCCACGTATTGTTGGAAGGACGGCAGTACGTCATTGAGGATGCATTTATTAAAGTGGATCACAGACAGAATGTGTGTCGTCGCAGCAGAGCATGCGCCGGAAAGAAGCAAGAGGTGTTCTGAGTAACTGTGGTTTGATTTGTTAACATTAGTTAATGCATTAGGCTAACTAACATGAACCATGAGCAATACATTTGTTACTGTATTTATTAATCTTTGTTTGTTAATCTTAGTTAATAATTTTTTTTTTTACTTTATTCCAAAAAAAATGTTCATGTTACTTCACAGTGCATTAGGCTAACTAATGTTAAATACATCTTTTGATTTCAATTAGGCTACTATTAATGATTAAATTAACATTAACAAAGATTAATAAAGGCTGCTACAGGACAATCCAGGTGCGTGTTTCAGGTATGTATTCCTCTTCTCCTTCCACAAGTGACGGACAGAGCACTCACGGCTGGAGGGCTTCACTGCAAGCAGACAGGTGAGTATACAAGCACGTAATCCTCTTCTTCACAGGTGATAGGCCGAGAACTTACGGCTGGAGGACTTCACTGCAAAGCAGTCAGGTGAGTATACAGGCACGTAATCCTCTTCTTTACAGGTGACAGACAGAGAACTTACGGCTGGAGGGCTTCACTGCAAAGCAGTCAGGTGAGTATACAAGCACGTAATCCTCTTCTTCACAGGTGACAGGCCGAGAACTTACGGCTGGAGGACTTCACTGCAAAGCAGTCAGGTGAGTATACAGGCACGTAATCCTCTTCTTTACAGGTGACAGACAGAGAACTTACGGCTGGAGGGCTTCACTGCAAAGCAGTCAGGTGATTATACAGACACGTAATCCTCTTCTTCTACAGGTGACAGACAGAGAACTTACGGCTGGAGGGCTTCACTGCAAAGCAGTCAGGTGAGGATACAGGCACGTAATCCTCTTCTTCACAGGTGACAGACAGAGAACTTACGGCTGGAGGGCTTCACTGCAAAGCAGTCAGGTGAGTATACAGACACGTAATCCTCTTCTTCTACAGGTGACAGACAGAGAACTTACGGCTGGAGGGCTTCACTGCAAAGCAGTCAGGTGAGGATACAGGCACGTAATCCTCTTGAGGGGCCGGCAGACACAGAGCTTGCGGCGGGAGAGTTTCGCTGTGAACAGACAGGTGAATATACAAGCACGTAACCCTCTTCCTTCTATAGATGACCGGCAGAGAACTTACGTCTGGAGAGCTTCACTGCAAAACAGGCAGGTGAGTATACAGGCACGTAATCCTCTTCTTCACAGGTGACAGACAGAGAACTTATGGCTGGAGAGCTTCACTGCTAAGCAGTCGGTTGAGCATTCACCTACGTGTCCCTCTTCACAATGGGCTGTCAGATAATACACTCAAATATCTGTGGAGTACAACAGTGTTAGCCTCTTATGTCTTTAGCACGTGATAGAAACTCAGGTAAGTAATGGACATCCAGCGGGTTTAAGTTCACACTTCACACATCAAACCAGTGCATCACATCACTTCATCTCAGCATTCAGCGGGAAATACACATATAGAGGGCCGTCGCCCATTTTCTGACCTGACATTCACCTCAAGGAGTCCCGTAGACACGAGAGAGGAGGATGTAGATTGATGGGACTACTCACAGTCTCTCACAAACGATTTCGCTGTCCAGCGATTCCCTCCTTCCGGTTGAGTCGGCGTGCTCTTTCTCCCAAACTCACAGTGCCCGTTTGCCGGCCCCTCCGAGATCACAGTCCCCCAAAACAACACTCCTCTCTGGTCTGTACTCTCTCCTTTTATCCTCCCCTAATGGCAACGTGTCCCAATCGCGGGGCTTCAATTCCCTTATGCACAGCTGCCGGCGATTTTGATTAATCACCCTATTCGCGGGGATTTTTACGCTAACCCGGAACTAGCCCGGTGTTCCGCTGTTATGGGTCCGGCGGGAGGCCATCTCGGCGAACATTAGTTCCGCCTTACAAGGGAAAAAGATGGAATTTCGTCACCCCGTGACACAGACATCGTTAAAATAGTCCAAGTGACTACAGTGGCTCAATCTTAAGTTTATCAAACGACGAGAATACTTTTTGTGCGCAAAAAAACAAAAATAACGACTTTATTTCAACTATTCATTTCCTTCTCTGTGGGCCTCGAGTCAGTTCACTAGTGTAAAAGCTTAGAGCTTCTGTTGTTGTACGTCACACGCATCACCCACATGACCAGCGTCGGCCAATAGTGAGCCTACGTATGACGTAGCTCTACGCTATTACACTAAGTTAACTGACTAGAGGCCAACAGAGAAGGAAATTAATAGTTGAAATAAAGTCGTTATTTTTGTTTGTTTTTGCGCACAAAAAGTATTCTCGTCGCTTAATAAACTTAAAATTGAGCCACTGTAGTCATTTGGACTATTTTAACGATGTCTTTAATAACTTTTCGAGGCCGGCAAGTTTCAATCCTTTTGAAGCCTATGGAGGAGTATGGAGGAGCGATCCAGCTCTCAGATTTCATCAAAAATATCTTAATTCGTGTTCCGAAGATGAACGAAGGTCTTACGGGGTTGGAACAACATGAGGGTGAGTAAATACTGACAGAATTTTCATTTTTGGGTGAACTATCCCTTTAACTAATGTAGTTAACTAGAGTTTAATAAATTGAACTTTATTGTAAAGTGTTACCGATTTGTTATTCACCGATTCAGACGTCTCGTGAGTTCAGTGTTGGACAGATCAGTTGTTTTAAAGGGGTGGTAAAACACGATTTCACTTTTGTTACTTTAGCTAGTGTGTAATGTTGCTGTTTGAGCATAAACAACATCTGCAAAGTTACAGCGCTCAAAGTTCAAATCAAAGGGAGATATTTGCTTTTAAAGAAATCAATTTCTAAGGACTACAGCAAACGGCCGGTAGGGACTACACGACATTCCTCCAGGGTTGCTGACGTCAGTAACCCCAATATTTACATAAAACCCTCCTCCGAGAATACTAAATAAGGGCGAGGCCATTTTTGCTTTGGAGAAGAGTTGTTGTGGTATACTAGGCTGTTGTTGCTGCAATCCCGTCGAAACGCTGTTATTTTTTATCCAGATTGCAGGTTCACTTTGTTCAGCCTTCCTAGGGTCGGGGGAGTTAGGGATCAATGGTTAAGATTTATTTTTAACAAGGTCCCTCATAATTATTACCCAAATCACGCTCTCTGTGCTGCACATGGAGGGAAGCTTCCACAATCTTCGCGAGCTCAATGCAGGATTCGCACAACGGCTTGTCCTGAAAGATGGTTCCAACTTTAAGAACAGAAGCTGTTGTTTACGGGCCACAACCTGTAAGTATGATTTATTTTTCGTCGATGTGTTTTCCTGCAATAGTTCGTATTGTTAAAGGGGTGGTTGATTGCGATTTCACTTTTTTCACTTTAAATAGTGTGTAATGTTGCTGTTGGTGCATGAACAGTATCTGCAAAGTTGCTGCGCTGAAAGTTCAACGTAAGCTGAGATATCGTCTTTTAAAAATCAGGAAGTTTAATGCCTACTAAAACAACTCGAATGGGACTACAACGAGACTTCCCGGGTTTTATACGTAACTAACCCATGATCAACCCTCCCTCCGGAATATGCAAAAAAGGGGGCATGGCCATATTTCTGCAGCTTTGTCGAAGAGGAAGAGTTATAGTGGAGAGCAGTAGCCATGCCGTCGAAAGTGTGTTATTTTCACCCAGCTGTCAGGTCTTCTGTGTTCGGGCTTCCTATGGACGCTGTAGTTCGTCAACAATGGCTACAATTTATGTTTGATTATGTTCCAGAAAATTACAATCGTAATTTAGCTCTCTGTGCTTCAACAACAAACTGTTACTAAAGCATGAAGCAGTTCCAACTTTAAAACCAGAGGCAGCAGTTGTTGGGCCCCAACCTGTAAGTAAGACTTAATAATTTTAAATGTATTTGCATGTATAATTTTAGACGTAATGTTTTTGTTTTTATCAAGGACGTAAACAAATGCCAGCGCTGGCTTTAGTAGCCACTTAGTTATGCTATTTCGTGTGTCTATGACAAACGCGTACAAACATTTTGGACCTGAATTTTTAATTATGTACTAATTTTGTAAATGTATTTTCCATGCGGTTGTTCATTATATCGATAAAACAATAACTTTAAAAAACGGTATTACTCAGTCATTTATTCAGTTATATTAAATATTTGATCAGGAGAAAACCGTATCTCAAAAGCTAACAAGCAGCAGTAGCATTTTCAAGTAACAGCGTATCGAAATTCTTATATAATAATAGTAGAATAGAATAATAATAATACAAAAATGTACCATTCAGAAACGTTTTGTAAGAGCCGTGTTTGGAGAGGTTCTGCTTGACTCTCTTCATTGCCGCTTTCTGGGTCTGATTCTGGCTCAAGTATTGACACCATTATTTACATTTGATTGGAGCACATGCCACTTTCGCTCGTAAAGGTAATGGGCGTGAAGTCTCCGGACAACGTGCGCTACGCAGTTTAGCCAATTGCAACACACCGGCCCAACTAACCAATCTGAGCCCATTGCCTGTTTCTGAGGGAGTGGTTTCATAGAATCAGGAAGTCAACCGTTCGTTCAAATGACAGAGGAGAAAGCGGCTTACAATAAAGGTGAAATTTATGAAAAATAAGGCTTTAAAAAAAAAAAACACACACAAAGACGTTATATTGCACCTCATAAACACAATCATGCAAAGAAAAAAAGCAGTAAACCACCCCTTTAATTGTATGTTGCAGCAAGGAAGTAACGTTAAACAAATGACAACGCTGTTTGGCTCTGCAAACCAGCTTGTTAAATGCTCATTCAAACCTAACGTTACAAACTTTTTTAAATCTCAACAGCAAACTTGGAATTAGTGTAAATTATTCTTTGATTAGAGCTTTTATGTATTGTTTATCTACATGCTTGTTTATCTACAGGCATGCTAAACATGGTTCTGTGTTTGATTTGGCTAACTTACTGTAGTAACGTTAAAGCCAATGTTTAGTGTTCGTTTTGGGTTAATAGTTCTGGCAACAGATATTTGGCTACAATCGTTCTAAAAATACAAAAGTAACGGTGCCATACAGTCAGTAACGATCACTATAGATCCGCAGTCTTTACTCAAAACAAAAATCCCTTTGAGGACTGTAACGTTAGTATAATTTGTTAGAACGATTCTTGTTTATAAATATGAAGCTTATTTTTTGTAATACTATAATAATATCTAAATGCGTATCTAAAAAGTAATGAGAGAGAAACAACAACAAAAAACAAACCTTTCTGAAACGTCGTTTAACAGCCGTTCTTGAACAGGTTCTGCTCGATCATCTTCACTAACATTCTCTGGGTCCGATTGACGCCATTGTTTATAATACACCAAAGCACAAACTACCGGTAAAGTTAAGGGGCGTGACATTTCCGAAAAATGTGCACTAGGCGGTTAGCGAATCACAACACACTGGGCCAGCTAACCAATCTGAGCCCATTGCGTATTTTTGAGGGACTGGCTTCATAGAACCCGGAAACCATCAGACCGTTTTTACAAGGAGGGACAGAGCAGTGTAGAATAAAGGTAAAATATTGAAAAATAATGCAATTTTTTAAAAACTTTTTACCACCCCTTTAACCATTCATTAAATGGAATCAGTTCAAAGGAGTCATTAGTTTGCGAATCGCACATGTCATTAGCGGATGTGTAGGCTACGGCACGCATTGTTGTGTGATTATCCCAGCAGCTTAGGACATCACACAAGATTTGTGTCAACACAGAAAACATTTCATCACTGGATAGTTTGTTTTGTTTATTGAAATTGTGGTTTATGTCAGCTGAATGTGCGGAAAGCTTTTCAGAGAAGATAAGGCAACATTTTTTTTTTTTTTTGCACAATTCACACCCTGCGGTAATTCAGGAGAAAAACTACTATCTGCAGGACCCTACTCTACTATATAGAGATATATTTTGCAGTAGCTTCCGCGCAGCCAAAAAATCTACCAAGGGAACCAGCCCATCGAGGCTGGCCTCTGGTGTAATTGAGACAGCTAGTTCATGGACCTGAAGCATAATGGCCGGAACCACCCGAACTGACTGTTTTCGAACCCCCCTCAGAGGGCGCGAGTCTGACGCAATGTCGAGTTGACGCTGCGCCAGAAGCTCACCGGAGACCGCTGCGGCCCGAAGCACCATGGGTGGCGGGATTGGCAGAACAGTCCTCTGAGGGCACCGAGATGGAACGGGCACCGTATAATGAGGTGAACACCGCTCCACCCCGGTTGGGGCTGCCCTCACCGGTATGACGCTTTACTTTTGAGCCGAAGCCTTCTCAGCATGAAGAACGGTCCTCAGATCCGGCTTCTGCTTCAAAGGCTTTGGCTGCTGTGCTGCGTATGAGAAACTAAACGGCTGAAGCTGCTCAAGCCCAGCAGCCCCAGGAGTTTGGACATAACGAGGGAGAGATTTTTTAACCGCCTCTGACTGTAATTTGGCCTTCTGGAAACTCTCGACGACCGAATCAATCGCGTCACCGAAGAGAGCAAAAGGAACGATAGGAGCATCAAGAAGGAAAGCTGTATCTATCTCCTTGATCTCTGTCAAATTGAGCCAGAGGTGTCTCTCAGTGGCCACAAGGGCTGCCATAGACCGGCCAATTGCACTGGCGGTCTCCTTAGTAGCCCTGAGAGATAAATCTGTGGCCCGACGAAGTTCTCGAACCCCATCAGGCCCAACTCCCTCACTTCTGTCCAAATCCCCCAGTAGGTCAGCCTGATATGCTTGTGGCATTGCCACGAGTAAGGCTTTTTCCACGATCTAGACAGCTCGCTGTGCAGATCGGGAAAAAATGGAAGGCCCCGTGATGGAGGTGAAACAATAGAGGGAAGGAAGCGGACAAGCTTATTTTTAGGACAAGCGCCCCTTTTCTCTGCTGGCCATTCAATATTTAATTTATCTACAGCCTAAGTAATCACCTCCACCAGCTCCTCATACGCTGGGGAAAGTGATGGCGAATCCTCTTCCCCTATGATTGTGTCACTTTCAATGCTCAATACATATACCTCCTCGGAGGCACTGAAGCATTGGTCTCTCTACCCGGGCGGAAGAAACCGCGGCTTCCGAGACCAGAGAGAGAGAAATGGATCCCTCGGGAAAGGGAGGAGATAAGATCCGCGGACCCGTCTCCAACCCCGTAAAGAGATCCATTTGCGATCCCCAGGAATGCATTCTCCGCGCTGCCTCAGCAGACGCGGGTCCTGCACCCTAAGAACCGCGAGCCTGGCCACTTTCCTCGAAAAGCGACAGGCGGGAGCGGAGCATGCGAATCGAAAGCTTCTCACAATGCCGGCAATCAGCCCCTTCGAGGGCTGATACCGCATGCTCTACTCCCAAACACATCACACAAAGCTCGTGTGTGTCCCCACTCATTAAATAAAGTGAGCAGGGAGAAACACAGAGTTTGTGCAATTGTTTCACCATAGTGTTTAGATATAGTATATATCAGACAGACAACAGTAAATATAATAGACAGTTTGACACCGATCGCTTGCTGGGGCAACAGAAGCTAATGCCGGTTTCACCGGATGCGCTTTTATCTTTTCCTGGTCATGACGTCCTGGTCATTAGACGATCATTCTTTCCATTGGACTAGTTGACATGATGGATACATTCACGCTTGAAGTGTTCCCAAAGCGTCGTTGACGCATTGCGAGGCCCCCTTGAAAGGGAACCAAGGCTGCATCCGAAATTGCATATAGTAGTACAGGTTAAAAACAGCATGTGACAGGACAGGAGTAGTATGTCTGAATTCACAGTACACAGTAGGCAAAATAACCAGATGACCTACTACTTCCTGTGAGATTCTGAAGTGTTCATACGATGGACACTTTACTATCCCATGAGGCCATTGGAGAGGATTTATGAATGGTAGTGAAGCAATGTAACTGATGGTGTCACATATTTGACAACAAGGCAGATGTAGTACGTCCAGATTACATTCATACTATACACAATCATTCTAATTTATATATAGGACATACTTTTTTAGCCATTGTGAAGTAATTACTCAAAGAGACTCAAAATAAGTACCTACTCAAGAGAGTATGCGATTTCGGACGCAGCCAATATTATTTAAGCATGACTAGTTGTTATACAGAACGTTTAAAAGTTTGGGGTTAGTTGTCTATAATTTCTTTTAAAGCAATTAATACTTTTATTCAGTAAGGACACATAAATCAAAAGTGACAGTAAATAAATGTATAATATTGTAATAGATTTTTATTTCAAATAAATGCTGTTTACTCAACTCAAAGAATTCTGAAAAATGTATCAAAGTTTCCACAAAAATATAAAAAATATTTTCAACATTGATAATAAATCTTTCTCGAGCAGCAAATCAGCATATTAATGATTTCTAAAGGATCATGTGACACTGAAGACTGGAGTAATAATGCTGAAAATCCACCTTTGTGTTACAGGAATAAATTACATTTTAATTATATTACAATAGAAAACTGTTCTTTTTAATTTTAACAATATTTCACAAAAACCCTGTTTTTACTATATTTTTGATCAATTAAATGGAGCCTTGGGGAGCATGAGACTTCTTTCAGTCTTGAACGTAAAAAGTCAAATAAATATACAAATAATAAATACATATTTTTGCACGTAGGTTAATTGACCTTTGAACTCTGTCGAAATCTTGAAATGCCATTGTTGGGTGCTGTTCTTTAAAGACCCACTAGATGACATCAATCTGTAGACTGATTTTAAAGAGGTGGTTTACTGCTTCTTTTCTTTGCATGATTGTGTTTATGGGGTGCAATATAACATGTCTTTGTGTGTGTGTTTTTTTTTAAAAAAACTTATTTTTCATAAATTTCACATTTATTGTAAGCCGCTTTCTCCTCTGTCATTTGAACGACCGGTCGACTTCCTGATTCTATGTAACCACTCCCTCAGAAACAGGCAATGGGGTCAGATTGGTTAGTTGGGCCGATGTGTTGTAATTGGCTAAACTGCGTAGCGCACGTTGTCCGGAAACTTCACGCCCATTACCTTTACGAGCGAAAGTGCCATGTGCTCCAGTCAAATGTATATAATGTTTGAGCCAGAATCAGACCCAGAAAGCAGCAATGGAAGAGAGTCAAGCAGAACCTCCCCACGGCTCTTACAAAACGTTTCTGAATGGTTAATTTTATTATTATTATTATTATTATTATTATTCTATTCTATTCTTTTCTATTCTATTCTACTATTATTATATAAGAATTTCGATACGCTGTTACTTGAAAATGCTACTGCTGCTTGTTAGCTTTTGAGATACGGTTTTCTCCTGATTAAACATTTAATATAACTGAATAAATGACAGAGTAATACCATTTTTTAAAGTTATTGTTTTATCGATATAATGAACAACCGTTTATCTATTCACAAAACTTAGTTTACTCAGTGTATCGTTTTCTTTAGGTGTACACGTTTGTCTTATACACACAAAATAGCATCGAACTAACTGGCTACTATAAACAAACAGCATTGCCATTGGTTTACGTTCTTGATCAAATTGAAAAATGACGTCATAAAGTATACATGGAAAATACATTTACAAAATTAGTACATAATTACAAATTCAGGTCCAAAATGTTTGTACGCGAAATAGCATAACTAAGTGGCTACTAAATCCAGCGCTGGCATTTGTTTACGTCCTTGATAAAACTAAAACATTAAGTCTAAAATTATACATGCAAATACATTTAAAATGATTAAGTCTTACTTACAGGTTGTGGCCCAACAACTGCTGCCTCTGGTTTTAAAGTTGGAACTGCTTCATGCTTTAGTAACAGTTTCTTGTTGAATCTGGCATTGAATTTGTGGAGATTCTGGCAGCTGTCTTCCGTAAAATGCGCAGCACATAGAGCTAAATTACGATTGTAATTTTCTGGAACATAATCAAACATAAATTTTAGCCATTGTTGACGAACTACAGCGTCCATAGGAAGCCCGAACACAGAAGACCTGACAGCTGGGTGAAAATAACACACTTTCGACGGCATGGCTACTGCTCTCCACTATAACTCTTCCTCTTCGACAAAGCCGTAGAAATATGGCCATGCCCCCTTTTTTGCATATTCCGGAGGGAGGGTTGATGTAAATATATGGGTTAGTTACGTATAAAACCCGGGAAGTGTCTCGTTGTAGTCCCATTCGAGTCGTTTTTGTAGGCATTAAACTTCCTGATTTTTAAAAGACGGTATCTCTGCTTACGTTGAACTTTCAGTGCAGCAACTTTGCAGATACTGTTCATGCACCAACAGCAACATTACACACTATTTAAAGTGAAAAAAGTGAAATCGCAATCAACCACCCCTTTAAACTACTAATAACTGATTTGTGAATATCAGTAAAAAAAATAAAAATAAAAAAAAGATAAAAAATGCTCTATATCTACACTGCAATTCAACCAACCAGATATTTACATTTTTTTTCACACCTTGCTTTTTTAAAATGTATTATTACTGGCATGAGAGTGAGTCTCTGTCATGGAAGGGAAGCAGTTGCTTCCTGTGAGCTGAAGGAGTGTTGTGGGAACAGAGGCCAGTGTATTCAGTCTGTCTGATATACCGCAGTGCTGAGGAGGAGACACACACACACACACACACACACACACACACACACACACACACACACACACACACACAGTTTCGAGTCAACAGAGCGGAGGAGTTGTGCCTATCTCACCACAAGAGAGAAAACAGTGAGACGGAGAGAGATTCCAGAGTGCTGACGTGTCCTCAGAGGCACACACGCAGCAAATAATGTGTTGTACGACATTGAGCTTGAAATTATGAAGAAGGTTCAGGAGAGGAATGCATGTTTGATAATTCATTAGTTACCATTACCATTCTAAGAGGACAACTACATATTCAGAGGTTTTATGGCACAACCAGACGCATCAGAAGGATAAATCCAGTGCGGAGGCTGAGGGTGAGCTAGTGTGTGTCACAGTACAAATGTTTTAATGCTTTTTATTAGATCTGGCCACTTGATTTGATTTGATTTATTTTATTTTCACAACAAAAACATTAAAACAGTGTTATATGTTTCACAAAAACATGTGATGGACAATTGCCGAAAAACCCTCAAGGGGCTTAATTAGTGTCAATCTCCAAAGAAACAATTATATTTAACAAATTAAAAACATTTATAAAACAATTAAAATTGGATTTAAAGCAAAAACCCATATGGAAAATTCAGACAGCTTAGTAGCAACAATTTTTACTCTCCGTTTAAACTGTTCTTTAGAAACCTCAATAAATGATGTGGGAAGACTGTTCCATACCTTTGCCCCTCTGTATAATACACTAAACTGAGTTTGAGTTGTACAAGAGTATGGAGGCCTAATAAGACAACTACTACGAGTCGGATACTGGTGAAATTCATTATTAAAAATAAAAACATTACAAAAGTGCTGGGGAAATAACTTTTTTATAGAGCTATAAACGAATAAAGCAATTTGAAGTTGATTCACTTGGTAAACACTAAGAATACTTGCCTGAGCAAACAGTGGTTGTGAGGGGTGTCTACGATTTACACAAAACATTATTCTTAAAGCTCGCTTCTGAAGTCGAAAAATAGATTCCAGTTTAGTTGGGTGGGTGCCAGGGCCGGCCCGAGGCATAAGCGAACTAAGCGGCTGCTTGCCAAGGGGCCCCCCAATTGAGTTGAAAAATGGAAAAAAAAATTTTTAGATGACTTAAACAAGTGACATGAATGAATTAATATGAATGAATAATTAAAGACAAGAAAATTCTGATTTCATGATCAATATACCTGCCTACAACTGGTGCTGTGTCTGCCAGCGTTGAAGTCATGCGCATAATCTAAATACCTCGCGCGTGCATAGACATTTCGTGCGCAACTGTGCATAGTCACGGTAATGTTAAGCCATATCACAAAAAAGGACGTATTCCTCTGGTGCCGAAAATAGAAAGAAGAAAATGACAGAGTAGGAGAAAAAAAGAGCAAGATAAAAGTATGTTTGCATTATTATTATGGTATGTTTTGTGCAGCAATTGACCCATTCCTATCTACGGCAAGCACCGAGGGGAAAAATACATGGCATACACACATATACAACGAGCGCCAGTACATCATTACCGGTATTATAGTAACAGACTTTGTTGGATTCTGTCATGTACAATCCAACAAAGTCTGTTACAATAATAATCAAAAAAATAAAAAACATTTTGAGGACAGTTACACTGTATTGAGACAGTTGAGAAATAATAACATTTTTACAGTTTTCAACAACAATTGTCATTGTTGAACCCTTGCTCTTATTATGTTTCTGATTTCTCAGTTTTGTCATTATTTTAGCAAATAATTTATTTGATATGTTTTAAGACAGTTTGTTTTAAGAAGTTTCAGAGAGTTAGTAAAAGAGTAAAGTAAAAGTTAAAACTTTTTTATTTAAGTAGGCTATCTATTTTTTAATAAGTATTTATTTTGTATTAATACATAACCTCACTGTATTCATTTATAATGTATCATTATTGCGTGATATTTGTGTCAATAATCGTCAAGCACAGGTGACTCCGCGTAGTGGGAGGGGCCCCCAAATCAAATTCTGCTTAGGGCCCCCAAAAGGCTCGGGCCGGCTCTGGTGGGTGCTAGCCCAAGCAACATTACAGTAATTGATATATGGGTACAACATTGAGTAATACAACATAACTGCAACTTTTTTATTAATCAAGTGCCGGATTTTTCCTAGTATACCGACGACTTTGGCTATTTTTGTACTTATGGTACTAATGTGAGGTTTCCAGGATAAAGAGTCATCTAGTATAACGCCGAGGAAACGAGCAGATCTAACATTGTTAATGGAGATATTATCAATTTGAATTTTCATTGAAGATTTAAATGTATCAGACTTAACACCGAAAAATATATAACTTGTTTTTTTTTTATGTTGAGTGACAATTTATTAGACTTGAACCAAGTAGATAACTTGTCAAGTTCTTCATTAACTATCTTTATTAAAATTTCAGGATTTTTATGGGAGTAAAACACACTTGTATCATCTGCAAATAAAATTTTAGAAAGTTTATTTGAGACATTGGGGAGATCGTTAACATATAATAAAAATAACAAGGGACCCAAAATGGAACCCTGTGGTAAACCGCACTGAAGGGGAAGGGGAGGGGATTCTGTCCCATTATAGTTGACAGTTTGATACCGGTCTGAAAGATAACTGGTGAACCAGAGTAGTGACTTGTTTCGTATACCATGGTATGAAAGTTTTTTTAACAGAATGAAATGGTTAACGGTATCAAATGCTTTTGAAAAATCCAGAAAAATACCTACAGTGTTTTCTTTTCTATCTTTTGCTTTGTGTATTTCAGTCAAAAAATTAACAAGTGCCATGTAAGTGGAGTGTTGTTTCCTAAAACCGTACTGGTGTGCATATAAAATATTATTTTTGTCCAGATGTTGAATTAATCTTGTATAAACAAGTTTTTCGAGAACTTTGGACAGGGCTGGTAACACAGAAATTGGTCTATAAGTGTTAAAAATAGCAGGGTCATTTTCTTTAAAAAACCGGTGTAATTTTTGCCATTTTCAACTCTACAGGCACCACTCCTTGGTCTAGGGAAAGATTAAAAATATAAAGTAGTGGTTTAATAATATCAGGGTAAATTGCTTTTAATATTTTACTATCAATCATATCATGTCCTGGTGAACAGTCTTTTAAATTGATAATTTTATCTCTGATCTCATCCTCAGTAATAGATGTAAGGTTAAAATTCTCAGACACTGGAATATTCATGTATTCCAGTGGTCCAAGATGACTAGATGGAATTTTAGAAGCTAAAGTTGGTCCTACATCAGAAAAAAAGGCATTCAATCTTTTGGCAATTTGTTGCGGATCTGAGACAATAGAATCGTCAATCTTAAATTCATTTGGTAACTGTTTTTTAGAATGTTTTTTGTTTAGAATACAATTGATGGTTCTCCACAAGGAAGATGCATTGTTTTTATGTTCGACTAATTTCTTATTGTAATAGTGAGTTTTTGCTCCTCTTATGACATGATTTAGTCTATTCCTGTATTTTTTAAATTGCAAAAGATTAAATGGGGTAGGACAAAGAAGGTATTTTTTATATAATCTATTTTTGTTTTTCAGGGACTTTATGATAACAGGAGTTATCCACGGTTTAGACGATTTACGTTTCAAAGGCACCGATTGGAGAGGAAAACATGAGTTGTAAACCTGAGTAAAATTTTTTACAAACAATGAAAAGGCCTTCTGAGTATCTACTGTTTGATAGATTTCACTCCATGATAATTGCCTTACAGCGTGTCTGAAATTTATCAAATTTCCTTCACTGAAAGTTTGTCTATATTTAATGTTTTGTAAAGGAGGGCAATTTTCACTCTCGTTAACAGTGATCAAAAATATGGGACAGTGATCAGCCACATCAATGCACAGGACACCGGATTTCATAGTCTTGTTATACACATTAGTAAAAATATTATCTATATGAGTTGCTGAGGTATTAGTCACTCTGGTGGGGACTGAAATCATGGGGTTAAAGCTATAGGAATACATAGTGTCAGTAAATTCCTTGATTAACATATTTCCCTGGTTATTTCCAATATTAATGTTAAAGTCACCCATTATGTAACAGTTTTTCCTTTCATTAGAAATGATATCCAGAGCATTTGAGATGTCAGTGATAAATGCAGAGAGGTCACAGTTAGGTGGTCTGTAGATACATAAAATTATTGCTAAATTAGTTTCTACTGCTACTACTTCTGAAGAAGAATCAAAAAGCTTTTCAAAGTCACATCTTTCTTTATAATGTAGACTGGAATTGATAAACAGAGAAACCCCTCCACCCACCCTTCCCTCTCTACATCTAAAAATATGTTTGTAATCTTCTAAGTGAAAATTCCCAGCTGTATTATCAGTGAGCCATGTTTCAGTTAGCCCTATCACATTAAAGGTATAATTTAGATTTTCAAGGCAAGTGGATAAACCCTCAAAGTTTTTGGACAAACTACGAACATTAATATGAAGGAAAGAAAGATCATTTCCAGTACTAATAGAATTTATCAAAGTTTTAAAAGTACTTTCACAATAGTATTCAGAGGAGCCAAAATAATTCTGTTGAAGTTGGAGAATACTGTTTTGGTCTGGATCAGGAGAAATCATCATGTATGTGGACTGGATCAGAAGAAATCGTCATGCATGTACAATGAGAGGAATTATTTAAACTTCACTGGTTGCCATCTGATGTTATTGACGGGGTTTAACTATGAGACGATCATAGCTAATAACAGCAAAGTTTCCCCTCTCTCTAGCCTCCTTCATAGCTGGAAGCAGTTCGGCCCTCTTCTTCCTAATGCGATCTGAAAAATCTTCATTAACATAGACACCAGTGTTTTTGAGATGAGCTTTCGCCTTTGTGAGAATAAGTTCTTTGTCCTTGTAGCGTAGAAATTTTACAACAATTGGTCTTGGTTTTGTTGCTATTTGCTGTTTCACGTTTCCAATACGATGAGCTCTTTCAATTTCAATAGATTTCGGATCAATTTTAAGTTTGTCATGAAAAAATTCCCTCACCTTCTTCTCAGAGTCTGGCCAAGATTCAAATGCATTATCCTGGGTTAAGCCATCAATTATCAGATTATTTCTGCGACTCTGATTATCGAGGGAATCAATTTTTGAGGCAAGATCATTCACTTCAGAGTTAGTGTACAATGAGGACAGCTGCTGCAGTTGAAATTCAAATGAATCCACCTTCTTCTCCATTGTCCTAAGATCGTCAATTTGAGCTTGGGAGAACTGAAGGCTGGTCTTCACCTCCTGCACATCTTTAATGATCCCATCAATTCTAGTGTTTACAGAATCCAGCATTGTTTTTGTGAAAGACAGGAAGCTTGATTCTTGTCTATCGAGCATATCAGTGTAAAACTTCCTTTGTTCTTCAAACATATCTTTCAAAATACCCATAGTGACATAGTCTTCTTCATTGTGAAGTGCTTTCTTACTGCTACTTCGTGACATGATTACCTGTTTTTGTGGATTATTGTGGATTGTAAAGAGGCCAGAGGCCTGGCCAGGTGATCAACTCAGGCAAAATCACTCAACAGGAGGAAGGCCAAGGCTGTTGAAGATCCGTCAAATATCAGCTCTTTCAAAAAACATCCAGTCCTTTGAGTTCAGTAATCCTTTTAGTTAAAATTTAAGACAACTTGTTGTAATAAAAATATCCAGCTTGATGTCAAACAAACGTTGGGTTTAGACCAGAGCTACCCAGTAGTTAACAGAATGTGACTGTTAGGTGCTCAACTTGAAGGCATGAGGCCGGTCGATGGTCCACGAATAGGTAATGTCATTAGCTCAGGCTGTGATTGGCAGATGTAGCCAGAGTGAGGTATCATGGGATTGATCTGCCATCCCTGGCAATACTATAAAGCTGGGTTTCATAAAATCACTTATTGGTTTATTAAATATTGATATTGACTTTCCTAGAGTAGGTTGGGCCTTTATTTTCATTATAGCTAACAACAAAGTCGTAGTTTGTAAAACTTCTGTTTAAAGTATGTATTTGAACTTTTTTTTTTGGGTGGTTCATTTGATTAGTTGTCATTACAATCTTGTGTTTGGTTATGTTAAACATCATCCATTACTTTCAGTGTGTTTTAGCGCCATCTGCCAGCAGAATGTACATGACAACAAACAATGTTTTTTTTTTTTTTTTTTGTTATTTAGAATAAAAGGTACAAGCTTGTCACTATGTCATACTAAAATAAAATACATTTGTTTTTGTTTGATAACAGACGGGTGTCTAAGCCACAAAACCTTTATCAGAGATGGACACCTCATGAATCAATAACTCCAACCAGGACAGAAGCTTCAACCGCTAATGAATACAGGAGTTTCTATTCGCTGAGACATTTGTTTCCATTCAGACTCTGAAGGAGGAGAACAAGCTGGTTTAGAAAATACAATACATATACATTTAGAAAAGTACACAATTAAATTAAAAACTACCGAAATGTAAAGGTGCCACATGTAATTCTGGCACCAGTAACAACATAAATAATATTCTTTTTGCACATAAAGAAACTTACCTATAACACAAGCCATTTAAGACACATACCTTGAGTTCTAAGTTTGATAACTGTTGATATGCATCCGTAGAAACCACAAGTCAATTTCAACAAAAGTGTAATTCCTGAGAGCTCCACCTGTCCATGAAATCGCATGGAAATGAAAATCCACTACTTTTTTATTGCAAAAGCCACCAATTCAAACCTCTTCATAAATATCACAGCCCTTAAAAGTTGATGTCAAATACATGATCTGACTTTGTTACGATCTAACGTTACCCCACTGGGGTTGTAACACAAGAGTGTATGTAATAATTCTGGAACAAACTTCCTTACAGGGATAATTCACGCAAAAATTAAAATTCTGTCATTAATTACTCACCCTCATGTCGTTCCAAACCCGTAAGACTTTTGTTCTCATTCGGAAGACAAATGAAGATCTTTTTGATGAAATCTGAGAGCTTTCTGTCCCTCCATTGACAGCTACCCAACTACCACTTTGACACATCAAAAAGTTCATAAAGACATCATAAAACTAATCCATATGAATTTAGCGGTTTAGTCCAAAGGATCTGAAGAGACTCGATCGCTTTATGTGATGAACAGATTGAATTTAAACTTTCATTCACATTTTAAAACATTCATCAACTCACACATCAGTTGAGGTAAATGGAAGCTCAAGCATGTTCACTTGACGTGTAAGAACCAATGAGGTTCATTCTCATGTTACACAGCACGTTTGAGTTTCAGCAAGAACCAATGAGGTTTATTCACATGGATTAGTTTTTACGAATTCACATGGATTCAAATGCTTAAAGAAATGTAGTAAAGGCATCATTTAAGTAATCCATGTGCCTTCAGTGGTTTAACCTCAATTTTAAGACGTGAAGCGAGTGCTTTAATCTCCAGCGTGCGTTCATGTGAGCACCACGACTCATGTGTGTGAACCTTTTCATGCTGTTTTTTTTTTTTTTTTTGGCCCAGACAACAAGTCAGCAGTCTTTCTATAAAAACACAAACAGCAGGTCCTGATGTTTTAAGAGCATAATTTCTTGTAGCAGTAATGTAGGCTAAAACAGAATAGCATACTGTAGCTTAAGGCCCTCCTGAGTGTAAAATGATGGATTGTTCCCTCTCTCCGCACTTCAGTGATCTTAATGAGTGGATCTGGAGAGCTGAACACAGCACTCTGAGCTCGTTGTCCTTATATTACCAGTGAAAGGTTACTCACCCTCTGTGTCTGCAGCCCATGGACAGAATCTGCTGACTTATGTACAAAAGCAGTCATTTAATTAGATGTGGCTTTGAGTGCTATGTGTCCACTTCAGAGAGTTAATAGTCAAGTCAAGTCACCTTCATTGATATAGCACTTTTAACAATATGGACTGTTTCAAAGCAGCTTTAGTAGGAAATTAAAGTAACAGAGATTGTTTTGGCTTTACAGCAGCTCTAGAATAAAGTTATTGTCCAGCTAAAGTTTTGATTGATTCACTTCCGTCGCAACGATCATTAGTTATTAACTTAGGGGCCGCTAACACGACACCGTTCTAACAGAAAATTCTTTAATGCGATCCGGCCACTCATTTGTATAAAACAGTGACTGGTGGCTCTGAGAATTTTTTATCGCTTCCGCGGAATTATCCCAACAACGTTTTATCAGTACAAGGGTAAAGGGAAGGAGGCTTTCACAAGGGAGAGACTAGTGACACTTTAGGACTGCGTTGTCATCGTGTCCAGGCGCAGGTCCTTCATCAGATCCCGATACGGCCTGGATCCGGCGGACTGCGGTACACCTCGGGATAAACAGAGAGACAAATATTAGCGTAGATGCCATCCTTCTTATGAATGTATAGCAATGAATAGCAACAATCGCTTATAAGTCATGTTAATGTGAAACAGGCCATGCAAAACAAGACACTGAAATTAGATTTATTATTGGCTATCACAAAAATATACAGGCCTAAATTTAAAATGTATGTATTTGAATTCAATTTTGTATTAATTTCCATTCATGTGGATTGCAGTTTTAACACAAACATAACATGATGCATATTTGTCAGTCATATTAGTAGTATTAATAAAGTAAATCTGTTTTAAATGCACAATAACTAGGTTTAGATATCATCAATAAATTCAATCTCATATTTTAACTGTTGAATATTACTTGTTCCACAGCTGGCCATAAATTAACCATGTTCATACTTTTTAACTGAATACATTTAATCGTTTCAAAATTAACACATTTATACTGATTTTAAGCAATTTGAATAAGTGCATTTTGAAAATATGATTAATAAAATAAAATGGATAGTATTTAATAAAATGTACCAGGAAACATACCTGCAGTTTCATAACAAAGTTTAGATTATCAGCCATAATGTCTAAACCACCCGAGGTAGACTGACCACGAGCTATGAGGTTGTGAAACGAAGGTTTTTGCTCCTGTAGAAGCTATAAGTTCGTATGAAATCAACCTTGTTTTAAGAAAAACGTGTTTTATCCGCGATCTTATGGAAAAAAAAACTACACTACCCACAATCCTAAGCGTAGCAGCTTCGTCTGCTGATTGGTCCAACTCGCTGTTACCATAGAAACGTTTACCTTACTGGCGAACGGCTAGAGCTATAACAACAATGGCAGGCTACACCCGCAGCTGTGTTGTAGTGTACAACACTGTGCTCTGCATCAGGACCTAGACAGACATACCTCAGCTTTCACGCTTTCCTGAAGGACGAAACACTCCACAAGTCTTGGGTTAGGTTAATTAGGAGGGATGAGGGGCCTTCTTTTAATATTCTCCGGGGCAGCACTTTCGTTTGCAGTTTGCATTTCGAAAAGAAGAGCATCTACGTCTTGGAAAGTGGTCGGAAAAGACTTAAACCCAATACGATACCAACCCGGTTTCCCTGGAATAACTGGGGGGATAATCAGCCCCGTCGTTGGTCAGTTTTTGACCGTGTTAACACACGCCTAGGAGTAGCAGAGGGCGTTCAGGCTGGTGCTGAGTCTGAGGTGGAGGAGGACGAACATTCTGCCGCCGGTAATCACGAACCTGCCTCAGAACACAACTATACCCACATGGATGTGGACGCAGATATGTATGTAGTGGATGCTGCTGCTGAAACCATCAGGCTACTGGAAGCTAAAGTGAGAGATCTAGAAAGCCAACTAAGGGACCTGTCCTTTACACTTAACATCAACAGGTACTGTGCAACGGACGATGAATTCCGATTCTGTACCTGCTTTCCGTCTGAGAAAGTGTTTTGGTCGTTTTGGAAATCCATCGCACACTCAGCTTCCAGGTTAGTCTACTGGAGTAGAGCCCAGAGGACAACTGATGTCATGGCACTGGAGAAACCCAGCCCTAACAGGAGACTGCAACTTGTTGATGAACTCTTTCTTTACTGCTGTCGCGTTGCTGTTGGGATGAAAGAGAAGGTGATAGCAGAAATATTTGGCATCAGCACCACCACTGTGAGCAGAGTCATCATCACACGGGCCAACTACCTGTTCCTTGTCTTGGGGTCAGAGCCAATTTGGATGACAAAGGAACGAGTGCAAGCAACAATGCCATTAAAGTATGCCCAATACTGTCCCAACGTGCGAGTGATTCTAGACTGCACAGAAATCGGGTGTGAGGCACCATCATCACTCACCCTCCAGTCTGAAACATTTTCTAACTACAAGAACACCAACACCTTCAAAGGTCTGATTGGCATTGCCCCATGTGGAGTTATCACCTTCATCTCAAAGCTGTACACTGGTTCCATATCAGAAATAGAAATCACACAGCAGTCAGGAATCCTTCGTCTACTTCAGCCTGGAGATGCATGCATGGCTGACAAAGGCTTTGTCATTGACAAAATGCTTTCTGAAGTTGGGGCCACCCTCATAATCCCCGCATTTAGAAGAGGCGCCAGGTTCAGCAGAGAGGACACCGAAAAAACCCAGAGTGTCGCCCGACTTAGGATCTTGGTAGAGAGGGCCATCAGAAGGATCAAAGAATATCATATCTGGGACAAGACCATTCCTTTGACCCTTTCAGGCTCTGTAAATCAGCTGTGGGTAACTTGTTTCTTAATGTCCAACTATCAAGGCCCTTTGGATGTGAAGGGTGATGTATCAGTGTGACACATTAAAACACCCTAACTGCAAAATTAGCTTTTTGTCTTACCAACTACAAACTGTTGAGCATAATGAAAAGCACTCTCATCTTTAGTATGCTTTGCCATAATAATAAAAGAAATAATACACATACATGCTGTTGTTGACACATTTATTTATTTTTTCACAGAACAAGTCAGTGCAACATATGCACAGCAGATGTATTTGCATTGGACAAAACAAAAAATATGCTTACAAAAAAACAGTAGAGGTCATTAGAGAGTTTTCAGAGTGCTCCCAACTCAAATTTCTTGTTCAAGTAAAAAATACAATTTATAGAATGTATGATATACTAAAATGAAATACTTATACTAGTTAAAGGGATACTCCACTTTAAAATGAAAATTCTGTCATCATATACTTACCCTCATGTTGTTTCAAACCTGTAAGAATTTCTTTCTTCTAATGAACAGAAAGGAAGATATTTAGAAGAATGTCAGTAACCAGACAGTTTCTGGTCCCATTGACTTCCATAGTAGGAAAAAATATATACTATGGAAGTCAATGGGACCAGGTCACATACGATCTTGCATATTCCAGGTTGAGGTCGAAGGTCTCGCTGTTAGCCTCCAACAGACAGCACCACAGGGTCAGGAAGGGGTCCTACGAAGACAAGTAACAGGAACTATTAATCATTAAATGTATTTATACATGTCCTAATGAATAAAAACATACATATACAGCACTTACCTGCGTAGGCTCGATACAGTGTTGATTTGAAGCAACTGCGTCCAGGTGCCTTGGGTTTGCTCACCACAAGTTGGTCGTGGGTTCCGGGCTAATCACCTGGAGCAAAACCAAAAAAAAAAAAAAAAAAGGAAAAAAATGCAGTCAAAAGTTTCAGAGAATATCAATATTTAAGCACATAAGTCATATTGTAAGTATACATCTATATACAGGTGAAACTCAAAAAATTTGAATATTATGCAAAAGTTATAATTTTGATGATTATGGCTTACAGCTTTTGAAACCCCCCAAATTAAAATCTCAGAAAATTAGAATTTTACATGAAATCAATTGAAAAAAGGATTTTAAATACAGAAATGTCGGCCTTCTGAAAAGTATAACCATGCATATGTATATAGCTATATATACTAAATATATTAGTTTCACCTTTTAATTTGAATTACTGAAATACATGAACTTTTGCCCAATATTCTATTTTTTTGAGTTTCACCTGTATGCTTAAGACAGTGTTAGTCACATGTTTTAATTCTAGAACTTCAAAAATTATAATTGAGTAGGCTATACAGGATGTTTGGCTAGACCTGAGGGATACACACAAACCTGTGTCCTTGGTCGGTACCATGACTGAAGCTCACTGGTGCACGACAGAAGTGTTGGCACGCATTTCTCCCCTGTGAAGCTGTAGTGGTGCGTCTGAAATAGGAGTGCAACCACATGATTGCATAACGCCTCTCCAGCAGCACATGAGCAGGAGCATCCATTTAACTGCACCGGTGTAACTGCACTCAGCACAATCTAGACATAGAGAACATACTTCAGGGAAACACATAAACATCAGTGGACTTAAGGAAAATTAAGAAACAAATATGAGAACAGAGAATCTGCAACAGGAGATATATAACAACATCTGCAACCGCAGACATCAAACAGAACATTACAATCTGCAACAGCAGACATGAAACAAAACATTACTATCTGCAACAGCAGATCTGGAGAGAGAAGAGTATTTTGGAACAGCAACAAGAAACAATAAAAATAAAAACATGCACAAACTGAACATGCACCTGAACTTGTGCAGGTCTGTAACCATGCTCTATTTCACAGGTGTCAAACTCAGTTCCTGGAGGGCCACAGCCCTACACAGTTTTGTTCCAACCCTGCTTCAACACACACACACCTGCCGTTTTCAAATAAGCCTGAAGGACTTGATTAACTGATCAGGTGTGTTTAATTAGGGTTGAAGCTAAACTCTGCAGGGCTGTGGCCCTCCAGGAACTGAGTTTGACACCCCTGCTCTATTTCATTAGGAGCATTAACCAAATTTACATTTTAACGTGGTCAGGAAGGTAGAAGTGTAACAGTTCCATTGATGCACAAAAGACTACGAAAAGCGAGTTTTGCATGGATAGAGCATGATTTCAGACCCAGGCATCCTAGCACTGTAACCTGCAGGGTTTGAGGCTCCTTGTTTTTCCTCATAGAGCAGTAGCAGTTTGCTCTAACTGCCACTTCCATATTAACTAAATCTGACACTGCAGTAGGAGAGGGAAAAATGATCACACCATATAGCAACATGTTTGGGCATTGGTAGCCTATGACAGCCACCCAGCCATATTTTCCCCCGAATAATAATTCTCAACTATGTTCTATCAGTAGCCTGGAGCTTATCTGACATGCTAGCGACATTTACATGTACAGTATAGGCAGTGCCTGCCTAGCTGTTACCTAGCTATGCTAAACAACATATTGCGGCTTGTCAGGCAAAGTTTTTGGACCCACTGAGAAACTAAATATGTATTCCTACCAATGATGTAAATCATATTTTTTCGATTAATTAAAAAGGATGTTTTATCTGACACACGTATTACACTTATCTGACACATTCATGTGCTAGCTATATAAATACACTTTGACATTCAAGCTAGCTAGCGACAGCGTGTCAGCGGAATTCAAAAACTTACCTCTGTAATTGAAAATGAATTTCTCCCAGAAAAACTTGTACCCTTTCCTCAGTTTTGACGTTTCCACTTGAGAGTTTTCATTTACCATCCGAACCACATCGCCATATGTGACTTCAGGCAGGTTGCGGAGAGATTTGGTCCAGCGGTATCTATCGGACTCCGCCATTGTAAAAAGCTAACCGGTAGAGCCGTATCCCTACTAAAAGATGAACTTCCGGTCTTCAGTTTTTTCGTGACATAGGCCTATTAAGTTATTAATTCAGGTAGGACACCACTGAAGGCCTAGGTGTGAAATGCTCGGTCCGCCACTGTAACGCAAAGTTGAGATGTTGCCCAGAGAGAGACAGTTACAACAGCTGTAGTAAACAAACAGCGCGCACGAGTCTGTGTCGTTCATTAATTCACACACAGAAACGCAGACACTATTCAATATCTCGATTAGAACAAAGCACTTAAGAATAAAAAAACTTACATCAGCTGGATCCATTGCTCCTCCAAATGAAACTACCAGCACTTCTGAGGTTAATGTTCCAGGATTATTACGATAGTATTATTCCTCACAGCGCAGCAAGACGGGGTAAAGTACATGATTTTTGATTAAACTTGATGTGTTTTATCCAGCTGATGTGGGCGGTGGCATGTTTGCACGGCTTGCCTCAGATCATTTGCGTTTGTATTTTGTGCGCTCTCCGTGGGCGTGTCACATTAACACTTAATGAGGTACAATGAGCTGAAAAGAAAAAGACTGACATCTCTCTCTTTTCATACAGATTACATAAACTGAGAATATTTGTTTTTTATATAAATTACTTCATTTAAAAGAAGTAAGCTTCATAAAGAAAAATCTCTCGTGGCTTTATGACAAGTATTCGCAGAGTTACAGTTCATTTTCGGACGCGTTTCAGAATTGCCTTCACTGACAGAGAGAAGGCAAAACTTGCATCATGTTTATTTTTCTTTATTTTACAAAAAGCACAACACTTTGTTTTTATTGTGAGTATACACAAAAAAATAGACACTTAAACCTTAACAGGATCGAATAATGTATAACACTTATATGCAGAGCCGGACAGTAACGGAGTACATTTACTTGAGTACAGTACTTGAGTACAATTTTGAGGGATCTGTACTTTACTCGAGTATCATTTTTGGGGATTACTCATGACTTTACTCAAGTAAATTTGAGAGGCAAATATTGTACTCTTTACTCCACTACATTTCTATCCATAATCGTGAGTACCCGTTACTTCCAAAAAAAAAAAAAAATCCATTGGGTGCAAAAAATCCATTAAAACTCTAGCAGAGGTTTGTCTGAGCGTTGCCATTGTGCATTGCCTTGTGGGCAAGTGAGAAATGTTAAATAAAGCAACATGGTAAAAAGATGAAAATGACTTGAATTAACTTTCAATTCCTTTTATGGCGCTTTTCCATTACCAGTACCAGCTCGACTCGACTCGACTCGCCTTGGCTCGCCTCGACTCGGCTCGCTTTTCGTTCCGTTTTCCATTGCAGAAAGTATCGCCACAAATAGTACCCGGTGTAGCAGTCGATTCTGTTCCCTTCCGGAATTCCTGTTCCCTTTACGCAGTCATACTACAAATCGTGCGTAGTTGCCACTTTACCATCAGGTTACCATACGTACCATCAGAATTGAATACGACAAGAAGCACAACTGGATGAACGCGAAGCCAAAAGGTTAAAAAAGTATTATTTTTTAATAAAAAAAAGTTATTATTATAAGCGAGTTTTTCTTGCTCTGTCATTTCAATCTAGCTTATATATCTGCGCTTTCCGTACTTCCAGTTGTACTTTGATGCATCTGCTACGCATGCGCAGACATGCTTCTTTGAGGGGGAACCCAAATTCCTGTAGGGAACAGAATCGACTGCTACACCGGTCGTCATAGCGACGCCTTTCGTTCCTCGTTGCCCCATGAAGCTCTCGCTGGATCCTCTCTTCAGCAACCAAACAAAGGAATGTCTGCACCTCCTCGTTTGACCACGGCGTATTTTTCCGAGTTGCCATAATAATAGTAGTAAGTTTAGTAACTATCTCTGGCTAAACTATTTAAAAATGGCGGGGTTATTCTGGATACTCCATCTGGCGCGTGCAATGATGACGCAGTGAATAGTGACGATTCTCTCTGACCAATCAGCAGTCGGCATTGTTTTCACGTCACATTTTAGTATCGCCTTAGCTCGCCTCAGCTCGCTTAGAACCTCGCCGGAGGTGGTACGAAAAAAAGTACCCGAAAGCAGGTACAGGTACAACTTTTACACAGTGGAAAACCAAACAAAGGCGAGTCGAGTCGAGTCGAGTCGAGCCGAGCCGAGCTGGTACTGTGTAGTGGAAAAGCGGCATTAGATTATCAAAGGTATTAACATTAACATTTTTCATAACTCCATGTAGGACGTTTCTGTACATAAATGTAAGCACGGTTCGCGTACCTACCCCGAAGTGATAAAATAAAATTCTGTATCAAATTTATAGGCAAAGACAAGTAGTTTGTTTAGGCATGGTTTGTAGGGAATAACAAACCTGGACACATATATTCGAACACACATAACTATAGAATCAAATCTTAATGCGCATGTGAACGCCATCAGCGTTAATCACAGGTTCGCGTTTAAAGTCTGTTTAGAGAGAATGGCGTCGTCTTAGTGGCCCCTAATTTAATAACAAATGATCATTTCGCCGGAAGTGAATCAATCAAAACTAACTTTAGCTGGAAAATAACATTATTCAAGAACCGCTATAAAGCCAAACCAATCTCTGTTACCTTAAATTATATTAAGTTTATCGCTGTAAAGCCACTTTGAAACAATCTACATTGTTAAAAGCGCTATATAAATGAAGATGACTTGACTTGACACTGTGGCAGTAGTAATGCAATATTTAGAAAATTTACTCTTGTACTCTTGATACTCAAGTACTTTTAAAAACAAGTACTTTTACTTAAGTAGACATCTGACTGTAGTACTTTTACTTGTACTTGAGTAAAATTTAGCAAGGGGTATCTGTACTTTTACTCAAGTAACGAAGCTGTGTACTCTGTCCACCTCTGCTTATATGTAAGATCAAATCAACAGAGTATTTTGAGTCTCTTTTGCACTGATAAGAAAAAAAGTGAGCTGGTATCGCCGGCGATACCGCCGACCCCAGAGAGACATAGAATGAAGGTGAAATGCGGTAGTGTGAGGGTAGTGTAAACCGGTAGGTGACTTCGTTGATCTGCCTCTGAATAGCGAACGGCCCGATGTACCTGGAACTCAGCTTGCGGCAGGGCTGTCGGAGATGGATGCCAGACCATTTGCCCTTTTTGGTATAAGGGAGTCGCTGATCTCCTTGCGTGGGCCTGGCTCTTGTGTCTCTGAACAGCCCTCTGCAGATGGACGTTTGCTGAGTCCCAGACCCTCTCGCTCTCTTGAAACCAATGGTGGACTGCTGGAACTTCGGAAGGCTCTCCTGACCAGGGAAACAGGGGCGGCTGGAAGCCGAGTATGCATTGAAAGGGGGTTAGGCCCTTGGTGGATTCTGTGCATACTCGGCCCAGGGTAGGTAGCGGCTCCAGCAGTCCTGGTGGTCATGGCAATATGACCGCAGGTATCTCCCGATCTCCTGTATCTTTCTCTCACCCTGGCCATTAGACTGGGGTTGATATCCAGACATGAGACGTACATAAACTCCCAAGAGGTTGAAGTATGATTTCCATACTCTGGATATGAATTGTGGACCACGATCAGATACGATGTCTTCGACTTCGGGTATACCAAAATGTCTGAAGATTTGAGAGAAGAGAGCTTCGGCAGTCTCGAAGGCTGTGGGTAGGCCAGGCAGTGGAATTAATTTAAAGGCTTTTGAAAATTGGTCTACAACGACCAATACACAGGTGTAGGAGTCAGAGGAAGGGAGATCTGTAATGAAATCTACCCCAAGGTGGGACCAAGGTACAGGTAGAGGGTAGAGGTACAAGCTTGCCTTCCGGAAGTCGTCTGGGAACCTTAGCCATGGCACAGACGGGGAGCTTTTAGAGGGGTCATATTATGGTACATGCACTTTTACAAGTTGATTGTACTGAAATGTGTGTTGGCAGTGCCTGTACACAACCATAATGATAAAAATCCATCCAGTGTTTTTGTTTTAATCTCCTTATATGTTTTCCCCTGCCTCAAATTGAGCCGTTCGATTTTGTGACGTCACTAAATCAGACGCCCCTCCCACGATTGATAATTGACAGCAGCGTTTCAACACAGACCCGCCCTGAGCGAGCTGTCATCGTAGTCCACCATTGTTGATACACTGGAGCAGAATGGCGTCTAAGCAATTGTGGTGTTCTGTTCTTGGCTGTAATAAGGAACACAGCAGTCATTTTAATGTTCCTAAATTCGAACCGCTGAAGATGCTGTGGCTGAGTTTTATTTTTGAAGGGAATATTCCCAATGATCTACGTAAATGCTTTTATGTTTGCGCTAATCATTTCTCACCAGACTGCTTTCTAAACGAGGGTCAGGGTAAATCTGGTTTTGCTAAGAAGCTGGTCCTGGAAACAGAATCGGTACCAACTATTCGTGTTCCTGCTGCACCTCCAGAGTGAGTGTAACGTTTTATTAACCTTTAAATATTAATCTTTGCAAATCGCTTGCACGCTTCACGATGAATGCGGCTAATGTTTACACTCAGGGTAGCCTATATTACGCCATGTTTTCTCTGTAACGTTACGACGTTCTCAATATAATTAATAATCCCACGTTTATAATGAACAACGCGTTATGGTTAATGTGTTATTAAAAACCCTGCCAGTATATACAAAAATAGATCAAAGTGACATTACGTTAACCAACCATTCAGAAACGTCCTGTTCGAGCCTTAATTGTCGAACTTCTTCGGGGCCGTCATCTTGTTCCGGGTCCGACTCCAGTTCAAATTGATACGGTTGCACAGATGTGTTGGCAAAGTCCCGCTGCTGCTTTTACATGTTATTATTAACTACCATCGTGTGGGCAAAAAGCATTTTTTATGATCATTAAAAATTTTAATATTCTTCTGATTAAATTTCAAATTTTATAGTATAGTAGATGTTTTACCAGAGCCCAAGTTTAGGAGACTAAACTTTAGCAGACTTTTAAAAGTCTGAAATGGAAAAATACTTAATGTCTGCTGCATTTGACGTATGGATACGAAAACGTACAGTACATTTATTTATTTAGTTAGTTATATATTTACCATTTATACACAAAATGAATGAAATACAATTAAAAATGCAAATCAAGCTGATTTATTTATAACAACGTAGTGAGAACATGTGAGTGTTCAAACGTGAGTGTTCAAATGTTTATAATTGCATATGGCATGCTGTTTTTACATGCATTAAAAATGTGTAGATTCTAAACACACAGTATGCTAGTAGGCTATTCATATTTTGAGGCCTAAAACTCAGATTGTGCCCTTTTACTCTAGTGGCAGAAGATCATAGCATACACTTGGAGTTCAACATGGGTTCCCAACTTCCGGGAATTTTTTTTAAATAAATTGGACTATATCAGCATTGCTTTATAATAATGAAATGCAGGAAATCTAAATTAGAAAACTATGTAACAAGAAAAACAGTCCCCTATAGAAGTCCCCTCATCTACTGTAATTTCCTTTAGTTCAATATATGTAGCCTATAAACATTGTATGTGTATTTCTCATGGATATATCTTTAAATGTATATAGATTAACTAATTAATTCGCAGGAATTATAAATTATATAATAATATATAGTATATATTCACAGGAGGTGAATAATTGTAGTTAAAACGTATGTATATATATATATATATATATATATATATATATATATATATATATATATATATATATATATATTTAAATGACCCATCGTTTCGCTCGATAAGACCCTCCTCCTCAGCTGCGATCGTGCACAGTCCGCTGAAGCACTTCAAAGACCTTTGAAACTGCGTTGATTTGGACTTCAAAATGTTGGTTGTCACTGAAGTCCATTATTCGAAGAAAAATCCAGAAATGTTTTCCTCAAAAAACTTAATTTCTCTTCCACTGAGGAAAGAAAGACATGGATATCTTGGATGGAATTGGGGTGAGTAAATTATTAGGAAATTTTCATTTTGAGGTGAACTAATACACGGGTTTCTTGTATACAAACAATACCGGATGCGCGCGCATACGGGAGGCAAAAAACCGCTATCTGTTATGCCGAGTTCTGTAAAAGAACATTGTAATTATAGTAGATTTCGCATTGTTTGTAATTTCTTGTTGACTCAATAATAAACTGCAATTTCAGAGTTGGATCTGTTTGTTTGTGTTTCATATTAATATAACATTACGTAAAACGTCCAACTTTTTACGAATCAAAATCTGGACATACTGTGATGCATGTATGAATTATCATGTTAGACTAAGGGGGCTTTTACACTGGGCTCGTTTGCTGCGGTCCGAGCCCGTGCGCGATTGTTCCCGGCGCCCCCGCAGCGTTGGTCTGGTTTCACACTCAACTTGATTCTATCGAACTCTGGTGCGTTTGCGTGCATCTTACGTCATTGCAAACGTGCACTGCGCATGATATAAAACACGACGCGGGTCAATATATTGTGTTTTTTATTAATTTGGTGCTATTATTCATAGCTGAGTAAACAACGCAGGTTAACTGTGTGTGTGTTTCACATAAGCTGTCTTTCCGCTGCTTGCAAATGTACTCTTGAGGAGACAGTGGATTTCCATTAATTTGTTGCCCTGATTGCAGGCACTATGCGCGAATACACTGCAGACTCACTCTTGCTCGTATCCAGGGTAAATCTTCATCCCTTACGCGTGTTTTATTTAACTAAATACATCATAATCGGCTAAAACGCATGCGCAGGATAATTTACTTCCTGAACAAGTGCGCACCCGAGTCCGTGTTGCTTTCACATACACGCGAACCGCAGCACGGTTCGGGAGCAACCGAACTCAGACCACCTCCTCCAGGTAGTCTCGGGTTCGGTACCCCAGTGCGCACCCGGGTCCCATGACAGCGTTCACATTAGCGATTTTTCATGCGAACCGTGCCCCGTTCCGAACTAAACTGCCAGTGTGAAAGCCCCCTAAGTTAGTAATGTAATAGCCTCTATAGAGCCCGAATTTGCTTTTAAGTTAACCTTGTTTACATTACTTTACGACCTGCAACATATCATGACTGCACACATATAACGTTACTTTACTGTAAATCAAAGATTTGACGATGGATTATGTGGGAAGCCTTAGTACTACTTAGTACTTAATGCATGGCAGGGTACGTCTATCAAAATGTATCTGGCATCAGAAACCCTTTACTCCGGTACGAAGACCGCGGGTCTTTTGCCTCCTGGTTGCGTGCGCAAGCAGTGATGACGTCGCCGAGAAATCCATGTATCCTTTAAAGCAGTGGTTCTCAATCCTGGTCCTGGGGACCCACAGCTCTGCACATTTTATATGTCTCGTTTATCTGACACACCCAGTTCAGTTCAGAGCTCTTTCCTAACGAGATGATGATCTGAATCAGGTGTGTTAAATGAGGGAGACATGCAAACTGTGCAGAGCTGTGGGTCCCCAGGACCAGGATTGAGAACCACTGCTTTAAAGCACTCTTTGGGCGCATGCGCACTAATGTGCTAGACAGAGCGTCTCCATTTCTATCCTCAGCGCGCAAAGGTGTAGAATTTCAACCGCTCAGTATTAATCATTTCTGGAAGTGCACTTTTCCATATAATGGCACCTTTGGTTTTCCTATTGTATTGTATTAATCGTTGTAATTTAATTTTCGTTGTGGAGATTACTGCTATGTTTATTGTGACTAGCTACTATTATTTGTTATTGTAATTTGTACTTATCTATTTTCTTATATCTTTATTTATAGAAAACCACACACACATGCAAAGCAGAATTTATTCAGTGTACTGAGTTGTGGTGACAATAAATGGGTTATTCCCGAATACCTGATCATCTCTGGTAAAAGTCTCTCACCGGACGCTCTGTAGTGGGTCTGTTATCAACCGGCAAAATCAGCTTCTACTAGCCAACACTTTTACATGGTCCTTCGAGCCGGATACCCAGATTTACTACGGAAAGATGTCACAGCATGAAGAGGATGAGCCAGTTGTGTGTGTCAGGAGGAAGACAGCCCTCCCCGCACAATATGAAGAGTATGATCTCAGTGGCTTCATTCTCCCAAGACTGTTTCCAGAACCCATGTCACCACAATGTCCTACAGTGCCTTCCAGCCCAGAACCAGAGGGTGCAGCTGGTATCACTCCAACATCGCTACTGTGCAAAGAGCCAGATCGCCCTCAACAGTGGTCTGATAATGAACCATGGGGAACCAGCATTCTCCAGCGTGAAAACAGGGATCTACGCTTTGCCCATGACAATCTGCTACAGACCCTGCAGACGATGCAGCAAGAAAGAGACACGTTTCAACAGGCTACAGACCAGTATTTACAAGAACTTTCTCAGCTGAAACGACAAATGCAGCAGCTACAGATCCAACTGGAGCAGCGACAGCCTGTAGCACAGTCTTCTCCTCCTGCCACCCCTACGCGTCCTGTACCTGCGCCACGTAGTTTGCTGAGAACACAACAGAGTGATAAGAGCTTCACACCAGTGTCAGCCCCACGATTCAGGTCTACTGAATCAGATCACCCCAAGCACATTTCTGAGGCTTTCCTAGCTCCAATAGCTATCCCCAGAGCAAAGCCTAACTCTCCCCACCACACGTCACACTCAAAAACATGACAGGTGGGATGCTTTAAGGGAGGAAAGAGCCTACTCCAGAACTGAGACGCATTACAGACCGAGTCGTTATGCATCATACAAGCCAGAGAACGCAGCCCCTCAACCTTTCGAATCCGCCGAACGCTCTCACCTGCCATTTGGAGCATCCAGCCCTAGTTCCACCGTAGCTAGAGCAGATGTACAGAGGTCCGTCCCCCACAATCCCAGACTTTGTACATCCGAATCCTAGAGAATTCTCGCGGCTCAAGATAGCCCTGGAAAACATTCTCCCAGCTACAGCCATGGAGAGATTCAGATTCCAAATACTCACTGACCACCTCAAACTTGAGGAAGCACTGCTTATCGCTGATTCGTACAGTCATTCACAACAACCCTTCACAAAGACCATGGCAGCACTGGATCAGCAATACGGTCAGCTTCATCAGCTCGCATTGCAACGTATAGCAGAGCTCATGGATTGTCCAAACATAGCCAGTGGGGACATTAAAGCTTTTCGACTCTTCGCCCTCAGGGTTCGTTCCCTCGTTGGCATGCTAGAGCAACTAGGAAGGAAGGGGACCTTTGAGTTGCAGTGTGGCTCTCATGTCTCCCGGCTCCTAGGGAAGCTGCCGCACGACCTCAGGTCAAGTTTTCGACGCTTTGCTCATCCTCATCAGGTGCCAATACCCACCCTTCTTGATCTGTCAGAGTGGCTAGAGTATGAAATTCAAGTGCAGGAGGACACATCAAGGTTTGTAGGAGCTAGTCGTCGTGGATATCCAACACGAACACGAGAAGTGATCAGAGACTCTAAACCATTTGCTAAAAGTGCCACCATTCTGATTGGCACAGAGAAAGAACCTCCACAGACAAAGATGACACCTACAGCTAACAAACCTGCTTCAACCCCTTACTGCCCTTACTGTGACCACCATAAACGTTCCCTCAACAATTGTTGCAACTTTAAGCAGCTTACCGTTGACCAGAAACAAAACTGGATAAGAGACTGCAACAGATGCTGGCGCTGTGGGAGGAATCATCAAGTTTCAGAGTGCAATCTGAAAATGCGCTGCAAACAGTGTAATGGACGCCACCTACTGGTCCTTTATGCCATCAATCCCAAGAGTGCAGACATCCCAAAGACTACCCCAAATGAAGGTTCTTCTGCTAATGCCTGCCTCCTCAACACTGCAAACGAGATACTTCTCATTCGTAAGCCCCCTGCCAGCTGAAAGGTTCTTCTGAAGATCATCAAGGTCATTATCCAAAACGGGGCACAAGATGAAAGCCTATGCAATCCTGGATGATGGATCGGAGAGGACCATCCTTCTGCACAATGCTGCCAAACAGCTGGGCTTAAATGGTCAGCCAGAAGATCTTCCACTTCGCATGATCAGGCAGGAATTACAGATGCTCTCTGGTGCAGCAGTGTCCTTTCACATCTCCCCCTGTCTCAGCCCATCAAACTGTATCAAATAAAGGGTGCATTCACAGCCCAGCAGTTGAGTCTTGCTGAACATACACACCCGGTTAAGACCTTGAGGGAGAAATACCACCACCTCAGAGGGCTTCCTTTGGGCCATTTAGAAGCAGTTCGCCCTGTCCTGCTCATCAGATCAGACTACCCCCACCTCATTATGTCAGTGGAGCCCATCCACCTAGGCCCCCCAGGGGGACCAGCAGCCATCAAGACTCGTCTCGGCTCGACTTTTTTAGGGTCCTGTACAACACCTGCAACATGAGGTCATTGTCTTTTCACCTCAATGGTAGCTCCAGAGACTGATCTTCTCAAACAAATGGAGATACTCTGGCAGATAGATGTGCTTCCCTGGCAAAGTGAAAAGATAAGTACAAGATCCAGACAAGACAAGACCAGGAAGCAGTGAAAAATCTGGAGAGCAAGACAGTGAGAGTAGAGGTGGATGGTGTTAAGCGCTATGCAACACCACTTTTGCATGTTAAGAACATGCCAGAACTCAAGGCCCCCCAAAATGCTGTTCTCCCTCATCTCACAGAGAGAAGGCTGGCCAAAGACCCAAAGCAAGCAGCTGCCTAAACTGAAGAGATTCAGCAACTAGAGCGGGCAGGTTATGCAGTCAAGTGCTGAAACATGCTCAACTGACACCTGGTACATTCCCCATCACCTGGTCCAACACAACGGGAAGAATAGGGTTGCATTTAATTGCTTGTTTCAATATCAGGGTCAAAACCTTAACAACCTCTTGCTCCCTGGACCTGTGTTAGGCCCATCTCTTCTCGCAGTGTTGCTCAGATTCAGAGAACATTCCATTGCTATCAGCAGTGACATCAGGGGGATGTTCCACCAGATCAGATTGCTTCCAGAAGACAGGCCACTCCTGCGATTCCTCTGGAGGCATCTAAAGACACAGGATCCACCCAGTGTTTATGAATGGCAGGTTCTTCCCTTCGGCACGACATGCAGCCCTTGCTGTGCAATCTTTGCATTACAAAAACATGTCCTCGACCATAGCCAACCTGGGGAAGACATCCGCCATTCTGTCCTGAAGTCTTTCTACGTTGACAATTGTCTGCAAAGCTTCTCCTCAGTGGAAGAAGCAAAAAATCTTGTTGACAAACTCAGGAGCTTATTAGCAGAGGGGGGTTTTGACCTGAGGCAGTGGTCCAGCAACCAGCTCTCTATCATAAGCCATTTACCTCCTGAGGCCAGATCAGATGGCACTGAACTTTGGATTTCACAAGGGCAGAGCAACACCCAAGAATCTACACTGGGGCTACTCTGGAATCACCAAACGGACACACTTTCCTATAAGTACTGTCCCATAGTAACCACTGAGACTACCATGCGTACCATTTACAAAGTTGTGGCAAGTCAGTACGACTCTCTGGGCTTTCTTATTCCCTTCACTACCAGAGCCAAGCTCATCGTGCAGCACCTTTGGGATAAGAGAAGGGACTGGGATGACCCACATTTACCTGTAGATCTTCTACATACCTGGAGAGAGTGGGTGGAGGAGCTGCCTGCTCTGCAACACATTGTCCTTCCAAGGTGTTACACCAGCCCAATCAGAGACACAGACACGAGTCAGCGAGAAATACATGTTTTCTGCGATGCCTCTGAGCGTGCTTATGGTTTAGTTGCCTACCTCCGCACAGAGGATCAACAGGTGGCCTTCCTCACAGCCAGATCATGAGTGGCACCCAAAAAACAGCAATCGATCCCTCGTCTGGAACTCTGTGCTGCTCTGACTGGGGCACAGCTCGCTAAAGTAGTCAGAACAGAACTGAACCTTACCATAAACCAATTCACTCTTTGGGCTGACTCCACCACAGTCCTCACTTGGCTGCAGTCAGACTCTTGCCCGATTTAAAGTGTTTGTCGGAACCAGAGTCGCTGAGATCCAGAACATTACAGACAGGCACACATGGCGTCATGTACCATCAGCTCATAACCCAGCAGACGATATAACACAAGGAAAAAGCCTAAATAAGCTGGGACCAGACAGCTGTTGGTACCAAGGGCCATCCTTTCTCAAAGATCCTCCAAATCTGTGGCCGGAAATCCCACATCCTGTGGATGCAGATGAAGACGAACAGACAGCTGATGACTACAAAACGGCCGAAATCAGTGTCCTACAGCAAGCTCAGGCGGAGTGCTTCACCTCTGAACTGGAGCAGTTAAAGACAGGTAAATCACTTTCCAGAAGCAGTCGGTTAAAGACACTTGCCCCTGAACTTGACCATGCGACTCAGCTGATCAGAGTAGGAGGTTGCCTACTTTGGAGCCCTTATCTAGATCCTGATACAGTGCACCCCATTGTCCTAGACCCCAAACACCCAGTCTCTTAACTGCTCATACAGAGTTACGACACTAAACTCCACCATCCAGGCCCTGAAAGAGTCTTTGCCGAGCTTCGGCGTAAATATTGGATTCTTAGAGGCAGAGAGGCCATCAAACGAGTGCTTGTGAGAGTGTGTGGACTGCCCGAAGTGGAGAAAAAACCCTGAGGTACCAAAAATGGCAGACCTCCCTCCAGCCAGATTACGTTTATTCAAGCCTGCCTTCTACTCAACAGGAATGGATTGCTTCGGTCCATATACTGTTAAAGTAGGTCGCAGAAACGAGAAGAAATGGGGCATCCTGTTCAAATGTCTCACTACCCTGGCAGTCTACATTGACATCCTTCATAGTCTCGTCTCTGATTCATTCCTCATGGCTCTCAGACGATTCATAGCAAGACGAGGCAAGCCATTCGAGCTATTATCGGATCAAGGGACCAACTTCAAAGGAGGGGAAAGAGAACTGAGAGAAGCATACGCAGCTATGGTCCCAGAACTGCAAGAGCAGCTGGCAAGTCAACAAATACAATTCCACTTCCACTTCAATCCCCCTAATTCTCCACACTTTGGTGGCAGCTGGGAAAGAGAGATTCGTTCCGTAAAACAGGCCTTGATGACAACACTTGGCGCCCAGTCTGTCACCTTCAAAGTGCTGTACACTATGTTGGTGGAGATCGAGGGGATCTTAAATTCCAAGCCAATGGGCTACACCTCATCTAATATTTCCGATCTTGACCACATCACACCAAACTCCCTTCTGATGGGGCGGCCAGATTCATCACTTCCTCCTGTGATATACCCAGAATCTGAACTGATCAGTCGACGCAGATGGCGGCATAGTCAAGTCCTTGGAAGCGCTTCATCAGGTTCTACCTACCCAGCCTTCAGACCCGCCAGAAGTGGCAGGATGAGAAATCTGACCTCCAGGTTGGCACCATCGTCCTGATCGTTGACCCCCAATTGCCCAGAGCCCTCTGGCCGGTGGGCCAGGTGTCAAGGGTATTCCCTGGAGTAGACAGCAGAGTAAGAACAGCTCAAATTAAAGTGGGAGAGAGGTTGTACACACGCCCAGTCACACGCCTCATCCAACTGCCTGCCATACCAGATTAAAGCTATTTTGAATGGTATAGGTTATAGGCCTTTTGTTATCATACATATTTCCTTACGGACATCTGGGGGCGGCTGTAAAAAAGGTCACTATTAGGGTTATATTCAAGTGTCTTAGTTCCTTTACTATATGACAAAATTGACGCATTCATCGCAGCATCCGTCCAGCGGGCCAATCAGCGCTGCGGAAAAGATGTGCAGGTCAGTGCTCCCGCCCACTGAATTGAGTCTGACCGGGGAAAGCGGACGGATGCAAGCTATACTGTAGCGTTTATCTTTGCTAAAGTTGTGTGCGTGCCGTAAACTAAGTAGCAGCCTGTTTATACATTGTTCTCTACTTTGTTTACAAGCGTTTGAATAGGCCCGTATGTGTAAAGTTAATGTATGCGAGTGACAATACGAGCTAGCTCATAAAGATGGTCGTGTGTATATTTACATATTAGTTTCTTCACGCATTTCATTGTTATATTTAGAAGACATAATCTATGTGCCTTTTAGTCATTATATGGTTATATATCGCTCACTTCTAGAGTTAAAGCACTCTTTGGGCGCATGCGCACTAATGTGCTAGACAAAGCGGCTCCATTTCTATCCTCAGCGCGCAAAGGTGTTGAATTTCAACCGCTCAGTATTAATCATTTCTGGCAGTGCACTATTCCATATAATGGCACCTTTGGTTTTCCTATTGTATTGTATTAATCATTGTAATTTAATATTCATTGTGGATATTACTGCTATGTTTATTGTGACTAGCTACTATTATTTGTTATTGTAATTTGTACTTATCTATTTTCTTATATCTTTATTTATAGAAAACCACACACAAATACAAAGCAGAATTTATTCAGTGTACTCAGTTGTGGTGACAATAAATGGGTTATTCCCGAATACCTGATCATCTCTGGTAAAAGTCTCTCACCGGACGCTCTGTAGTGGGTCTGTTATCAACCGGCAAAATCAGCTTCTACTAGCCAACATTTTTACATATTGATAGAAAGAGAGATAGATGATAGATAGACAGACAGACAGAGATAGATATAGAGAGCTAGATGATAGATAGATAGAGAGAGAGAGAGAGAGAGAGAGAGAGAGAGAGAGAGAGAGAGAGAGAGAGAGAAGAGTTTGCGCTTCCCTCCTTCATAAAGCGTGTACATGTTCTGGTCATCTTTGTCGTTGATGAAGCTCTCGACGAAATCTTCCCTCTTGCGTTGCAGGTTCTCCGGGCTTGGCCTCCACGATCTCCATGAATTTGCGGAACTGATTGCGAATGTCTTCTTCCACCTCGTGGTACTGTTTGTCCAACGTCTCCTTCCTGATTTGCAGCAGGGCTTGACGGTTCTGCTGTGAAATTTCATCCAGGGCTCGATTCACGCTGCCAAACTCACGTCTGAGTTTCTGAATGTCTTCATCGTCCACATGGTGCAGCACCACCCGGATGAGAGAGCCGGCCACGCCGAAGATGGGATTGACCACCGCTGCTGCTGACGAGATGGTGGCCACACATTCGAGAACCTTCACAAGGCCCTTCTTCAGCTTCTCTGGGTCCTCGAAGATCTCAGCCATTGTGTCTGGAGGAAGATTGGAGGTATTAAGCTCTTATCTTATAGTTGACCTGAAGAAGGAAACAGATCACAATCTCAGAGTTAAACAAATTCTATTAAAAATACTTATCTACAAGGAATCAATGGCTCAATCATAATTTGTGGCTTAATGTTGATTACTGCAAGAATAATTTTGTTCCTCATTTTCTTTTAAAAAATTAGCAAAAAACAGTGAGGAATTTTTAATGGAGGTAAATTAGGTCTTTTTTTGAGGATTTAAAAGCAGAAATGTAAAGCTTATTTTAAAAGCTCTTACATTAATTATGTTACAATGTGCACTTTATTTGAGTTGTAAAGCTGTTGAAATCATAATTTATACAGTTTTATTCAGGGGTTACACTGTCAAACCGATTAATCAAATCAAAGTGCTGTAAAATCAATTAATTGCACCAAACAAAAGTTTGTAAATATACATGTGTGTATACTTATATACACACACGTATATATTTGTGCTGTCAAATTCATTAATCGCAATTAATCGATTCTAACATAAAAGTTTATATAATATATGCATGTATAATTATTATTATATACTATTTGATATATATATATACACACACACACACAAATGTTAGATGCGATTCATCGATTTGACAGCACTAAACTACGCAGAATAAGAGACTTTTCACACTAAATATTGTTAACATGCATACTTTTAAGTCTTGTGAGTATACTGAAGTATACTTATGTACAGTGAGTACATAAACGTCTTTACTTCCATTATGAGTGCCCCTTACAACCCAGAAAGAATCGGAAGTTATAAGCAAGATTATGCCATAAATGCTGTTGATTAAACTTAACTTGAACTCAGAATACTCCTTTAAAAATTTTTTTTAGATTAGACTCAGCAACCACAGCAATCTGCCCTTGAAACTTTGACAACTTTGCATTTAATGCAAATCAAAGCCATTTCCATATTCACCTGCATTCTGCAGTCCTTGTCCTTAGTGATCACATCATGAATTGACATGGCGGAAATCACATTTGGTCATATAACACGACAAATACAAAGACTAACTGCCATATGAGAGAGAAAAAAATATATCCATTTATTGTGCAAAGAATAATCAAACATACGCAAATAATTTTATAATAATTCGTAATGTGTAACTCACATCAAAGACTCACATCATTAGAAATATATTTTTACAATATATTCAGTCACAATAATGACCAAAACATGCTTAATATTCTTTAAAAAAGTTTTTTAGCTGTGATATACAGTATTAAAGGGATAGTTTTTGAAAATGATCCCATAATTTACTCACCCTCAAGCCATCCTAGTGTAGGTGTATATGACTTTGTTCTTTCAGCCAAACACAATCTGAGTATTATTACAAAATATCCTGGCTTTGCTTCAGAAGGCCTTTATTAACCTCCTGGAGTGGTATGGATTACTTTTATGATGGATGGATGGATGCACTTTTTTTGGAGCTTCAAAAACTCCGATTATAAAGGATATTTTGTAATATTACTCTGTGTTTGGCTGAAAGATGAAAGTCATTTACACTTAGGATGGCTTGAGGGTGAATTAGATTATGTGATAATTTTCATTTTTGGGTGAACTATCCCTTCAAGAAGAGATTGCATCAAAAAGTCCATTGGCAAGCAGAGAAAGATTGACCCATTTTACACCCCACAGGATTTATTGAAACTTCCTTATTCAAGATTGCTTGTGACATTAAAACTTTCAGCATATTATGAAACGGATTTGTCTCAGCAGTTGTTCGGTGTGACTTCAGTTTTCCTCAGGGCATTGGTCCAGAAATTCTTGCATCTTGTCTTGAATCTCAATGACCCTCGGGCCCCATTTCTTTCTCACTTTATCCTCGTTTTCCTCATTGATGGTGGTGTAGGCCATCAGCCCCATAAGTCCGATGTAAAACAGGTGTGTCAGGTGAGAGCAGCGGGCCTCCATCACCTTTTTGTTCTTTTTACAGTCCTCCAGGTACACTTGTAGGATGGGTCTCCCAAACAGAGCGGTTCCCATCACACCACGATAAAACACATCTAAGCTCACGTCCCTCTTGTCCTTCTTGTAGATCTTCACAAACTCCTGCATGTGACGATCTGAGTTCTCAGGGTCCAGTTTTACTCTTTCCAACATGGTGTTGAATGCACCGTACTGATGCTTGATGACTTCCTCGTGTTTACCGTAATTCTCGTTGATCTCATAAATGCGGATCTGTCGGAGCACCTCCTTGTTCTTCTCTGAGATGGTTTCCAGCTTTTCATGGATTTCCCTGAAGTCCTTGCCCATCTCATGGTCTTCCTCTTCTGTGAGGCCTTTCCTGACGACCCCGACGACTGAAGTCACAATCCCAAAGAGAGGATCTATGGAGGAGGCGAAGGAGGAGATTTTCTCCACATAGCACAGCACTTTGACCGCAGTCGCTTTGATCTCCTGTTTTTCTGCCATTGATGGGTCTGAATCTTGGACTTTGGCTCTTCTAGTCCTTCAGTGTTGTCTGATTCTGAAATGAAAGGAAAACATATTCTTAATAAAAACAAAACAGACCATAATTACATTTCAATGCTTCTGTCCTGAACATTCAACAATTTAATGGGGGGGGGGGGATAGTGTAATTTCTCTGCTTCCAAACCTTTAGGCTTCAGCATTGTATATACTTTACAGAGAGGGCAATTACACAACACATTTCTTTATTTTGAAACTGAACCTGCATTGTCAAAATAGAGAAATGCTTTGTGGAATTTCCTTCTCTGTTTGAATATACTTTACATTTTTACTGAAATTTTAAATTGAGTATAAATCTTGAGTATAAATTTTAAATGTAAACTTTCATTTCATTCAATACTGAAAACGATCAAATAGTTCAATGCAATATTTCAAAATGGACAATTTTACTAATTTGTGTGAGTTTTGTATTTTTACGCATATTAGGTTATCAAGCTGTTAGAATAGCAACATACTAACATTTATCTCTATTTGAATCAACTTTGAGTAGTCTCTTTTATTTGAGTTGCTGCGGCTATGTAGAGTGTCCCAAATTGATCTCTTTTAAGGTTCAATGACCATTAGATTCTACCTTAAAAGGCAGCTGTTTATGTAGCCCGTTATGTATATTTTCTCTTTCTATGAACGTAAAAGGTTGCTGTCCAGTTCTGAATCTGCTGTGTCCAGAATGGTCATAATCAATTGTACCTGTTTCCTAATAAGTAACTAAAATTGAACTTTCACGCCACGGACATACCTGTAGAAAGTATTTAAACTTTAAAAAAAAAAAAAAAAAGGTATAGAACATGACATTTTATTTACAGGTTTTTGTGCTTTCAGAAAGGAAGTTCACATTAAGTGTTGACTCTTATTCACAAAAGTAAGGGATTATTCAATATACATTATTAATCAAAAACCGGTTTGCACAGAAACAAACAATCAAACTAGTGATTCAAAGCAAAAACAATACAATTGATAAGCAAGTTAGATTTGACATTCCCATCAAACCACATAATGAATAATGTCATGCTTGTGGCTTTACTCATGTTTTCCTTATTATAAACAAAAAGATTTTATAAATGGATTATATAAAAATATAAATTTTTTGTATAACATGCAGTTTATCTTTGTCAGTCACTAAAATAGGTTTCTAGACTGAATGAATGGCAGTATGGCTTGTAAACAGGCTAACACAATTAGCTTAAGATAGAGGTTAGATGAACAGCAAAACATATTCGGTTACATTAAGCAGCAATATTATTCCACACTCATGTCACAGGATACACGTTTAAGCAGGAGAATGTTCTAAGCTATGAATCTTACCTTTAAATGCGTCTGTAGCTGTATGTTCCTAATGGTGCTGCTGCTGTTTTTGTACAAGCAGCCACCATTTCACTGTCCTGTCTGAGAAACAGCACTTCCCTCTTTGTCAAAAAGGGCAGGGTGTGGGAGTGACTCATACCACAGCAATGCTGATTGGTTTAGAAGGGGAAAAAAAGCATGCAGCTTTTCTGCAATCCCCTTTCTGACACACACACCCTGCATGGAAAATGGCTGCAATGCGCTCTAGTTGGAGCAGATGAGTAAATTAGAGAACATTTAGACTGGCTTTATAAAAAAAAAGAAAATGAGGAAATTCTGACGTTGTCTAGTCCAATACTAATGCATGAGTCAAAAAGTATGTGGAAAAACAGTTTATGGGCCATTAATTAAATGATCATTAAAAAATTAAACAAATAATTTTTTCTTCATTCCGCTCGTGTTTCATGAATGAGGCCGTGTGTAAAAATTCAGGAAGCAGATACGTCCTGTTGTGTGGCTTATCTGGTTAAGTGAGAAAAAACACTGAAGCATAAACAAAGAATGAATATACATAGAAAGGAGAGGCGGTCGGGCAACTGTGCGTGTCAGCTGCCATTTGAACAGCTGGAAGAGAGTCAAGTTCATGACAGATGTGTGGTGTGAACTGGGCTTTGTGTGAGTTCATTTTGTAAACACAGTGCCGGTAGATTACATTGAATAGTTAAGAAATAATAATAATAATAATAATATGCATTGTATGCTTGGAGGAAAAGGTCACATTTTCACTTTGTTTAACAGAGAATGAGTATCACCTCCAACCACTTAAGACAGGAAAATGAACTCTTACGTTGCAGTGAGAAAGACAGGATGTCCCAAATGGAGATCTTGGGTTTTTTTCCTTCCAAGTACCTGCCGCAGAACAGAGGGGGGAAAAAAGCATAGAAATTTTAGCAAAGTATATTCATAGAGAGTTTTGGGTCAGTTCCACTCTGTTGATATTGCAATAATGACTAGTGATAATCTTGGTAGCCTCCGTTAGAATGTTATCAGATGTTTCACACAGTATGCTATTGTTTTCCAGTAACGGTGTGTGGCAATTTACAGCAACTGTTGCAAACTAAAAGCCTGGTCTTTTTTGTAAATATATATTCCATTTGACTAACAGGAAACATTCTCAGAACTTAAGCTAACATTCTGGCAAGAGTTATGAATGAACGTTCTTCCAGTAACGTTAATAGAACGTTCGTTCAAAGTCATCTGGTCTTTAATAATGTTAATAAATAAAGTTAGCACAAAAACATTATTTATACATCATTCATGGATCTTTTTTCCTGAAACATTTTAGATGGATGTTCATCCTTTTTTAAATGCTACTACTTCTGAGAACATTCAAAAGTAACATTCCAATCGTGTTTGCAGAATGTTAATATGGAATGCTTCCTTAGTGTTCGGATAACTAAGAAAAACATTTGTAAAACATTCTTAGAACACATTTTTGTTATCTGTGCCCTGCTATTAAAACAATGAAAGTCACACATCAACAAGCTATCAGTGTTTTTTTATGTCAAAGTACATTATGATTCATTGAACAAAATTACTTCACAGGAATATTATGGCATAATTCTATGGAAGCTAAACAATATGGCCCTAAAACCTTAAAAGTTAATTTTTAAAATGTGGGATGGATCAGTGAAAATTTTGGTATGGCAAGAAAAAAATCTGAGCTCTACCAATATGAAAGCAAGACATTATCAATTCTAGAGGTTCAATAAATGTTTTTATGTCACTTTATGGCTCATTAAAGAATACTATCGCATAACTTTGGATAAACAAACAGTATGGTTATAAAAAAAAATTTAGCTGACTTACCATTTAAAGGGATTGTTCACAAACAAAAAAAATGTTATCATTTACTCACCCTGAACTTGTTTCAAATCCATTGACTTCCATTGTATTTTTTTTCCTACTATGGAAGCCAATGGGTACCGTCAACTGTCTGGTTACCAACACTCTTTAAAATATCATATTTTGTTTTCAACAGAAGAAAGAAACTCATACAGGTTTGGAACAACATGAGGGTGAGTAAATGATGAAAAAGTTTGAGTGAACTAAACCCTTTAAGCAATTTTACAGTGACATATCCATAACTGATCAATGTTCTTTGGAGTCAAATTAAATAATATGACTTTTCAAAAGAATATTGTGGCATAATTGTAAAGTAGTATGAATGTGGTATAGCGAGCCATAAAATATAAAAGTACATTTTTGTTAAAAAAACACTTTTAGGAGGGCAACCGACCATCACAATAAGGACACTGCATGCTGCGGTATGAGGCTGTCACATTCAAGTTAAACAACTATCCTCAACCAGGGAACTTTAACATTTACACTTGCTGGATTTAGTGTATGTGACAAAATATAATAGTAGTTCAGTAGTCTATGAGAAAAGAGAGCTTATGAAACTTCACAGCAGAATTATACATTGTGATGTGATGTTAGATGATGTGCAGCTGTCTTTAGGGGTTTAAACTCATTTAGTGTCGAACTGATGACTAATGGTGTTGTACTGAGAGCTTAGGGACCAATTTATTAAGCAAAAAAGGGGATGCATGCAACTCTAAATGAAAGTATATTTACTGTTCATATTTTCCCATTTGAGACACAGACCCTTGTTCCTGATCCATCCAGAGGGGGCAGTCATTTACATTTTCAGATTTCTGATTAAAAGCACCAGACAATGACAAAGTGAACTTGACTGTGATGCCCCCAGGAGGACAACATTTTAACCCTTTAAATGCTGGATGGTTTTAGGAGATGAATAACAAAGTTGCACCAACTGCATCCTCCATCCTTTCTATTTTCTTTCGGTTCATCTTTATACTTTATCTTGTGTAAACAAATATGATTAGGTTCATTTATATTAACTAACTCACTTATTTAAATATAACAACTTCCCTCCATTTCCAACAGGAAAGACACATGATATCAAAAGATGAATTATCATTGATTAATATGATCATCACTTTTGTATATTTAAACCTTTCGGTTTATCTTTATGCCTTATCTTGTGTAAATAAATATGATTAGGTTAATTTTATATAAACTAAATAACTCACTCATTTAAATATAACACAACTTCCCTCTATTCCAACAGGATAAACACACATAAAATCAAAAGATTAATGATCATTGATTAATATGATTATCACCAGGGGCGGAGCCAGACAATGTAAACATTCGGGGCTTAGCCCAAACCTAGGGGGGTCCAGGGGCATACTCCCCCGGGTAGATTTTTTCCCATTTACGTCAGCTAAATGCACTATGTTTCAGTTTTATGAAAAAACTTTGTTATGTCATAATAACTTCATAGACATTTCATAGATATTTTAGCAAAGTATATTCATAGAGAGTTTTGGGTCAGTTCCAGTCTGTTGATATTGCAATAATGACTAGTGATAATCTTGGTAGCCTCCGTTAGAATGTTATCAGATGTTTCACACAGTATGCTATTGTTTTCCAGTAACGGTGTGTGGCAATTTACAGCAACTGTTGCAAACTAAAAGCCTGGTCTTTTTTGTAAATATATATTCCATTTGACTAACAGGAAACATTCTCAGAACTTAAGCTAACATTCTGGCAAGTTTCACTCAGAGTTATGAATGAACGTTCTTCCAGTAACGTTAATAGAACGTTCGTTCAAAGTCATCTGGTCTTTAATAATGTTAATAAATAAAATTAGCACAAAAACATTTATACATCATTCATGGATCTTTTTTCCTGAAGCATTTTAGATGTTCATCCTTTTTTAAATGTTAAGAGAACATTCAAAAGTAACATTCCAATCGTGTTTGCAGAATGTTTGTATGGAATGCTTCCTTAGTGTTCGGATAACTAAGAAAAACATTTGTAAAACATTCTTAGAACACATTTTTGTTATCTGTCATTAAAGCAATTAAACAGTGACACATCAACAAGCTATCAGTGTTTTTTGATGTCAAAGTAGGCCTACATTATGACTCATTGAACAAAATGAATTCACAGGAATATTATGGCATAAATCTATGAAAGCTAAACAATATGGCCCTAAAAAAATAAGTTCATTTTTGTTAAAACTCAAATCACTTTTAGAGGCTAACACAGTAATATGGAAGCTCCATTTCTGTCTCTGAGCAACTGCAACTTCATATCTCACAATATTTAGAGGGCAAAATGTGGGATGGAGGAGTAAAAATTTTGGTATGGCAAGAAAAAAATCTGAGCTCTACTAATATGAAAGCAAGACATTATCAATTCTAAAGGTTCAATAAATGTTTTTATTTCACTTTATGGCTCATTAAAGAATACTATCACATAACTTTTGTAGTGAATTAGCTCTATGAAATATTGATAACCAATCATAATGTAAATAACCCTCAGTTATTTGAATAATATATGCAGTAATTAATATATTATTCTGATATCGTTATTCTATACTTCTTAATATTAGTTTAATATTCTTAATATTGTTTATTATATTTTTGAAGATTTTCTTTGCACTCTTAGTTATTTAACCTATAGAGACCTTGATTTTGAAAGGTGGCTTGCCGGAAATGCGAACAGATCGCTCGCGCACAGGAAGCGCGCATACACAGACGGAGACACGGAACAATGCGGTCACGGATTCACGGATGTGAATTATATTATTAAGGCAACTTTAAAGTTAATTTAGGCATCTAGTCGCTGTTTGTTTTTATTTTAGTAGTATTTGTTTTGCATCTGTTGTTTTAGCACCTGGTTGGGAAGGAGTACAAGGTATACTTCATGTATATTTATGCACTTGTATAATGCAACATAGCATATCTTGTCTTTATGATTGTTTTATATATGTTTGTTTAATTTTTGAGCAATTTAAGGCATTTATGATAAATGTTAGTATTCATTTAGTATTGCTATATTGACTACTGGTTTTTGTTTCATTTATACGAACGTGAATTATTTACATATTCCAATAATGTTAATTCATCTGTTCTAGCTCTTACGGTGTTGTGAAGGTGTTACGGACAATAAACAGACAACATCAGTGAGAGAGCGACTTTTCTTTATTCAACCGGGCTGCTACAGTAAGAGCATTATCTCATTGATTCCATTTGCTGATGTAAATGATGACAGACCAAGGATCCAAGTCGTGCACTCCTGTGAAAGAAATGGAAGCATTAAAAATCCTACCTTCTCAAAGCAAAGATACAGATGAGGAGATGGAAGAACATTCTGATGGTGTAAAGACAGATGAAGTACGTCGCTCTGGTCGTGAACGAATTCCAACAGAAAAGATGCTCGCGTATCAAAGAGAGGAGTCACAAAGGGCAGAGAGAAGGCTCATGCGTGCATATGAGCAATGGAAAGCCGAGGCTCGAAAGGCAAGAGGGCAGCTGAAAACGGACATTTCCGAGAGTCAGCTAGCATCGCTTATAGACACATTGGAAAACGAAAGAGACAATGTAATGAACGCATACACGAGACTTCGAAGTAATGTTACTCCTCCCAATGAAACAAGAAGACGGATTGATGCCTGTGACGCTGTGACAAAGGATATAGTAAAGATTGCTTATGAGAGGATCTCAGGTGTTGATGGAGATATAGACGGTGAAAGAGTAAGAGGAAGTCTTCGTGAATTGCTTGATCGAGATTATGCTCGCTCCGTCTACGGTTCTACAGTCTCACGTATCAGCTCCAAGTCAAGTACACCCATAAGTCAACCTTCACTGAATTCCATGCTGATGGCTAAACGAATAGAGGCAGAAGCAGAGCTTGCAGCAAAGGAAGCAGAATATGCAACAATAATGGAGGAAAAGGAACAAAGGGAAAGAATACAACTTCTAGAAGAAAAGCAAAGAAGAGAACTTGATGCTCAAAGGAGTGAGTTTGAAAGATTACACGCGGTAAAGGAGGTAAGAGCAGCTAGAGCCAGACTAAAGGTGTATGACAAGGAAGACATCATTCCCTTTGCTAATCAGAATGACGGGCTGCAGCAACCTGTAAGAATTCCCACACAAAACCCTGTGTATTCATCCTCAATTGAGCCAACACTCAATGGAAAGGCATCATCGCCACCTCCCAATGCTGATGTGACTTACCTTACACGGGCTGTTCAAGACAGTTTAATGCTGAACAGACTTCCTATGCCAGAGCCTACAGTCTTTAGTGGTGACCCCATTCACTTTATCGAATGGAAGGCTTCATTTCAATCACTCATCGACAAAAGACATATCTCCTCAGCAGATAAGTTATACTACTTGAAGAAGTATGTCACTGGTTCTGCTCGGAAAACTCTAGAAGGCATGTTTTACAGAAATGATAAGGAAGCTTACAAGGATGCATGGAAAAGACTTCAAGATCGCTATGAACAGCCGTTCATTGTACAAAGAGCATTCCGAGAGAAACTTGCATGCTGGCTAGGCTTGGGCGGTATCCAAATTTTGATACCGTCAAACCTCCTTCCTATTTTACCGGGGTATATGGTATTACCGTGACTAATTAAAAATTATGACATAAGGCTCAGACAGCGTCACCAAACTGTTGGCTTGTGCCTACACCGTTCAGAAACTGAATACCAGATCGGGCAAAAAAAAAAATCTAAACAAAAATCAAGGCCAACCCGTGCACGTTGTGTCTGATCCCGGCTGACGGCATTAAATGTAATTATGAGCCGGAGCCCTATTTTTAATACGTGGGCCGTTATAATATGGTGGCGCCAAATAATTTTTTAACCCAGGTGCTGAGGGGGTGGTAGATATAAATACTATTTATAAATGAGCAAAAATGGGACACTTAATAATATTTAATTATTTTAATTTTGACAATTAAAGTATTCATTTTATTAATTAATTTAAATTAAATTAACAAGCAACAAGTGCATTTGTAAATCCGGTGACACGCGTCCATTGATTTTTATTAATACAACTTTTCGGTCAGTGTCTGCTGCAAAGATTAAGTTGACGATCGCCATCTCCTAGTGAACGCGCATATATAGAGAGAAATGCAAATCATGGATTACATAATCAGAAGGTATAGGCTAGCCTTTTTCTTTTCGTTTTGAATTGTTTCGTTTAAAGAAATTGACGATTGGTATCTCCGTAGTGAACGCGCCTATAGAGAGAAATGCACATCATGGATTAATCAGAGAGTATGCTGCCTATATTTCTTTTCCTTTTGAATTGTTTCGTTTAAAGAAATTGACGAATCGCCATCCCCATAGTGAACGATAGAGAGAAATGCACATCATGGATTACATAATCAGAGAGTAGGCTAGCCTATTTCTTTTCGTTTTGAATAGTTTCGTTTAATGAATTTGATGATCGTCATCTCCGTATGAACGCGCATAGAGAGAAATGCACATCATGGATTAAATAATCAGCGAGTGGCCTATTTCTTTTCGTTTTGAATTGTTTCGTTTAATGAAATTTCAAGCTTTATTTAGATATAGGCCTATCTGTCATGTCTGTGAGGCATACACTGAGTTTCGGTTAATTTATGATGAGATTTCAATGCAAGTGACCGCGGCGCGCCAGCGCACGATCAAGTCATGATTATGTTGTCTGCTATATTTGATTTGAAATCCAGGCAATTGGTTGATAAAAAAATTATTAAAATTAAGATACAATTTATACAAAACGAAATTCACTTTAAAGAAAGGCCTTTTACAAATGAAACTTAATTAAGTGGTCAATGTCTGACTCCCGATGCATCCCATCTTACTCGTGCTGTTCACTTTTCATTATCAACGTAAAAAAAAAATAACATTATAATATTTTAACAAATATAAACTAATGCGCTTATTTAATGAACTCGGGGCAAAATGCATCCTCGCAGCAGTGAGTGGGTGGTTGTTTCGGAGATGCGACATTAGGTTAGAGGTGTTTCCATCTCTCGCGGTCACATTTTTTATTGCAACATTTACAAATTGCCTCGTCAGTATTTACCGCCTCTCCCTTCTCTCTCTCTCACTCTTTCTCCTCCACACTGTCACTTGATGACAACTACATAAGCATTTTTAGGCATTGAATAAATTATATTTATATATTATATATAAGTGCCGGTAATGACGGTATTGAAACTGATACCGTTGCTATTTTAAGACCCCGCGGTATACGATATTACCGTAATACCGCCCAACCCTAATGCTGGCCCAGAATCCAGCCCAAGGACGCTGAAGGACTCAGAAATTTCTCAGATTTCCTGAATGCATGTAAAGACGCTATGCCTCATGTTAAGGGACTGGAAATACTGAATGATTGTGAGGAAAATAGAAAACTCGTCAGTAAACTTCCTGATTGGGCGGTTGCCCCCTGGAATCGTCAAGCTACTCAAACACTGAGTGAGACTCAAGATTTCCCACCTTTCCATGATTTCGCTAACTTCATGTCAGTTGAGGCTGAGGCAGCCTGCAACCCAGTCACTTCCTTCTATGCTCTTCACACTTCTGAAGCTAATAAGGATAAACAGAACCTAAGGTTGGGCGATGGACGATATCATCGTCCATCGTGATGGCTGACAGACATCACGATGTTTAGCCGGCATCGCGATCCCCCCCCACCCCCCATGTTTCCATGGTGAAGCTTCATGCTTGGTACGTGATTCACCACAGCCAAAATAGCGCTGTATGAAAGATGAAGCACTTTTATTTATAAATATTAACAAACTTGCTTACCATGTCATCAACTATCTTCTATTCCGATTCTCAAATATGTGTAAGTGAGTTTGTTTTGTTGTTTAAAAAAACTTTTATAAATGATCTTGATCTGTAACGTGAGATGGGCGCCGTCATGTTTGTTTGTGCGCAGTTCAGAGATTCCTGTCTGTTGGATTTATTACAGCGCGTGAATTCATCAGTTTCTCCCGAAATACATGAAAGTGGCCGGTGAACTGGGAGAAAAATAGAGTTGACTTTATAGTTATTTACACTGTGTGTCTGATATGAATAAAATATATTTGAATGGTTTGTTATTGCTGCTTCCATAGACACCATTGTGTATTTTACAAACTATAAATGTATTGTTTTGCTATAAATTATATGTATTTAAATGTCTGAAACCTAAAATAAACATTATGTGGTTAAAAACAGTTGTGATATAGCCGACAAGCACTGAGCGCGTCCGTCTTTGGCTCAGCGCCAGCCATAGCGCGAAAGCACAGTTTGAATCTGGCAGTTGTCACGTCACTGTACATTCGCTTCTTGGTCAGCTGCTGCAGATTTAGCTGAAATCGAAATTGCTGATGAGATATAGAGGAAAATATCTAGTGGAAAATGAGAATGTTACCCTCCTCCCTCCCGATATCATCGTCCATCGCGATGTTTCACTGTAGACATCGTCTGATACCAAATTGGTAGACATCGCCCAACCCTAACAGAACCTCAAGGGTAGTAAGAACAAAGCCAATGTCTTCCACACAAAGATAATCACACAACATGAGAATCCGAAGCACGCTAGTAAAGTCTCTAAACCATGTCTGTTCTGTCAAAGCAGTGAACATCAAATTCATGATTGCTCTAAATTCTCTGCAAAGTCTCTTGAACAGCGGAGACAGTTCATAAAAGATACTAATCTGTGCTACGGATGTTTGAAGCTCGGTCACAGTGCCAGAGATTGTCGTTCCAGACATAGCTGTGATACCTGCAAGGGAAGACATCCTACCTGCTTACACGATGACAGCTTCATTAGAAGGGTGAAGTTCTCCCCTGTCCAAAGCCCAGAGAACACACACGAAAGGGTTGTGACGACATCTTTAAGTGTAGAATCTGGATGCACTTTTGCTAACACCTCAATGATTGTGCCAGTGTGGTTGTCCTCACAAAATGACCCAGCCTCGGAGAAACTCGTCTATGCTCTGTTAGACACACAAATCGACACTGTCTTCGTCGAATATGCAGTAAGTCAAAGTCTAAAGGTTGACTCATGCCCAGTGACACTTAGGCTCACTACCATGGTTGGAAGAGATTCGTTGATATCTAGTGAAAGAGTTTCCGGTCTTCGAGTCAGAGGTTTTAATTCTACGGTAATTTTAGACCTTCCCCCTGCATACACTAAGGAATGTATCCCTGTAGATCGCGCCCACATCCCTACCAGTGAGACTGCCAGGTGTTGGAAACATCTCGCTGCTCTGGCAGACCGAATTCCCCTGCTTCAAGACTGTGAGGTTGGTCTATTATTAGGATATAATTGTCCCAGAGCTTTAGCACCCAAAGAAGTGATTCTTGGAGCAGACAATGAGCCATATGCTGTTCGTACGGATCTCGGATGGAGCATCGTGGGCCCTTCCTTGACACATTACGAGTCACAAAGCGGTGTTAGCATGTGTCACAGAGTATCTATTAAGGAGATTCCTTCTGTAACGCCAGCTGATGTTATCAAATTGCTGGAGTCAGATTTCAAGGATACTAAAGAAAACACAAGAGTGGTGTCTCAAGAGGACATTATGTTCTTGAATAAAATGGAAGAAAACATCAAAATGAACGAATACAGACATTTGGAAATGCCCCTTCCATTCAAGAAAAGACCGTATCTTCCAGATAATGAGCCTCTTGCTGTCATGAGACTTCAACATCTAAACCGGAGATTAATTAAGGACCAGGAGTATAGAGATCATTATGTGAAGTTCATGGAAGACGTAATAGAGAATGGTGACGCAGAAAGAGTCATCGATGAAGGAAAGAAAGGAGAAAAATGGTACATTCCTCATCATGGGGTGTATCACTCGAAGAAGCCAGGGAAATTGCGCGTAGTCTTCGACTGCTCTGCCAGATACAAGGGGTCCAGCTTGAATGATCATCTACTTACTGGACCTGACATGATGAACAGCCTGACTGGCATTCTTTTGCGGTTCAGACAGTATCCAGTGGCCTTGATGTGTGATATTGAGCGGATGTTTCACCAATTCCATGTTGACAAAGCAGATCGAGATTACTTACGATTTCTATGGTGGAGAAATGGAGATTTCGACTCACAGCCTCAAACGTTCCGCATGAGAGTACATCTATTTGGTGTCTCGTCGTCCCCTGGATGCGCTAACTACGGACTGAAACATCTTGCAAGAGAAGGTGAACATCTGTACCCCCTAGGTTGACAATTCATTATGCGAGATTTCTACATGGATGATGGAGTCTCCAGTGTTGAATGTGCAGAGAAAGCCATCCAGTCGGCGCGAGAAGCTCGCCAGGTTTGCGCACTAGATTTTTGTAAATGATTGGAATCTGTTTTGGGAGCGACCAAGGCTCTTCCGCGCTGATGGCTTAGCCCAAGTAGAATCGGGGCAGATCTTCTGTCGGATAACATCTCCAAGATGTTAAAACCATTTGACTAGTAACCAAAAATCCAAATCACAGTCTCTACTGCACCAATTTAATTGATATTAATACTAGTGTAGAACATTGAATAGAAACTGTGTCTATTCCTCGTTTACTAAGATCAAATAATAAATCTACTGCGGGATCTAGAAAAAATCTAATTGTTACTAAAACAAAAAATCTCGCTATTAGTGAACAAAAACAATTTCTAAAGCTAGGTCTTCTAAACATTAGATCGCTCACACCTAAGGCGGTTATTGTAAATGAAATGGTCACAGATAATAATTTCGATGTTCTGTGCCTTACTGAAACCTGCACTGTAAAAAAAAAACTGTAAAAAAACGGTAATTTTCTGGCAGCAGGGGCGCCAGAAAATGTCTGTTAAAAAACGGAAAAATACTGTCAGGAAAAAAACTGTAAAAAACTGTAAAAAAATGGTAATTTCTTATTCTATAATTATGGTTTATTACTGTTATTCTACACAAAAATATCTTTCATTATCTGATATAATGTTAATTTACTGACCTATTGAAGTATTAATACCTGTTTTGTACCATTGTAACACTGACAACCACAGTGGTGATGAGAGTCACATGATCATTCAAAGCTCATTACAAGCAGCTTTTCCACAAGAGAGCTAATACTAATATATAGAAACTGCACAGTGTCATTCGCAGAAACATTAAACACCATCATGGTAACACATGAAATTTTAAAAATGCAATAAACATAAGTTTAACAACATTAAATGTAACATAAAACCCTAATGTACATAACTGATTCGAAAAAAAATAAGAAAACTATGAAGAAACATAGTTATTTCAACAAAAACACATCAAATGTGAAGTGTCACGCAGGGAATTGTGGGAATGTCAATTTACGGTTTTTCACTGTAAATTATACAATGAGTTGTTCTTTTTCACTTTCAAAAACTGTAAATTTAATGGTATTTAGTACGGAAATACTATTATTTAACCTTAAAACTCACTTTACTTAATGATACTTAATGATCTTCAAGGAAAACATGTTAAATGACTGCTGATTTCTGCAGTTATACCTTCTTTTCTGTGTTTTCTAATTTAACAGAAAAAATCTGTAAAATATTACGGAATATTTTATGTAAAATTACACACAACCCTGTAAAAATACAGACAATTTCCTTTAAAAAAAACGTAAAATTGATGTAAAACCAAAATACAAGCAATTACCTGTAAATTCAATAGTGGACCTTTAAATTACAGCAAATATCTGTAAAATAACAGGCATTCACTGTATAATGACAAAACGGCAAAATTCTGTAAAAAATACAGACCATAACCTGTAAATTTACATTTTTTTTTTACAGTGTGGCTTAAACCAAATGATTATTTCGGTCTAAATGAGTCTACTCCGCCAGGATACTGTTATAAGCATGAGCCCCGTCTGATCGGTCGTGGCGGCGGTGTTGCAACAATCTACAGAGATATCCTTAATGTTACTCAGAAAACTCGTCATAGGTTTAATTCGTTTGAAGTGCTTGTGCTAAATGTTACGCTCTTAGATGTAAGAAAAAAATCCCTATTATCTCTAGCATTGGCTACCGTATATAGACCTCCAGGGCCTTACGCCAATTCCTTTGAATAGAAACTGACTTTCTATCAGATGGTCAACGTCGATAAAGCATTAATTGTTGGAGATTTTAACATACACGTAGATAATTTAAATGATGCGTTAGGGGCTGCGTTTACAGATTTATTAAACTCCTTCGGGGTCAAGCAAAACGTCACCGGACCAACTCATCGTCTTAATCATACACTCGATTTAATTATATCATATGGAACCGATCCAACCGATATAGATATCATTCCACAAAGTGATGATGTCACTGACCACTACTTGGTAACTTGCATATTACGCACTGCTGTAATATGTCATGCTGCGCCACGTTATCGACCAGGTAGAGCAATTCGTCCATCAACCATAGATCATTTCTCAAATAGCTTATCTGATCTGTCTCAGCTGCTGCCTGAACCCAAACAAACAGATGAATTAGACGAACTAACTAGCACTATGAGCACCATTCTCTCTAGAACATTGGATATTGTTGCACCCATTAGATTAAAAAAGGTCAGAGAAAAAAGTATAGCACCATGGTACAATAATACTACATATGTTTTAAAGAGAGAAACCCGTAATTTAGAGCGTAAATGGAAAAAAAACTAATTTAGAGGTCTTTAGAATCGCGTGGAAAGACAGTATGTCACTTTATAAAAAGGCACTTAAAACGGCCAGGGCTGAGCACCTCAGCAAATTAATAGAAAACAACCGAAATAATCCAAGGTTTTTATTTAATACCATGGCTAGACTAACAAATAAACAGACGTCGTCTGAACAAAATACCTCGTTACAGTTTAGTAGTAATGATTTCATGAACTTCTTCACCGAGAAAATTGAAAGCATCAGAATCAAAATCGTAAACGTTCGATCTTTGCTCGCGCCTTATAATTCGGCCGCAATTATCACCCCGCAAGAACAATTACAATGCTTTACAACCATAGAACAAAAAGAGTTAAATAAACTTATCACTTCATCTAAAACAACAACATGTTTATTAGATCCTATACCAACTGAACTACTGAAAGAAGTTTTACCTATAGTGGAAGAGCCTCTTCTCAATATTATTAACTCATCTTTATCTTTAGGTCATGTTCCAAGAACGTTCAAGCTGGCAGTTATAAAACCTCTTATTAAGAAACCACAATTAGATCCAAATAACCTAGCAAATTACAGACCCATTTCGAATCTTCCATTTATGTCAAAAATATTAGAAAAAGTTGTGTCCGCTCAACTCGGCTCTTTCTTGCAAGAAAACGACATCTATGAAAAGTTTCAGTCTGGATTCAGGCCACATCATAGCACTGAAACTGCGCTTGTTAGAATCACAAATGATTTACTTTTAGCTTCGGACCAAGGCTGTATCTCAGTACTAGTTTTACTTGATCTTAGTGCTGCGTTCGATACTATAGATCACACAATACTCTTAGATCGACTACAAAATTACACTGGTGTTCAAGGACAAGCATTAAGCTGGTTCAGGTCATACTTATCTGACCGCTACCATTTCGTCTACTTAAATGGAGAAAAATCGATTATAACTTCGGCAAACTATGGAGTGCCGCAGGGATCTGTGTTAGGCCCTTTATTATTCTCAATATATATGCTGCCACTTGGTAATATTCTAAGGAAACATGGAATTAGTTTCCATTGTTATGCTGATGACACTCAAATATATATTTCATCACGGCCAGATGAATACGCTAATTGACAGATTGTGTTAAAGATATAAAAGATTGGATGACGCGTAATTTTCTTTTATTAAATTCAGACAAGACAGAGGTAATACTTATCGGTTCTAAAAACCGTCCACAAAACCTTTCACAGCACGACTTTAACATAGTAGGATGCCCTGTTACTTTATCCGCTACAGTAAAAGACCTGGGTGTTACATTAGACTGCAACCTATCTTTTGAAAAGCATATTTCATGTTACAAAAACTGCCTTTTTCCACCTTAGAAACATTGCTAAGCTACGTAATATGCTATCAGTCTCTGATGCAGAAAAGTTAGTTCATGCATTTATGACCTCGAGACTAGATTACTGTAATGCTTTATTAGCTGGTTGTCCTGCATCTTCAATAAACAAGCTACAGTTAGTCCAAAATGCAGCCGCTAGAGTTCTTACTAGATCAAGAAAATATGATCATATAACACCGATTTTATCATCACTTCATTGGTTAACTCTCTTTAACGCTCTTTAAGATCACTAAATTCGAGGCTTCTGGTCATTCCTAGGATATCCAGATCCACCAAAGGAGGCAGAGCATTTTCACATTTAGCTCCGAAGCTCTGGAATAGCCTTCCTGATATTGTTCGTAGCTCAGACTCGCTCTCCCAATTTAAAACTAGACTGAAGACGCATCTATTTAGCCAGGCATTCATATAAATTTTTTATCTTACAGTTACTGTAAATTCGGCCTCTAGTTCATAAACGCCAGAGGAGAACTGGCCCCCGACTGAGCCTGGTTTCTCCCAAGGTTTTTTTTTTTCTCCATTGGGTCATCTAATGGGGTGTTAGGACACCATTAGGTCACTGGATGGAGTTTTTCGGTTCCTTGCCACTGTTGCCTTTGGCTTGCTCAGTTGGGGATATTCAAATTAATTAACCAATCATACCATTGATCAGCTCTACCAAACTTGGATGTCTTTTTTCCAGTAATAAACAAACATTGTTAAGTTGTTTTGATTGATACTGTGAAGCAGCTTTGATACAATCTGTATTGTGAAAAGCGCTATATAAATATATTTGACTTGACTTCACTTGACTAGGAGGTTTAAGATTGCATAAGTTTGTGTCCAACAACAAGGCAGTTTTGAAGAGTATACCACCCTCTGAGTGTGCTGTGGACGTTACAGCTGTCAGTCTGTCCCTCACTGACCAGCCTTTGGAAAGAGCCTTGGGCATTTACTGGCATCTGGAACATGATAACTTCAGATTTCGTGTCAACCTAAAGGACCAGCCAGCAACCCGTGGAGGCATACTGTCTATAGTGGCCTCATTGTTCGACCCCCTAGGGTTTCTTGCGCCATTCTTGCTTAAAGGAAAGGCTGTTCTGCAAGAAATGTGTGGAAATGGCATGGGCTGGGATGATCCTTTACCTGATGGTTTGCGGCCAATGTGGGAGCATTGGAAGGCTGATCTTGAAAACTTAGAGGAGATTAAGGTGCCTCGTTGTATTGTGCCTGCTGGATTTCAGAGAATCACAAAGAGAGAAATTCATCACTTCTCGGATGCCAGCACGAGAGGATATGGCCAGTGCTCATACCTTAGGCTCGAGAACGAACAAGGTGATGTCCATTGTTCTTTGCTCATGGCAAAATCTAGAGTAGCCCCACTTAAGGTAACAACAATCCCTCGGTTAGAGTTGACCGCTGCGGTTGTGTCAGTTGCAGTGAATGATATGTTAAAGGAAGAAATGAATCTTGCAGATGCAGAGGCATATTTCTGGACTGACTCTCAAGTGGTGTTAGGCTATATAAACAACGAAGCTCGCCGCTTCCACACATTCGTCGCAAATCGAGTTCAGAGAATTCATCACAGTACAACTCCTCAACAGTGGCGATACATTCCCTCAGATAAAAATCCAGCCGACTATGCATCACGAGGTATGAGTGTCAATGATCTTGTCACTTCCAGTTGGTTCAGAGGACCGAACGTCTTGTGGGAAAGGCAAATGGCAAATGTACATTTCTAGGGCATGGGAAATGTTTTTCTTACTACTAAGAGCAAGTAGTCAGGATCGATATGATTATTGACTTCCAGATATGAGCTTGAGACACGGACAACTTTACGTGTGATATGAACAAGACTTTATTAACTAGACTAAACATTGAAACTACTCTAACATACACATACATACATGCATACAGTTTACCAAGGGAAAGAGAGCTGAAGAAGAATACAGGAAAGCAAGAAGTTATAGCATTGTTTGAAATTCAGCAGATCAACAGCCTTGAGCAAACCATCAGTTTAGTTCTAACACATCCTTTAAAAGGTGTAAGGATACTTAATGTATCAAGTAATGAGACTAATTTGATACTTGCATGTATCGGCCATTTGAATTAAACTGTCCTGATGCAATTTGTTGAGGCTCCAGTTAGGGTTGCCACCTTCAATACAAAAAAATATGGGACACCTACAACACTTTTTTCATTATTGGTAAAAAAATCTATGTATTTATTTATGTATTCAGACCTATTGTTAATTCTATAGTATTAAAGGATGACATTCTCTAGATTTGTTAAGCATAAGTCATTTTCTTCACACATGCACATTTTTATTATTAAATATGTATTAAATATATCTCTCTTATTTAAAAAATGCATGTGTCTGACTTAACCATAATAAACAAATCATACCATAATGTATGGATATAATTCATTTACATTGTAACATTATTTCTTAGCAAATGGGCATAGGCAGCATATGAAAACGTAATCAATCAGAACATTATTGAGCTGATTAAAAAACTGTCATTACACTATCTGCTTCGGGAGATCCTTGAGGTATGAAGAACTGTGAGACGGTGCTTTGATTTCTCTGAGCTAGCATTGCTATCAACTCTCTGCCAAAAGACCCGCCCTCCTCTGACTCTGATTGGCCCTGAACCTGATGGTATTAAACAAACCAATCAAACCAACAATGGCAGCGAGTATTACCCAATCAAGGGTAGAATAGGACGAGTCTTCACAGAATGCGGGTGTAATGATTTGCATTGGATGATGCGTTTAAGACAACTCGGAAATACGGGACAAACCGCGTCCCGTATTGATGCAAAACGGGACACGCCGTTTATTTCACAAATACGGGACGATTCCGTATTTTAAGGGACGGGTGGCAACCCTAGCTCCAGTTGATCTTTGCTGATGTTGTTTTGATGAGAGAACCAGTTGAAGTCAGAGGATCTTTGGTGAATGGAAAGACAAGGCCGCAGCCTGGCACAAGCTTGGAAAACGTCTCGGTTACGTATGTAACCCTCGTTCCCTGAGTAGGGAACGGAGACGTTACGTCGGATGACGACGAAATGGGGTTTCGCTTAGAAAGCCTATCAACTTCGAGTATTACAAAACGAGCCAATGGCAAAGAAATGCCATGGGTCTGCGGAATTTGCATAGCGTATCTCCGCCTTACCTCGTGGGTATAAAAGGAGGACGCTGCAACATGCAGGTATGTTTCTTCGCTGAGGAGCCAAAACCGAGGTCAGGCGATCCCCGCGAACAGCGGAAAGTGGCAGGAAGACGTAACGTCTCCGTTCCCTACTCAGGGAACGAGGGTTACATACGTAACCGAGACGTTCCCTTTCGTTGTCACTCCGAGTTACGTCGGATGACGACGAAATGGGGTTACCAGTCTAATCACGCCACCTTCTCAGCTGTCTTCCAGTGCCCTGCGTAAATCTGAGATCCCTGTCGTGAGACTAGCACGGATGAAGGACTCCTATTTAGCACAGGAATACCAAGGTACACTGGGGAGCATATCCCACAATTTTAGAGGAAATATGCAATTATTGCCAACCCAGAGGGGGGACTTAGAGAATACACATATGACCCGAAGGATGCATATGGAGAACACTGGGGTGTCCAGCCGCAGGTGGAATATTTCAACCCCAGGGGTGGCAAGGTGGCTTGCCAAGGGAAAGACACATGCTCGAAAGAGGCTTACAGTGGAAATACACATGTGGGGGTCGCTCAGGGGAGGGACCATGCACACGGGAGGCACCTAGCCGGCGCGCAGGCAATAGACACTGGCGGCGACGTCAGAAGTGCTGGAGGAACTCAGGGCTTTCGGAGAAGCTCACCTGAGGGGAATATCGCACGTATCCAGTCCGTGGAGTGGAATGGCGAGCAAGCGAAGACACCTGAGCGGGTCCAGTACTAGCTAGTTGAAGCGAGTACATGAGAGGACACAGGCTCCACTCGGAGATTGTAAAATCTGGCGAATGTGTTCGGTGTCGCCCAGCCTGCAGCTCTGCAGATGTCTGTTAGCGAGGCGCCATGCGCTAGAGCCCAAGAGGACGCCACACTCCGGGTGGAGTGGGCAGTCACACCAAGGGGGCATGGACGACCTTGCTGCTGGTATGCCAAAGCAATGGCGTCCACTATCCAGTGAGACAACCTTTGCTTGGAGAGAGCCTTTCCCTTCAGCTTCCCACCATATCAGACAAAGAGCTGGTCCGAAGTCCTGAAACACCGCGTCCTGTCTACATAGGCGCGAAGAGCGCGTACTGGACAGAGCAGTGCAAAGGGTGGGTCTGCCTCCTCCGGGGGCAGCGCTTGCAGGTTCACCACCTGGTCCCGAAAGGGAGTGGTAGGAACCTTGGGCACATATCCAGGCCGGGGTCTCAGGATCACGTGAGAGTAAGCCGGCCCGAATTCCAGGCACGCTTCGTCAACGGAGAATGCGTGCAGGTCCCCTACCCTCTTGATGGAGGCCAGAGCAACCAGGAGCGCTGTCTTCATTGACAGGAACTTAAGCTCCACTGACTGCAAAGGCTCAAAGGGAACACTCCACAGGGCAGTTAGCACCACTGCGAGATCCCAAGAGGGAACGAGAGGAGGGCGAGGAGGATTCAGTCTCCTCGCTCCTCTCAGGAACCTGACGATCAGGTCGTGCTTCCCCAAAGACTTACCTTCAACAAGGTCATGCTGTGCGGCAATGGCGGCGACATAGACCTTTAGGGTGGAGGGAGACAGCCTTCGCTCCAACCCATCTTGTAGGAAGGAAAGCACGACACCAATCGAACATCTCCGGGGGTCTTCTCGGTGAGAAGAGCACCAGCTGACGAAGAGGTTCCACTTCAACGCAAAGAGATGTCTCGTGGACGAAGCTCTAGCGGAAGTGATGGTAGCCACCACCGGTGGTGGTAGGGTACTCAAACCTGCCTCGTCCCGTCCAGGAGCCACACGTGGAGTCTCCAAAGATCGGGACGAGGATGCCATAGGGTGCCCCGTCCCTGAGAAAGTAGGTCCTTCCTCAGAGGGATCGGCCAGGGAGGTGCTGTCGCGAGGAGAACCAGTTCGGAGAACCAGGTCCTGGTGGGCCAGTACGGCGCAACCAGCATGACCTGCTCCTCGTCCTCCCTGACCTTGCGCAAGGTCCGCGCAAGAAGGCTCACTGGGGGAAACGCATACTTGCGGCCCTGCGGCCAGCTGTGCGCCAGAGCATCCGTGCCGAGCGTGCCCTCGGTCAGGGAATAATACTGGGCGCAATGGGTCGAGTCGTGGGAGGCAAACAGATCTATCTGTGCGTCCCCGAACTGGTCCCAAATCAGCTGAACCGACCGGGGATGGAGCCGCCATTCTCCCGGGAGGAGTTGAAACCGTGAGAGCTCGTCGGCTACACAGTTCAGAGCTCCGGGGATAAAAATGGCACGAAGCGACCTCAGATGCTTCTGGCTCCATAAGAGGAGGTGGCGGGCGAGTTGCGACATACGGCAGGAGCGCAGACCACCTTGACGGTTGATGTACGCTACAGTGGCGGTATTGTCTGATCGGACTAGTACGTGTTGGCCCTTGAGCACGGCCCGGAAGCGGCGCAGAGCAAGACGTACAGCCAGCAACTCGAGGCAATTGATGTGCCATAGGCGCTGGGGTCCTATCCAGGAGCCCGCGGCAGCACGTCCATTGCACATGGCGCCCCAGCCCGTGGAAGAGGCATCTGTCGATACAACAACATGCCGCGAAGCTCGTTCCAGGGGCACTCCGGCCCGTAGAAAGCTGAGGTCCGCCCACGGGGTGAAGGTCTGACGGCAGGTCGGAGTAACTGGTACTCGGAGGGTGCCGTGTTGCCATGCCCACCTCGGGACTCGGTCGCGAAGCCAAAGCTGAAGCGGTCTCATATGAAGCAATCTGAGTGGCGTTGCCGCGGCTGCAGATGCCATATGCCCCAGGAGCCTCTGAAAAAGTTTCAGTGGAACCGCACTCTTGCCCTCGAACTGTCTCAGGCAAGTCAGCAGTGACTGCGCGCGCTCGCTCGTAAGCTGCGCGGACATGGCGACCGAGTCGATTTCCATACAGAGAAAAGAGATCCTCTGCACGGGGCAAAGTTTGCTCTTCTCCCAGTTGACCCGAAGGCCCAGACGGGCTAGGTGCCGGAGCACTAGGTCCCTGTGTTCGCAAACCTGATCCCGAGAGTGAGCTAGAATCAGCCAGTCGTCGAGATAGTTCAGGATGCGAACCCCGTGTTCCCGAAGAGGAACAAGGGCTGCCTCGACGACCTTCGTGAAGACGCGAGGAGACAGGGCTAACCCGAATGGGAGAACCGCGTACTGATATGCCTGCCCCTCGAAAGCAAACCGTAGAAACGGCCTGTGTCGAGGGAGAATGGAGACATGAAAGTAGGCGTCCTTCAGGTCGATCGCTGCAAACCAATCCTGGGGCCGTACACATTCGAAAATGCGCTTGGCAGTGAGCATCTTGAACGGCAGCCTGTGAAGGGAGCGGTTCAGCACGCGCAGGTCCAGGATTGGCCGTAACCCACCGGATTTCTTCGGGACAATGAAGTACGGGCTGTAGAAGCCGGACCTCATTTCGGCTGGAGGGACAGTCTCGATCGCACCCTTCGCCAGCAGGGTAGCAACCACCGCTCTCATGATGGGGGCATTGCCACCGACCATAGTGGAGCGAACTCCCCTGAATCGGGGAGGAGACCGCGCGAACTGAATCGCGTAGCCGAGCCTGATCGTTCGGGCGACCCAGCGGGACAGGTGGGGAAGCTCTAACCAGGCTCCCAAGAACTGTACCAGCGGGGTCATGCGAACCACAGACTTCCCGTCGGTGGGGCAGCGAGGCGGAATGACTGTCCCGGACGTGGACGGCATAGCGGCCCAGTGTCGGGGCATAGTCATTGACCGCGTCCTGACAGAGGAGACCAGGGAAGGACGAACGTTCCACGGGGGTCTGCTCTGCCAGGGGTCTGGCGACAGAGGGGGATGAGAGCTGCACGGTCCGGGGGCGGCGCGTGCTGTCATCCGGCTCTGGGACAGAGGAGGACGAGGGGTGCACGGCTCGGAGGCGGCGCACCGTGTCGTCCGAGAACTCTGTGTGCTCAGGGATGAACGTGTCACTTCTTTAACCACATTAGGCTGCTGCCCACCCGGGGGTGAGCAGCGGAGAGTGGAAAATGAGGGATTCTCCCCCGGCCCTCCACCGGGGGAAGGAGTGGTCCTGCTACCATCTCCTGAGAAGTGACCATCATCCCTGAGCAGCCCGTCTCAGGAGCGCCGCTTAGCCCGGCGTTTAGCGGGGGGCGGGGCAGGAGAGGGCTGTGGCGTCCCCCCCGCGGCCTCCAGAGCCCACCCGGGTGAACGGGCGGAGTGGGAGCCGCGGGAGGGCGCCTTCGGCGGATGGGCAGACTGAGGGATCTGAGCGGACGGCGGGGCCGTCGGGGCAGAATGCCAGAGTCTGCTCATGGGCGGTTGAGAACTGTTGTACAGCCCTCAACGGCACCGCCGAAGGGCCGACCTGGGATATGAGGGTGTCGGGCAGACGGGTCCGCCGGACATCCTGCACATCGGACAGGTTAGCCACAGGCTTGAATGGTGAACATCACCTGACCCAGGGAGCATGCGGCCACTTTCGTCGCTCGGGGAGCAAGGTCAGTGGCGGCGCGCAGCTCAATGAAGAGCCCCGGGTCAGTCCTACCCTCCTGCATGTCCATGAACACCTGGGCCAGGTAGACCAGCAGAATGGCCATGGCATGCAGTGAGGCGGCTGCCTGTCCTGGGCGCTATAGGATTTCGCCACAAATGTAGACGAAAAACTACAGGCTTTGGACGGGTGCTTAGGATCGCGCCGAGAAGAAGGACTCTGAGGACACATTAGCATCGCAACAGAGCGTTCAACCGGGGGGACCCCAGTGTACCCATGGGCAGCGGCCCCAGGGGGAAGGAAGGGCGGAGGAGATCAACGAGGGATCGCTGGAAGACCTGGGGTCTTCGAGGATTTCGAGATCTCCTGATGCACATCCGAGAAGAAAGGTATTGGGGTTAGACGGCGACGAGGGTTCGCGGCCACCCCAAAAACCAATCGTCCCGGGAAAGCATGGCCGTCATCTCAGGATCTGACTTGACAAATGCCATATGCACACCCGAAAGTGGCAGCACTGTCAAATCTTCACTTCCTGAAAATTCTTGCCCGCCCTGTGATGCTGCGATGGACAACAGATCCGATTCTGGAAGGTCAAGGGAAAACCCGCGGGGGGTCCGAAGACGGGCCCGCGGGCATCCGGTGAACGTTCACGGGTTGCGTCAATAAAGAGGGGGGCGTGGGGCACGGACAGATAGTCGGCGCCATTGTTCCACACCAACAGCCTCAGGTCACCCTGGCCACCAGCCGAAGTAGCACTTCACGTGGAGAGTGTTAGATCGGGGTGTGGATGAGGGGACTCTCTCTCTAACGAGATCATTGAGTCTCGACCATAATGACGCGATGATCACGTTCCCGCGGGGAGAACGTGAGTCATCCACAAACGCTGCTCTAGCGCGATCAAGCCCAAGCACGCAGAGCAGAGAATGCGCCCATCAAAATCGGAAATGAGTCAACCGCGACCAGAAATGCACGGGCGAGCCGTCTTTAAAAAGACGTGCCGCGTGCGAGCTCTTTTGTGAGAGAAAAAAAACTCTGAGAGTGTTGAAGCGCCCGGGGAGAAACACACTCACTGGCAAACCACTGCACAGATAAGCAGGAAGCGCGCACTCGCCGGGAGATCGCCGTCACACCAACACCAGAGAATCTCGCTCGTCTGTAAAGCTGACAGTTCAGAGATGGCTTGTGGAACGAAGGATAAACTTGGCTCCGAAGCGAAAACATACCTGCATGTTGCAGCGTCCTCCTTTTATACCCACGAGGTAAGGCGGAGATACGCTATGCAAATTCCGCAGACCCATGGCATTTCTTTGCCATTGGCTCGTTTTGTAATACTCGAAGTTGATAGGCTTTCTAAGCGAAACCCCATTTCGTCGTCATCCGACGTAACTCGGAGTGACAACGAAAGGGAACTTCTAATTCAGCATCATCTTCACATCAGGAATTCAGCAAGGACTAAGAGAAATAGAGACTCAAGGGAGTAAAAAAGCCAAGAGCGTCCAGAGAGATGAGAGAGAGAGAGAGAGAGAGAGAGGAGAGAGAGAGAAAGAGAGAGAGAGAGAGAGAGAGAGAGAGAGAGAGAGAGAGAGAGTCAAGAGATGCAATATAAACCCTTAGAAAGGTCCCACCTCTCAGGGTTGGCTCGGCCAAAAAGAAAGGTGGAAGAATTTGGTTTATGGCTCTTTGTTTCAAGGGTGCTCATTTGCATGTGCCCGCTGGAGGGGTGGTAGCCGATGAAGAAACTGAAAGATTCTTGTAATAATAATATGTTGTGGTTGTTATCGACATATCATACACAGTCATTTCGATCTTCAAAGTACCAAGTTATAGAGACCAAATATGCCACACATATGATGTTGGCTAACCATAGTATGCAAAGTCTGAAACATTAACCCATTAGAGTTTACAAGAAAACATAGGCCAAAACAACATCAGAAGGAAAATGATGAGATATGAAAATTAGATACATGTTTATACATTTCTCAAGTGGTTATAGGCTATATATAGAATATATAGGATTAACAGGGTTTATAACTCCTTCTCAGGAGAATTAAGTGAGTGTCACATCTCTCAGGAATTTCCTTTTTGATCATAAAAATTCTTATCTATGTAACAGGACCCTGAGTTCTCCCAGTGGTGTTAGCTTTATTGGGATGTCAGTTTCGGGGGAAGTTACACTGATCTTTGTTGGGAGAGTGAGTTTGCCGGACTATTCATTAGATAAAATGAATAATTTGTGTGTGTGTGTGATTGGTCCAGACGCTACACTTTGGATATACATAAACCGTATGGTTATAAATATAATTTTTTTGAGGTGACAATGTTGTCATGGCAAATGTCTGACTTACCACTTAAAGGGATAGTTCACAAAGACTTTTTTTGTATCATTTACTCACCCTGAACTTGTTCCAAATCCATTGACTTCCATAGTATTTTTTTTTCCTACTATGGAAGCCAATGGCTACCGTCAACTGTCTGGTTACCAACACTCTTTAAAATATCATATTTTGTGTTCAACAGAAGAAAGAAACTCATACAGGTTTGGAATAACATGAGGGTGAGTAAATGATGAAAAAGTTTGAGTGAACTAAACCCTTTAAGCAATTTTACAGTGACATATCCATAACTGATCAATGTTCTTTGAAGTCAAATTAAATATGACTTTTCAAAAGAATATAGTGGCATAATTGTAAAGTAGTATGAATGTGGTATAGCGAGCTATAAAATATAAAAGTAAATTGTTAAAAAGCACAATAAGGACACTGCATGCTGCGGTATGAGGTTGTCACATTCAAGTTAAACAACTATCCTCAACCAGGGAACTTTAACATTTACACTTGCTGGATTTAGTGTATGTGACAAAATATAATAGTAGTCTATGAGAAAAGAGAGCTTATGAAACTTCACAGCAGAATTATACATTGCGATGTGATGTTAGATGATGTGCAGCTGTCTTTAGGGGTTTAAACTCATTTAGTGTCGAACTGATGACTGTAATGGTGTTGTACTGAGAGCTTAGGGACCAATTTATCAAGCAAAAAAGGGGATGCATGCAACTCTAAATGAAAGTATATTGACTGTTCATATTTTCCCATTTGAGACACAGACCCTTGTTCCTGATCCATCCAGAGGGGGCAGTCATTTACATTTTCAGATTTCTGATTAAAAACGCCAGACAATGAGAAAGTGAACTTGACTGTGATGCCCCCAGGAGGACTCAAATTTAACCCTTTAAATGCTGGATGGTTTTAGGATTTGAATAACAATGTTGCACCTACTACATCCTCCATCCTTTCTAATTTTTCAGTATTTAACTTTATTTATTACAACAGTATTTATTTAAAGCTATTCTGTCTCACCATTGCTAAAATATTTTAGAATATTTTCACATCTATAAGCAGAGTTGTAGTCATGACAAAACCTCTGAGATCAAGACCAGGGGCCTCATTTATAAACGTTGCGTACGCACAAAAGAAGGCGTACGCCGCTCTCTACGCAATAATTGGTATTTATAAAAAGCAAACTTGACGGTAAAATGTGCGGTCCTTCACGCAAGCTCTGACCCAGGCGTACGCACAAAAACGGGTGAAATGAGAAATGGCGACACCGTCGGCAGATGGAAGAAACACGTGAAAGTGAGTGAAACTGTAGACCGTTGTATAAAATAAATGGCAATACTGCCTCTCACAAATAACACGAAGACTTCACAAAGCAAGTCTTACAATTAACAGCCTACACGAACACCCGTTTGATCGATCTGCAACAGAAATGCAAATTAACACATATTTGCAAAAAGAAAAGTGAAATATGTTCTGCAATAATATTGGCATGTTATACAATTCATCCTCATAAATAAGATGGTAAACAGAACGAAATAATGTACAAAACTGATATTCTCGCCAATGTGTCCGTCTGGCGGAGCAGATATAGATGCAATTAGATAGTCAGATAGATAGATAATTAGGGAGATAGATAGATAGATAGATAGATAGATAGATAGATAGATAGATAGATAGATAGATAGATAGATAGATAGATAGATTATTTGTCCACTGAGGAAAGTTGTTTTTATAGTAAAAATGTCTTTTTTAAATGTCAGTGTCCCCTTTCCCTAACCCGTGGCAGACACACTCTGTCGATGGAGCGCTAGACGCTTTTTTGCCTCGACTTTGATGTCCGACCATTTCTTTTTTTATTTCGGCCACAGTCCGAGGTTGTAAGGCTGCAGCATTTACGACGTCTGCAACCTTTTGCCACTCAAGTGCCTTTTTGGCATTAGTAATGCCCACACTGTGCCCTCCAAACAACATTTTTCTCCTCTTTTCCACCTCGCCAACGATAACTTCTCACATTGAGTGAAGTTACGTTTTTTTGATTTCCTCTCTGTGTTTGCCATGATTTCGCAATCGATGAATATTAACATGTGGGCGTTTCACGGACTATTTATGGGCAACTATGAAGCCGCAAAAGCTGCGCTACATTTAGAATTGATTGTGATTTATTAAGGGAAAAATGCGTAGGATGTGCGTGCACACGGTTTTATAAATCCGAATATTTCTGTGCGTACGCACGTCCTATGTTTCATCCGTACGCCACTTCTGACGCAAATCCTATGCAAAGTTTTATAAATGAGGCCCCAGATCCTTTAAGACAACGACCAGACCAAGATCAGACCCAGGGGGCCTCAGGAGGGCGGTTGCTTTTGGTTTAGGTCTTAAAGGATCTGGTCTTGTATCAGGAGTTTAGTCAGTGTTTTCATATGAATTTGTAGTTTGTTCAGTTATAATATTGTCTTTGCTTTTAAATAATATAAAGCATTGGCATTTTTTGTTTTCTCTTCTGGGTTTGTTTTTTGACCACTGTCAATGGGTGGTACAAATCCTGAGATAATAATAGATCCGTTTGTGGCTCCTCTGCATAATTACAGGGTTTGATGGGTGTTTCACAGTATTTCTACACCCAGTGAAACATGAAGTTGAAAAGAGGACGTACATCATCACAAATGTCCAGCAATGGCTAGTTAGTTGTCTAAAAGAAGATTCCCACAAAATGAATATATATATATATATATATATATATATATATATATATATATATATATATATATATAGTATACAATTTTCTCCATGTACAACAACTGATGCAACACCAACTGAACTGGATTGGCATTTTATGAAGGAAATATCAGTGCTTGCAAAACAGCAAAAGAATAATGCTGACATTTTCAGAAAGCTTGCATTTCAGCCTTAGCTCTGTGTAAATGAAATGCCACATCGTTTCACGTCATCAGTCAGCTGCACACGGAAATCAACTGTAGAGTCACTGTACAGTGTAAAGATGGCTGTAAATAGTTCAATATATGCAAGGAAACAATACCAAAAACTATTCAGTATGCATGCATATGCAGGTCATGATCACCCAGCAGCAGTCTATGGAAGGCTTTCAAACTTTTATCAAATATTTCCTTAAATATATGTGTACAAAACAATAATATAGCACATCAAAGACTTAAATAATCTACAAAACACTTTCTGGTGTTTGGTTCAGAACAAACTGTGAGCGTAATGTTCAAGTAACATCAGTACATCGTAGAGGTGGAGGGCTGGCTTTAGTTTGCCGTGAGACTATTAAAATATCCAAGATCGAGTTCCATGATGTTACAGCATTTGAATACCTAGCGTTGAAAATGACTGGCCAAACTTCACTGGCTGTAATCTTAATTTACCGACCTCCAAAATGTCCCTCTGACTTTTTCTCCGATATTAGTGAGTTACTTACTCTTGTCTGTGGTAGTCATTCATCTGTTATTTTGCTTGGTGATTTTAATATACATGAAAACACTGCACAATGCAAAGAATTAATGTCTGTGCTGGACTGTTTCAACTTGACTCAACATGAAACTTTTGCTACTCACTCCAGAGGTCATATACTGGATCTCATACATCTGGCTTAAATACTTGTTAGTGGCTCTGATTTTGCAATCTCAGATCACAAACTTCAGTTGTAGTTTTCCAATATCTATATCACCACTGAAGCAAATGCTGACTTATCGTAAAATCAATTCTGTGAATCCAACTTCTTTCTCTGTTTCAATAAGGTCTTCTACCTTGTCAGAATGTCTACTATCTAACTGTCCGTCAGAAATCTGCTGTATCTACAATAATGCTTTGTCTCAAACACTTGAGATGCATGCTCCTGTTGAGGAGACTGGTTGCATCTCGTGCCTCACCCTGGTTCACTCCTGAACTTCGAATGATGAAAACTGAGGGTCGCCGCCTAGAAAGACTTATACAGGAATACTGGACTCACTGTGCACTCTTTGGCTTTTAAAGAACATTTGCTCAAGTACCGTACAGCCCTTAACGATGCAAGATCCTCTTATTTCTCTACCATTAGGAATTCCACGTGAAGGCCCAAATCACTCTTTGCTATTGTTACGTTCTAGCCCCCGAAAAGAGAGTGGATCCTGAGAACGCCCTACTCGGGCCCACCGATGCCGACAAAGGACGTAAGGAGTCGTGGTGCGAGAAAAGGACACAAACACCAAATACCATATAAAAACCGAAGCTTTTATTTAGCCACAAAATTAGTGTAAACAATAATTGTCTGGGAAAAAAGGGGAGGGCTAAACGGACCAAAGCAAAGAAAAAAAAAACACCCCTAATCTATGCTAACACCCCCCCAAATATAATAAAAAATAAATAAATACAACCCCTATCTGGCACACAATCAAGGCGCCCTAACCAAACTTACAGCTGGTGGTCCGCCCAGGTCTAACTGGTGTTTATAGACAGAGAAGTATGCCTACGGGTGGTGTATACCCCGGGGTAGCGCTAAATCTACTCCCCAACCCCCTATGAACAAAAAAAAAAAGAGAAATAATAAACACAATTTATAAGAATCCACAAACAAACATGTCAGTGAAGTTGTCTAAATTAGTGATGTGACGGAAAAAAAAAAACATCTCACATGAACCACTGCACTGGAGCTTGATTCGTCTTGCCATAACCATGTGATCAGTGACGCTTCGTTTTGACACACAGCCACGTGACTGTTTCATAAATAGCGCGAACCCCTTGCGCAAGTTTCGAGTGTCATGCGCTTGGGTAGTGAACTGAGACCGACTAGAGACTGAAACAGAGAGTGAGCTCTTTTGAATTTTCAGCATGGAACCAGCCAAGCGTTTTCAGGTCGTATCCACAAATACAGTAAGCTAATTTTTATTATTATTATTTTGTAATAAGAATATGATTTTAAAATGAATTATGATTTACGAATTTATATAAAATAAATATAATAATTATGTAAATTGATATTTACATGCAATTGTATGCATATTCAGTGTATAATAAACAATATATTATGTTAAATAAAAGGCCTACATTATGTATAAAAAAAAGTACTCAAGTTAATACGTGTGACCTCATTCTGTAGGTTGAGTGCCAAATATGTTCTCAACAGCTTTCTTATAACAAAAACACATCGTCAATGTTAAGACATTTTAGAGCTAAACATGAAAACACATCTTCTGGAAGTGGACCAACAACTATAAGACTTCTGATCAGTCATTCATTTATTTGTTTGTCAATTTCTGTATTTCTAATGAGATATCTTAAATAGTGCATAGTTATAATACTTATTCAGTTATATTTTAAATACTTTACTGTACTGCAGGGATCAGAAAACAAATGATTGACGGGGATACTCAAAAGGGTGTCTATCCGCATCTTCATCGTCTTGCCCTAGAATTTGTATGCACTCCTGCCTCCTCAGTCCCGTGAGAGAAAATTCTCAAAGGCAGGGGAAGTAAATAAAAAAAGAAATATATTTAGACCTCACACTGTTGAACAAGTCCTGTTCCTTAATAGAAATCTTTAATTTCTTCAATCACCCAACTCCCCAGTTCACAAGCACTTTCACAGCACTTCACCATTCCACAATAGATTTATTTTATTTTGATTACATGTCTATATGAGCCTTGCCTATGAACTCATAGGTTTAGGACTACGGCTAAAGTTTTAAGGCTGCATTTGTTGAAATGCAGTTAATTTGTCCTATGTATTAATTCTTTCATAAATTAATTCATAAACTAATTTGTTCATACATTGTGTAAACATCAACACTAAAACTAATGATTTTTATTGCTTTGTGGTTTTCATAGCACAAAGTGATTTTTTACATAAAACAATAAAATAAAAAAAATTGGGAAAGGTAGCTTTTCCACCTTTTGACCACAAGATGTCGTTAGTGTGCACCGTGTTGAAAAGCTTCGAGTAATGAACCACTTTACGATACACTTGAGGGGAAAGCCTCAGTGCTTCACAAAGCTTCATTTCACTATCACTAGTCTAAATATCATAAAGATCCCCACACAGGGTACAAACCAAACCAACAGCAGGAACAGAGAGAAAGAACTTCTTCTTCTTTGGCTGCTTAACGGCGGATGCGGACTAACTTAGCGCACTACCGCCACCCTCCAGATAAATTGTGCTTGATCATCACTATGGCTTACAAAAAAAAAAAAAACTACACTCTGTCAATGAGTCCAGTGTTCTTTAACAATTCAAACATATATTTTTATTACTCTATGATCGGAAGCCTTAGACAAAATATCTCTAAAGATAAACCTTTCCCCACTGTCCTCTATTTTCCTTTTAATTAAAACCCTTTCTCTATTAAATTTCTTACATATCATAAAGACATGTTCCACTGTTTCTGGCACATTACATATCTCACAATTTCCTGACTTATGTTTTCCTATCTTGTAATGTTTTGTTTAGTCCAGTGTGCCCTATTCTCATTCTTGTAAAAATTTTCTCTTCTCTTCGACACCTTGTAAGACTGGAAAAACTAGAAGGACTTTAAGAGAGGACCACTCTCTGAGAAAACAAAGGAAATTAACATTTAAACTCCCCCTCATGCACTATTGAGACGAAGGTCTCACCTCCCTCATCCTAATCTACATTTCTCTCCCCCATTCTTCATCCTGGCAGAGATCTCCCAAACTCACACAAGAATCTAAATGGTTTAATGTGAATGATTATCATACATGTTTGGTATTATTTGAAATGTCTCGGTGCGACTGTTACAAATGTCTCATTCCCAAAGAAGTAAACCAAAAGATAATAAAGTTCTTAGGAAGTTTAGAAATATCTTCCACACTGGAGGGTGTGTCTTTGAGTTAACACCTTCTGACCATTTGACTGAATGCTAATTTTCCACTGCTAGCAAATGGTGACTTACAGGTAAATTTCCACTGTGGATGAGGCTTAGATTTGAAATGAGGTCTGGGTATATAATGAAACGCAGCGAGAGCTCGGGGCCTTTTCTGTATCTGAGATCGGCCCGTGAGGCTGAGAGTTGCGAGACTCTCAGCCTCACGCATTTCTTGTCGGGTAAACTTTTTCCTCTTTGTTCTAGAGCATTTGATGTTTTGCATTGATTATCTTTGAATTGATTATGAAATTGTAATGATACATTTACCTGACATATTAAATTGTGATATTTGATTATTCTAATTGACTTTGACATTATTTTCATTCAAGAGTTTAAAAGAATAGTAAAACATTCGCTCACATTTAATGATGCACAGATATCATTAAAGCCTTTTCATTTATGGAGTCAGATGAAATAACGAGTAAATACATAAGACAAAATGTATTGAATTTAACCAAAAATACTTTGCCGCGAGAAAAGACAGTAACACGCAGAGACCTTCACCGCTAATACGAATACCGCCATTGGATCGAGTTAGTGGGCCTTACAACCTTATTACCGGACGCCCCTGACCAACCTCAGGATTTATAATATAAAAACTCCTCCCTTTATCTCCCCTATCCCATTTATCTTGCCACAACTTTTTAACATGTTTTTTAATCATTGACTTCGCTTCTGATTTTGATATTTTACACAGAATAGACACATTTGTCGCTTTCAAAGCCTGTTTAGCAAACTTGTCTGCCAACTCATTACCAACCATACATGGGCCGGAACCCAAACAACCTTTACATGCGTCCCCCCATTTTGAATACTATGGAGCAAAGTCAATATCTCACACATAATATCATGCCTTTCACTTGAATTACCTAATTTAAAATTTTCTAAGGCTGACAACGAATCTGAACATACAACTACTCTCAATGGTTTAATTTGTTCTACAACGCCATCACAATTGCTATCAGCTCTGCTGAATACACTGACAAATGATCCGAAACTCTTGCAGAAAACGTAATATCAAACTCAGGTATCACATTTGCAATTGCCACTTTCCCTGTTTCTGGTTGCTTTGACCCATCAGTAAAAAATTGCACATACCCATAATAGTTATCCACATATCTCATAGCCATTTGTCCACTATCCCCCTTATCATTTTTAATCTTTTCATGCAAAGTTATATCAACATCTGGAACCATTATCATCCATGGTATATTGCGGTGGATACCTCTTTGGAATTTTCCCTTGTTCCAACACCTTATTAAATAACTTCAATACAGTATTAAGAGCCTCGCTACTAAGATGTTTCAACATTGCATAACTTATTCTATCTTTTCCCGTAGCTGTTACCTTCGCCTTGCTTATAGCCTTTTTTAATTCACTTACTGAAAAACTTGCGTTCATGCTATCTCGATCCTCTACATTTTCTAAAAGATATTGATACTGTCTTTTTGTTGCCGCTCTTTTATGTCTTTCATCATCAGTTAAGTTGAGACTACAATGAACATTGGCTATATCTTTGACCATTAACGCTGCTTTATCTTCATCCTTCACTGCCACAGTTTCACCATTCTTAATAGGGGTGGGGTGGGGGGTCGATTGTTAGATGCATCGCGATGCGGACGTGGACGATTCTGAATCGATTCACAAATGTAAAAAATCGATTTTCAAAAAAAATATTTTTTTTTTTTAGATGTAGCTTATATTTATAATAACGTAATATTGACGGAACGCAAAAGACGGAACTCTGAAGCGCGGAAGTGCAGTGCCCGGACCGTCTGTGGCGTGTGCACAATAACAGAGACGCGATGGCTGAGCGCGAAATCCAAACACCCTCCTCGTTAAAAGCTGACGTGTGGAAATATTTTGGCTTCTATGAAGTTGAAGGGGGAAAGGAGCTGGACAAGAGCCACACTAGTTGTAAGCTTTGTAGAATAAAACTAAAATATATACAATAAAATATATTGTATGTTAATTCTTTATGGGTCATTACTTTGTACTTTTAAAGCAAAGTATTTATATTCACACACACACACACACACACACACACACACACACACACACACACACACACACACACACACACACACACACACACAAAAAGATTCAGATAATCGTTTTAGCATCGAATCGCAGCCCTCTGAATCGTAATCGAATCAAATCGTGAGGTGCCTAGAGATTCCCACCTTAAGGACTGGATAGCTCCAAGATTGTCGCACCACACTCAATTTTTTAACAACTCTCCATACATCATTTACAGAGGTTTGCCTTCCTATAGTGTTACAATACTTTATCCAGTAATCCTTTTTTACTTTCCTAATTACATTCCTCACCTTAGCCTTCTCTCTTTTATATTCTAAATATTTTTGAAAGCTTAAACTATTTTTTAAAAACTTTAAAAGCTTTATTTCTACTGCTTATTGCTTGTGTGCATTCATCTGTCCACCAGGGTACCAATTTCTGCTTCTTACCTCCCGGCCTCGACTCGGCAATAGAAACTTTTGCAGCTTCCACCATAGCTATACTAACACTTCCAGTGAATTCATCCACATCATCTATCACTTCAACTTGGCCCATATTCCTATCACTTATAAATGTAAACATTATCCAATCAGCTTTATTAAAATTCCATCTTTCAGAAAAACACTGGTTCATATTACAGCTCCTGCTACCCATCCTACACATAATCGGATAGTGGTCACTTCCAATCGTTGGCTCACTATACACTTCCCATATTATTTGACCTGCAAGAGGCTGAGAAACTAAAGTCAGATCTAATACGGACTGCACCCTCACCCCAATACGAGTAGGTGACCCATCATTTAAACACACCAACCCTTTCCTATCCATAAGTTATTCTAAAACCAAGCCATTGTAATCCGTTTTATCCCCTCCCCACAGGGAACTATGTGCGTTAAAATCTCCTAACCATATTATTTTGCCACCTTCTTGCCCTTCAACCAACTCTAGTGCATTAATATCAAGTCTTTTACAAGGATTCTAAAAATTTAAAACATTTAAGCTACCATTATCACACCAAACCTCAGTAACTAAATATTCTAATCCCTCACCTTTACCTAAAACTCTGTAGGGAACCCCCACCTTAATAAAAGTAGCACATCCACCCCCACTACTATCATTCCTATCACTTCACTCACATACATACCCATTTAAAACAAATTTCAGATGAGGTTTTAACCGTGTCTCAACAATGCAAATAATCTCAGGTTTAGTCTCTAATTCGGAGATAAAGGGTAAGTGTACCCATTAAGCCCACCAAAATCTAAGTCTAGGTTTTTTCATAGATATTGACAAGGTTTATAAGGAAAATAATTAGTTAAAATGCAAGATTTATCTCTCATTTGAAAATGTATTAATTAGTTGATGTACATTTTTTAATATAAAATTAAGATAATTTAGGAATAAAGTGAGAAGTTATGCCCAAATTATGCCCGGTTATACATAAACGACTTTAGGACAAAACGGGCTCTATCTCATTTGAATGAATATGTGTAATTTGTAGGCCTAGAACGTAGAACTATCTAAGTTGTAAATTAAGGTAGTAAGTAAGGTAAGGTTAAAAGGTTAGTAAGGTAAAAGTACACAAAGAAATGTTATCATTAAATACTTTCAGAAAATGTATCAAAGTTTGCAATTAGAGGGATTCCTCATTGAAACACATAAGGTGGGCTTAAATGGTTCCACAGTGAGTAATGGTGAAAAAAGACAATGTTTTCCTTTAAAAATGTAAGACATGTTTACAAATACATGCATGGAGCTTAAATATACTGTGGACTAAGTATCATAGTAATTTTCATTGTGCCCACATTGAGAAATGTTAAGTTTTTTTCATTCAAGGTTAGCTTGTATTGGCTATAGTTTGCATGCGTTTTGTGGCACTGTACCATTTAAGCCCATCTTAAAAAAAAAGTTAATTAATGAAAGTAATCTCTACAAAACCATTTATGATGCATTTATTTGTAAATGAATGTAAAATGAATCACAAAACATTTATTGTTTGCAGTTCACATGCTTAATTCTTTGGCAGTCAATCTTTTTGTAAGGCTAATGGTTTGACCTAGAGATTAGCTTTGAACTGAAGCTAATAAAACTCATCTTTCCATTTAAAGGAAAATGATATAAAATGATAAAGTACTATTTGTTCATACACAAAAAACAGCACATTTATCTCTTATTTGACATAATATCAATGTAGTTACCAAATAAATGGCTGAAAATTGTAGAAATTTATTGATTTCTGAAGGCCCCGAAACACCAAAGTTTTGGGGTGACTTTGTGTGAGGTCCCCTGAGACAGTATGCACATGGGTGGGGCTAACTCAACATTGCCAAATGTGATTGGTATGCAATAAAAAATGCCAGGGAAGTAACAAATCACTGGATTGATTAAAATAATGAGCAGCATAAAATATGATTCACTCTTTTTTTTATTTGACTTCGAAGTTGAAAGTGGGCTTAAAGGGTACATGGGGTTAATGGGTACACTTACCCAACCTCTTGAGTTCTTGCCCATTTGCCACCAAACTTCTAGCATTCCACTCTAGAAAATAAATGTTTTTTTTTTTTGTTTTTTTTCTTTCTTTCTACGTTTTAGCTTGTAAAATCGACACAGGTAACTGTGACAACGACTGTGATAGAGATGCTGGCTTCTCAGCTTTATCTCTGTTATGAAGTCCTTCATACTCTCCCACATAATATCTTTGATACCCAGATATCTATTGGCACTTTTAACCACAATGGCTGTCTTCTCAGACCTGTGTTTTGCTTGTGACGTACAATTTATAACTTCCGCAATAAAGCACAGAAACTTTTTCTTTTTAACAACCAGGAATTCCTCATCAAAGACTGAGATTTTCGCAGCTGCCTGTCTCACTAAATTTGGCTCAGCTTGAACTGTCTTAGCTGCCTCAGCATAAGACAAATTTCCTTCAGCCCTAACATGCTGGGTTTCAACTGCTCTCTCTCTGGCTTCACACTCCCTGTACCCAACACTATGCGTTCCTCCACAGTTGACGCACTTCTCTTGCACCCCAGTTCCACATGCACCATAGACATGGTCTCCTCCACAGCGCCCACATGTTTGTGTGCCTTTGCAGTAAGCAGCTATGTGACCATATTTCTGGCATTTAAAACACCGCAACGGAGGGAGCACATACATCCTTACATTATAGTTGAGATATCCAACAGTGACATATTTGGGCAGCTTTTCCCCTTGAAATTCCACCACTACTGATAGACTATCAACCTTCTCTCCAGACCTCCATGTTTTGAGCCTCTACAGGCTAATCACATGTCCTCCCTCAATACTATCCTTCAGCTTTCCCAATTCCTCATTTATGGGAATACCATAGATAACTCCCCTACACACCTCTCCTGCCACCATTATTTTCTTCACCTCCAAAACTTATTTTTGCAAACACTCTTCAGCTTTAATGCTTTCAACTGCTGGCCTTCGTCTTTACACACTATCATCAGATCACCGTGTCACGGTGAGACACGGAGATGAACCCAAACGCAGACAGTATAAAATAAGACACGGTTTAATGACAAAAACAGGAAAACAAAACCCATGAGAGGGCAAAACAGATGGAACACAGAATACCAGACTGACTAGACTAAACTGGGAAACAAATGAACAAGAAAACAAACAAGACTTCAAGAGATGCTAACAATGACTAGATGTACACAGGGTACTCACGATCAACGTATAACAATGAACCGACACAAGACAGCAAACACAAGGGGATTAAATAGGAAGACTAATCAAACATAACAGGTGACACGGGTGAAACACTAATGACAGAATCAGGATAACAAGGGGGCGGGGTAACGAGACGAGACAACACAAGCACATGACCAAAACACAAGGCCATGTGCTTGCACACAGAACATGGGTCTGTCATGATCCTGCCAAAATACTAGAACTCACAGACCTGATGGCAGAATCATGACAGTACCCCCTCCTTAAAGAGCGGCTACCAGACGCTCCCCAAGGAGACATTAAACGCGGGACAAGACTGACAGAGACATAGACCAGACCCAACAAAACATGACAAATAATAACAGGGGCATACAAGCGTGAACAATGACCGGGTTGGGGTGAAACATCAGAAAAAATAAACAAGGAAGGGGAGGCGGAGGGACAACAGAGTCTTTGAGCGAGAGTCCAGGGTGGGTGGGCGGGACGGTGATCTTGGAACTACAGGGTGTGGGCTTAGGACGGGGGACCCGAACGGACTTGGGTGGAGTGGTGTGAGTAGACGGAGAAACAGTCCTAGGTTGAACCATGACGGGGGAAACAAACGGGAGTCCGGGGGCAGTAGAGACAGGGACACACGAGGAGACAGTCCGGGGACTTCTGACGGGGAACATGGTTGGTGACGGGACAGGACTGGGTGCCGCGCTCACGGCGACCGGCTCTGGAACAGCGCTTGCCGTAGCGGGCTCTGGAACAGCGCTTGCCGTAGCGGGCTCTGGAACAGCGCTTGCCGTAGCGGGCTCTGGAACAGCGCTTGCCGTAGCGGGCTCTGGAACAGCGCTTGCCGTAGCGGGCTCTGGAACAGCGCTTGCCGTAGCGGGCTCTGGAACAGCGCTTGCCGTAGCGGGCTCTGGAACAGCGCTTGCCGTAGCGGGCTCTGGAACAGCGCTTGCCGTAGCGGGCTCTGGAACAGCGCTTGCCGTAGCGGGCTCTGGATGACAGTACCCCCTCCTTAAGGGCTCTGGAACGGGCACTGGGTTCAGCTCCGAAACACCGAACACCGGCCTCTCTAAGATCCGAGCCAGACGCTCCAGATAGTCCCAGCTCAGGAAGGCAGACGGGGCGTGAACAGTCTCTAGCTGGACAGACGGGACGTGAACTGGCTCTGGCTGGGCAGACGCAGGTCTCCTCTTCTTCCTCCTGATTCGCGGAGCCGATGATGCCTCGGGAGTCGAACTGGGACGAGTCTGTTCTCCAAGCCTCACGAAGCCTAACCTCAGATCCTCCGGGATCACCGGCAGACAGGCAGGAGGTGACAACACCATGGGACCCTGTGACTCCCGACGAACCAAGCAGTCCACCATGTCCCGGAACGGGCGGTGGGCCAGCCTCTCCCGTTCCGCCAGAGGTGGAGGAACTTTGAGACCCGCGATGAGGTAACGGTTAACCAGGCTCTCCGGTAAAAAATTTCTCTTTGCCTCCACGGCCTGAGCATATCCTCTCAGGGACCTCTCTCCCTGGGGAGGGAAAGGAAGCTTGCCCAACTTGCTGTCGTTGATAGCTGACTGCCACCATAGTTCCTGGTCAGCTGATTGTTGTCTTAGTGGGGATGACATACTGTCCTCTGGGTTCAGAATCGGTCGGTTCATTCTGTCACGGTGAGACACGGAGATGAACCCAAACGCAGACAGTATAAAATAAGACACGGTTTAATGACAAAAACAGGAAAACAAAACCCATGAGAGGGCAAAACAGATGGAACACAGAATACCAGACTGACTAGACTAAACTGGGAAACAAATGAACACGAAAACAAACAAGACTTCAAGAGATGCTAACAATGACTAGATGTACACAGGGTACTCACGATCAACGTATAACAATGAACCGACACAAGTCAGCAAACACAAGGGGATTAAATAGGAAGACTAATCAAACATAACAGGTGACACGGGTGAAACACTAATGACAGAATCAGGATAACAAGGGGGCGGGGTAACGAGACGAGACAACACAAGCACATGACCAAAACACAAGGCCATGTGCTTGCACACAGAACATGGGTCTGTCATGATCCTGCCAAAATACTAGAACTCACAGACCTGATGGCAGAATCATGACACACCGTCAGAATGCACTCTAGCTCCAATTATCTCACCCACCTTCTCACGCAAAAATTTAGTGAGAGCAACAGGCCCTACTGACTTAATATCATGACCCTCTTTGAACTTTACCAGCACTTTCAAACCTTCCTGATCCATTTTCCGCCTCACCACTCGTTCACTTCGTCGTTTTACTCTGACTACTCCTGTTGCCATAAGTGATCTATAGTGAAGTCAAATTCCACATCATGCCGGCTCGATCCTACACCTATACTGTTTTGCTGAAGATGTGTGTCCTCGAGGTTACACCCTTCATAAGGCATACGATAAACTGTAGTTTGGCTTCCGCCATTGTCCTAGCAGAATTAAAAACAGCTGCGGTGACCCCCATTCTTAAAAAAACAGGCCTTGACCATCTAAACATGGACAATTACAGACCAATATCCAATTTAACATTTTTAAGTAAAATCCTTGAAAAGGTTGTTGCTTCGCAATTGCGATCATATTTGGATGTTAATGGTCTTTTTGAACCTTTTCAGTCAGGTTTTCGCCTATCTCACAGCACTGAAACTGCTCTTCTGCGGGTGGTTAACGACATTCTTTTGTCCATGGATTCAGGGTTGATAAACATCTTGATGCTCCTCGATCTAAGCGCTGCTTTTGACACAGTCTGCCATGAATTACTTATTTCTCGGCTTTCTGATATCGGCATCACTGGTTCGGCTCTTTCCTGCTCATTTCCTACATCAGCGACAGAAAGTATTATATCAGCATACAAGGTCATAGTTCTGCCACTGCTTCACTTACACAGGGTGTTCCTCAAGGTTCAGTTCTTGGTCCACTATTGTTCATCATCTATATACATCCACTTGGTAACATCATACGCAGGCTTGGACTTCAATTCCATTGCTATGCTGATGACATTCAAATTTATCTTACCACCAGCTCTGATAGGCCATCCCTGCTTGACTCACTCACTGCATGTATCAGGGACATCAAGCATTGGATGTCCCTTAATTTCCTCAAATTAAATAATACAAAAAACTGAGATATTGGTGATTGGCTCTGCTGCCTCAGTCAAAAGTATGGACCAGTCCTTTGATATTGATGGATTTCATGTTAAACCTTCGTCATTGATTCGCAACCTTAGTGTCTTATTTGACTAAACTCTATCTTTTGGCTCTCATATTTCTTCTCTTGTTAAAAACTCTTTCTTTCATCTTCGTAATATTGCTCGTCTACGATCTTCTCTCACTTTAGCTGACGCTGAAACCTTAATTCATGCACTAATCACATCACGTCTGGATTATTGCAATGCTTTATTTCTTGGTCTGCCCAAAAAATGTATTGCAAGATTACACTATGTTCAAAACTCAGCAGCAAGAGTTCTCACCTCCACCAGGCGTTCTGCTCACATTACTCCTCTGCTTCATGACCTTCACTGGCTACCCGTGGCATCACATATCCACTTTAAGGTATTGCTTCTAACGTTTAAGGCATTAAATGGTCTTGCACCCCCATATTTGTCTGATCTACTTTACACCTACCGCCCTGCATGGTCCCTTAGATCAGCTGAAATTGGTTTATTGTCCATCCCTCGTTTCCGGTTGTCTACAGTAGGTGGAAGGTCATTTACTGTTAATGCTCCAAAATTATGGAATTCACTACCCCTTACACTTCGAAATATCTCATCTGTGGCTACTTTCAAGACTCAGTTAAAAACATATCTATTTAACATGTATTTTGTATAATGTGACTGTATGTATCCTATGCGACTGTAATGTGTGTGTGGGTGTGTAAATGTATTGTAATTTACAATGTAAAGCGACCTTGAGCTACGGAAAGGCGCTATATAAATAAATCTTCTTCTTCTTCTACAGTGCTGCCTTCCAAAGACTGTAAGAAGTGCAGAACAGATTATGTATGGGAATGTTTTCACTATCTGTGAGAGCTCAAGTGATCAGATTTCATCAGAAACAGTGTGTAACAGAATCTTTGATGTGTTCAAATCCAATAATGTGGCGGTGGGGGGGATTCTGTATCTCTGCCATGAAAGTTTGAACAGTGAGGATGTTAAACACAAAGACAAACATTTTATAGACTGATTGATGGATTGTTTGTTTATTAAACAATATCAGAATGTAGGTTGTATACTACATCATATCAGCAATGTGTGCTCTCAACCAAATGCGATGTTTTTATATATTCTATATCTATGTTTTTTTATATGTTGTAGGCACCAAAGAAAACATCTGACCCGTTTTACTTTGACAGATTCATTTGGAATCATCCATTAGTGAAGTAAATAGTCCATTTTGATTTTGAAGGGTGTGGATTCGAATCCACTACTGCTTCAATGTATAGGTATATATGAGTGATTATAATCAAGGTATTAATCAATATGTTTCCTTCTAAATATCAAATGAGTTGAATGACTTCTCTGGAGATTTTACTTTGTTATAGAAGTTACCAGTGTGATTACTGAAATGTTCTTTTCTGTGTACAGGTGCTGGTCATATAATTAGAATATCATCAAAAAGTTGATTTATGTCAGTAATTCCATTCAAAAAGTGAAATTTGGATATTATATTCATCCATTACACACAGACTGATATATGTTCAAATTTTTATTTCATTTAATTGTGATGATTACAACTGACAACGAATGAAAATCCCAAATTCAGTATCTCCGAAAATTAGAATATTACTTAAGACCAATACAAAAAAAGGATTTTTAGAAATATTGGCCAACTGAAAAGTATGAACATGAAAAGTATGAGCATGTACAGCACTCAATACTTAGTTGGGGCTCCTATTGCTTGAATTACTGCAGCAATGCAGCATGGCATGTAATCGATCAGTCTGTGGCACTGCTCCGGTGTTATGAGAGCCCAGGTTGCTCTGATAGTGGCCTTCAGCTCTTCTGCATTGTTGGGTCTGGCGTATCGCATCTTCCTCTTCACAATACCTCATAGATTTTCTATAGGGTTAAGGTCAGGCGAGTTTGCTGGCCAATTAAGAACAGGGATACCATGGTCCTTAAACCAGGTACTGGTAGCTTTGGCACTGTGTGCAGGTGCCAAGTCCTGTTGGAAAATGAAATCTGCAACTCCATAAAGTTGGTCAGCAGCAGGAAGCTTGAAGTGCTCTAAAACTTCCTGGTCGACGGCTTCGTTGACCTTGGACCTCAGAAAACACAGTGGACCAACACCAGCAGATGACATGGCACCCCAAACCATCACTGACTGTGGAAACTTTACACTGGACTTCAAGCAACGTGGATTCTGTGCCTCTCCTCTCTTCCTCCAGACTCTGGGACCTTGATTTCCAAAGGAAATGCAAAATTTACTTTCATCAGAGAACATAACTTTGGACCACTCAGCAGCAGTCCAGTCCTTTTTGCCTTTAGCCCAGGCGAGACGCTTCTGACGCTACATAAGATTGCAAGCGTAAAATAAATTTGCATGTGCAAGAGAAGATTTGTAAAGGTGTAAATAGCCCTTCAAGTGTAAGAAAAAGATATTTGCAGCATTTAACTGTTATTCGTAAGTGTAATTCGTGTATTTTGAAGCTGCAGCTTCATGCTAACGCAAATTAAATAAGATCTGTATTCTTCAGACTTACACTTACACTGCGCTTACACTTTTGGCACGTTTTTTGTGCATTAAAAGTACCATTTCGGCAATGAGAACATTTCTGAGCCAAATGAAGATAAAGATGTGTTCTGCTGACTGGCGTGTTTATTGAACCAATCAGATAAGAGTAAATCGAGTGTCAGCAAGAAGCTCATTTGATTGGCTACATGAAGAAGGTGGACCCGCCCTCCTCTTCGCACTTGCAAAATTCCGTAAACACGGCGGCGTCTCAAGAAATATCTGCATATACACGAAACCACTGAAACCGACTCAAACCGATGTAGTTTACATGCCAGACCAGTACGAGGCTCTGTAATTCTGACACAGATACACTAAAAACAGAGAAGAAGACTTATTATATACAAGCTGTATACAATAATATTAGGCACAGTGGCTTCTTTTCTTTTCTTTTTTTTTTCTTTTTTACCAAGAACTTTATTGAACAATATGAAAAACCATAAATGGCCTGGTACAAAATAGGGATGAGTCACGATATTCGATTAGTTAGCAGACGCATAAAGCTTGCCACAAAGAGCTGGCAAATAGCCTAATCATTATGAATGTGTCAAATATAACAAGGAGACATTTTAATTGTTTATTAATAAACTAGTGTTTTCTGTGACGATGCTGACTCGCCACCTTCGCAGTATTGTGAAGGTGCCTATATGCACACTTCATGCGGATTATAAGAGAGTTGTCTGTTTCTTTTCGTTTTGAATTGTTTTGTTTAAAAGTAGACATTTCAAGCTTTCTATAGATTTCTGAGTTTCTGTTCATTTATGAGACAAGCTCCAGTTCACAAGCAATGCAAGTTATATCGCGTCGGCGCTCAATGTCGTGATTATATTGTCTGCTATATTTGCTTCTTATTTATTAAATCCAGGCAATTGGTTGATGAAACATTGATTAAAATTAAGATACAATTTATACAAAATGAAATTCACTGAAATTCACAGAAAGGCTTTATACAATTCAAAACTTAAAAGAGCTGTATGTAAGAAATGTATTTCAATTAATCATAAAATGGCCCTGATATGTCACTAGACATTAATAAATCATGTTAATTTCAAATACTTATATCACTGACAACAGTAGTCCGGCCAGGATATTGTCATTTAAAAAGTGAAGTTGCAGCCCTCAACTGATGTTGATGTTGTCATGTTGTGTTTTGGTCTGATGCGCCACCCTCCACCTATCTACCAATCACGAAGTCAGTAGTGTTGCGGCATCCGGGTTGCCAGCTCTGCTCTAGTTACCACAGCTGCAGCTACAAACGTGTCGGAATCGGATAAAAAAAATGTCTAACGTTGCGAAATACGAATCCGAAATACTTAGTGACAAAGTCCGAAATAAAACAAGGATCTGTATAGGAGATGCCTTTGAATGATAGAGACGGCTGAAAACGGAGAAGAATTTGAAGACAGACGCCAACGTTGCTAATTTTCTCCTGGACAGGTAAGATTCATCTATGTTTGGCTAACTTGTACTTGATGGATGGTAAATGGACATTTCAAATATTCATGACAGTCGAACAAAGTTATGCATGTTCGTGCAAAGTAACGTTACGTTAGCTCATATGGAGGAGGTGGGTCATCGACTTGAAAAGGTAAGGAATTGTTTAGGTAATAAAAACGGCGAGTCGTCATTGCTAACATTAGCAATGCATTATCAGAGCCCGTTTCTCTGTCATTATGCTGAGACGCTGAGGAAAACAACATTAGCACGCCCATTATGGCAATGTGAAACGTAATTGAGACAGTAGCCTAACGTTACGTCGGTAAAAATGATTCCTCATTCGTTCTTCGCGTATATTGTCGACTACACATGCTGCAAGTTGACCTGTATGAATAGCTGTATCTTTGATATCGGTTACACACAGTGACAGAGGATTGTGCTTGTACTTGCGTTAATGACAGATACCTACCGTTACAAGTTAGACTAACAGCTACTGTTCTAACAATGTATGGTCACATACGAGCGTACATCTTTACGATTATATTTGGCTAATCACCATTAGTAAACTTTTGCGATATATAATTACTTTGCAAAACAACATAAACATAATTAACAGAAAAAAAAACTTACTGTGTAGGACTCGTCACTTACCATTGGAAGCTTCTTGTAGCAGCCTATCTGGCAACCTCGAGTCAGTGAGGAGGGGAAGGGGATACACCGCTCTACAGTAATTTGAAAGTGATTGCAGTACCAGATTTGGCCACGATCTTACATACGGCTCCTTTAATGAAGTGGTCAAAATGATGTCTCTCGATATTGCGCATCTTATGATTAGGCTACTCATACTGTTCACTTTTCATATAATCAACATAGATGAAATGGAAAAAAATAACATATTATTAAAACATAGGCTAAATATGAAACTAACTTTACTTTAATGGCTACAACACGGCCTACAGTACAGAGAAATTTAATGTCGGAGCGAACGCCGTGTCACCGGTGAGCATGTCAGAAGAAAGAAATGTAAATAAATAAAGAAGTAAAATAAATAAATAAAATAAAAATACATTAAAGTAGGCCTAAATAATAAATTAAGAAATAAAAGAGGCTCAGTAGCTTCTACGTGTAAAGGAGGCCTAATGTTATCACAGGACCTCTGTGTTCGGCGAAATATGGCAGGTAATTTGCGGGGGTAATTTTTACTTTACAAATTACAGACATGGCCGATTCGCACGGGATTAAGATCACAGACAACCTCCGCAATTATTACAAATGACCAGAGGTCACCAGGTAATACTTATCCTAGTAATAATATGACAGAACGAGACTGTACCCACATGTAAGTTTGTTTTTACATGTCGTTTAGAGGCCAGTAAATCTGGAATAGATTAATGCTGCCTTCACATTCTATTGGAAATTTCCTACTTCCCACTTCGTCCAAGCTTGTTGCATTCAAGTGCTTTGTTGTCGTAAAGAACAGGAATCATTGACGACACCTGGTTTATTCTTGGCTATTTATTGTGAAAAGCTTATTAAAGCCAAAATGATATTTAGCATCCCATTCTTTGACAATCATATAAACATTCACCATGCTATAGTCAGCTTGCGGACAATTCTGGAATTTCAGTCAAATACAGGCTATTGTCAATATGTATAAAACATACAATACGCTTCAAATGATTATTCATATATGTAAATATGCACTTTAACATCAAGACAAGGCAATGTAGCTGTTGTGAAAAAAACGAATAAACAATAGCAGTGACAGCAGCAATCGTTCTCCCTCCGCCATATTTAGAGTTTATGGCAAGCCCAACTCGGAAACTTGGGTATCAAAATGATCCCTGAGCTTCCCAGTGGTAAATATGACTTGAGATGATGTTCATGTCCAGTTTTTACCTAGGAAACTAATATTTACAATAATTCCGATAGCACTTGAAGGCAGCATAAAGCACAATAATAGATTGCATTAGAATCAGAATTTTATTTTAATGCACATAAATAAAACACATTCAAAATCAGCAGAACACTGCGTTCAGACTTAGCAATCATAAATCCTGTCCAATTAAACCTAAAAAAGAAGAAAAAAATAATAATAAAAAAGTACTGAAAGGGACAGTTCATCCAAAAAGTTCATCCGTTCATAATTTACTCACCATCAAGTTGTTCCAAACCTGTATGAATTTCTTTCTTTTGTTGAACACAAAAGCAGACATTTTGAAGAATGCCAGTAACCAAACAGTTGACATTGAATTTTCATTTTTTGGGTGAACTTGAACTATCCCTTTAAGTAAAACAGACATGTTAAAAAGTGTCAGCAATAAAGAGCATTATGACACATTATCCTAAAAAGCCCTGTTGTGACAACATGCCTCGCTATGTCATCTTTTGTTCACTGAACTGTATCTTTTTGTCCTGGGCAATAACATTGTCAATACTTTAAGGTGCCTTTTGGGTGAACAAGCTTTGCTTGTTTCTCCTCTAAGGCTTGGCTTGAATTGATGTATTGATACCAAATATGATGTACTAGTATGATTATTTGCTTATCTGTCTACACAGGAAGTTTGGCTTTTATCACCTGTGGGAAGGTTGAAGTCCATCACCTCCGTCTACGTCATGTCTCTGACAGTGTCTCAGGGTGAGGGTTTGACGGTCATCACCGTCTCCTCAAACCCAAAGAGCAAATGGCCCGTACTGTGTCAGATTCTGGCTTCTCTGTGTTGCAGTCCAGTGTGTTTCGTATCTCAGAATATGAAAGGAAAGCTGACAAACATCCACACATCTTTTGGGGTGAATTAAACAATTAAATATCTTTTAGATAATTTTTCATTTAAAGACTTTCGCATGTAAAGTTCTTTTTTTTAAATTCGAGGTGTGCAAACAAAATTGTTTATTTTTTATTCCGTAGACAATGCAGATAATAGTTGGAGTCATCAATATTGTGTTTGGGATTTTCCTTCAAAGCGTTTGGATATGGAACACCATTACAGAGAGTAGGGCTGCTTTTTGGATTGGTGGTGTGGTAAGAATTATTTTACTCATTCTTATGTTTCTAAATCGTTTCATGTGTAGTTAAATAGTTGTGTAGTTTAATTGCTTGTGTTATATGTCATTAATTCTGATGCATTTTAATGATTTTGTTTAGGATATCATAAATATCCGGTGGGTCACTAAACCTGAATTCCGCCTTTCATTTGAATGATTATGTTTGAATGCACTGCACTTTTCATTTGTTTGCTTTTTAGGTCCTTGTAGTTGGAATCGTGACTATTCTTGGAGCGAAGTTTCCCAGTCCTTGTCTGGTAAGTGTCTATCAAAGCCATATCATACATTTTATCCATGTTTTTTTTAGACTGTTCTGGTTTAGAAAAATAATTTTGAGCGTCACCAGTTTATTGTTTGTGTTTTACAGCTGGTTATTGTAATGATTCTGAACATCGTCAGTGGTGCACTGGCTATCACAGCTGTTGTGCTGTATTCAGTGGACCTGACTACGGGAAATGATTCATACTGCCAGACTGATTATTATTATTCGTCTTACGGTACCCCTGCAACACCTTCAGCTGAAAAGATAAGGAGAACGGAGATCTGCATGCACTACAAATATCTAGCTCAGGTAATTATTATATTTGTTTTATTTATTAAATGGTTTAAGATCAAAATTCCAATCTTGGGGAAGCTTAATTTGACAATTGTAATTTGACAAGCTACTAAAGTAGTTAATTAAATTAATCTTTTGATAAAGTAATTATCTATACTTCAAGTGGGTAAAGAGATAATATATTTGAAAATATATAACTGGGATTATATTTACAATTTAGGGTGAAGGTTGTTGAATTAATAAATTATATTTCAAATTGGATTAGAGCTTGTGTTTCTACTGTATTTCTTATAGACCTTATTGATTATTTCTTTCCTCAAGTGACACTGATCTTTACCCACCTCTAGATGATCGTTGGAGGACTAGATATCATGATGATAGTGTTGTCGGTCCTTCAGCTCTGTGTGAACATCAGTTTCTGTGTTCTGACTGGGAAAGCTTGGTGCAAGAAGGATGAAGATGCAAAGGTACTGTATCATCATCATCTACACTATCAGTCAAATCCACTGTGATCATGAGCGATTCTGAGAGCTGATCTGTGTGTTCATGTTTGTTTGTGGTTTTGCAGTCGGTGGAGGATCCAGAACTTCACAAGCCGCTCCTGGAAGACGCTGCTGTCTTAGAGAGTTAGAGAGAGATGTTAGAGAGAGAGAGAACATACAAAGCCACAAATATATACAGCATATTCACCGCCTCTCAATATAGTACTCGGATGATTTAAAGCAGATTATACATTGATGCATGTTTATTCTTTTAAGGTGTTTTCCTTAAACTTTTGGTTACTTAGGAAATAAGGCATGCTTTTTGAAATAAATTACTTGAGAACTTTGGCATCACCCCTTTTTATATATGTTTGTTTGTTTTGTATTAAGTTTAAAATAATTTTCAATTAAATCTATTTTTTTTTTTCTCGAGGATCTTGAAATCAAGGCCCTTTTAGTTGTGTAAAGATACAAAACATTCAGAACAGCAATGTCTTGACCTGAATTATCAGTATATATTTGGCTATTTGCTGATTCCACCAGCAGGTGGTGTTAATATGCTCAAGTGTTGTGCAAATCATTTCCATTAAGAGAGGGTACATAGCTGTGCCAAGGCTAATGTAAAGAACCTCAAGCTAAATGTTATCAAAAGTGGGGAGAACTTTCACCATGAACACTTCCCCCATAAGAGCTCGAAAACGTAAATATCAAAATTGAAAAGCTATAAACATAGAGGATCTATTTTATGGTGTGTAAATGTAAGCATTCAAGGCTGGGCTTATATTTCTACTACGTTTACTACCACTTTTACTTTTAATATGCTAAAAGCAAATCAATTCTTGTGATTTTATCATTTCAGCACCTACTTATCATGCGCACCTACTTTATATTGCACTAAAAAAATAAATGGACACATTTGTTTTTCTATAATAATTGTCTGACTGTCAGAAGACTTGTCACTAAAAAGATGAAAAAAAAAAAAGAATATTGAACTGAGTTGAAATTATTTTTGTGAGAAGACTGAAATGATATGAGGCATATAATAAGCCCTGTAGAAATCAGTTAACTGTGCTTCCTCCTGCTTACATTAGTTTATGTCACTGGGATGTAAGCTGTCTTGACCAGGAACAAACAAAGGAATAAAGGCAGCAGTTTTTAGATCTCCTTCCACAGGTATGTCTGCGGATTACAGTGATGCTGAATCACTGGCTGACACTTTTGTTCCTTGCAGAAGATTCACTAATTCATAACAGCTGAATCCGTCACCAATAGTCAGAGCTTCAGAATATAGTGATTTCATATGCATATAAATGCACTTTTCCTTGCTGTGACATGGTTTCCATGATCAGTTCATTTACAGCTGGTACTTCTACATTTTAGTATGTGATGATTTACACTGTGTGCTCTGTGATCTTATTTATAGTCCAGATGGATTTTAAGCTGTTTGTTTAAAACTATTTTCTTTCTTTGCTTATTTTATTGGCCATTTTCCTTTCAATTAATCAGAATCAGCTTCTGTGGTTGGTGCCAAACATCAGTACTTGGAAAGACAGCAATGATAGACACAAAATAGTGTGTGTACGGTGAGTTTCAAAGGTACAGGGACACTCAGATAGTATAAATATAAATTTGATCTATAAATATGAATTTGCCAAGTTTACATATTGCACTTTTTAAATTGCACAATGAGGTTCATGACCTATGAGGGGATTTTTTTTTCAAATAATGGGTGTTTTGGTGCTTAGTGCCTTTTTATTTGTCTCTATATTTTTGATGCGTGACACACCTAATACATTTTCTGTTTGGAACATCATGTAAATAATGCCAGCACTGTGGTTTTAAGAATGTGTGTTGGATGGATTAGTTATTTACTGTGGGTCTACTGACTTATTGAACTTGATATTCCAGTGTAAAATGAATTAGTCACTATTGACATTTTTCAATGAAATTCCAAATCTGATTGCTTATTTTCAAGCACATGCTATATCACTGAACATCTCTGAACAAGAGCCATTGGCTCCTCTCTAGTTTATTCTCTATGTAAAAATGTATCCTTTCGAAGAATCTCAGCATCTTGAGGATTTTCTGCAGCCAATCATGTTGGGTGAGCTTGTGTGCTATTGGAGCCACTCACCTAATAAACATTTATTGGATCTTTTTCAGGGTGAAATTGGTCCAAAATGAAATTATTTCAATGGCGACCGCATTAAGGAAGAACTAAGGTAACATTGAGACGATAAATGGCTGCACAGTGTATTTTTGCATCTCACACGAAACCGTCCTGACGCACGTGATGTTTTTCTGCGTTCCTGAGGTCACCTGATGGGGCCGGACTCAATGTGAGGCACTGTGGCCAAATCATATTCATGGAAAAGTCATTTTGTTCGGATTAAAAGAATCTCTTAAGTTATTTACTAGGAGACTAAGTTCATGCTCCTCCCGAGGTTGAGCAGACTGCAGTCAGACACTTTCTTTGTGATTGGTTGGGCACATTTCTAGAGGAAATTACTTTGCTAATAGGTCAATTTTCATAAAAAAAATTACTCCATATTACCTGACTTGCTTGATTAAAAAAACAAACAAAAAATCCTAAACATAACTTTTTATATTGTTGCCTGCTGCCGTTCTGTTGCTAGAGGTCATGTTGAGGCCCTGTGTCCTTGCCAATGGAGCCAAACACTAAGACTGTTTGGAACTCCAATAAAGCCTGAAAACAAGCAAGTCACCCTTACTTAGCATAATGATGCAAGACTGCACCAAAAAAAAAAAACAGTGAGCCAAAAGTCCCACTGAGATCCCACGTGCCCTTTAGCTGAGTAGAAGTGAAAGGAAGTTGAAGAAAAAAAAAAGGAAATGTGAAAAACCGAGCTTATTTTTCACCATGAGGAACTGTACACAAATTAATTTTAAATAAACTGAAATGTACAAAACTGTAGGTCTAAAATCTTCTGAGGTATACCTATGTAGACAGTATTTAAGGCATCTTTTTAAAAGATTTTTATGCACATGTAAACATTCATCAACTCACACATTAGTTGTGGTAAACAGAAGCTCAAGCACGTGCGAGAACCAATGAGGTTCATTCTCGTGCACGTTTGAGCTTGCGTAAGAGGTTTATTCTCACGCATCAAGCAGGTTTGGTTGAGCTTCTGTTTATGTTCGCTGATCAATCTTTATATGTGAATAAAACCCATAAATTAAACATTTTCATCATATAAAGCGATCGAGTCTTAAGAAAATTTGGACTAAACCTCTCAATTCATATGGATTAGTTTTACGATCTCTTTATGACTGTCAAAGTGGTAGTTGCGTTGCTGTCAATGGTGAGACAGAAAGCTCTCAGATTTCATCAAATAGATCTTCATTTGTGTTCTGAAGATAAACGAAAGTATTACGAGATTGGAATGACATGAGTGTGAGTGATTATTGACATAATTTTTATTTTTGGGTGAACTATCCCTTTAATGGCGGTTTGGGTGCTGCCTTAGAAGATAGTTGCCTATGTTCACTAAAATTATATGCCTTTAATATATTACCAAATTTTTTTGAATTCATTATTTTTGGTAAAAAAAAAAGTGCACTCCATAATGAGAGTGTCCCTCAGCCTAAATTTTAAATGCCACTTGTTTCTGACAAGCAATTGCAAATGGCAAATCATGGTTTGACTTTGTTGGTGTGTCTTCAGAGAAGGAAATGGACGGAATTTATTGATTTCGAAGGTATCTTTATAGCTTTTGTCCATGGTACAAGCTGTCAAGTGTGGTTTTGCTGGGCTGTGACGTAAACTAAAGGCTGTTGTCTATAATACCACTGACACAAGTTGCTACAGCTGCTTGTATTTACTCTTTCCAGATGTGTATGACGACGAGGAGATGTGGTGAAACGCCACATATGTCTTCCTCCGTGACCAATGAAGCAACTGTTCAATAGGGAATGGTAGAGGTCTTTTCAGCGAGGAGACGTCAACTATTTAGTGTGCATAATAGCACTTTGGCTAGATTATCATAATTATTGCCTTGATTGAGGTTCTATTTCAATTTTCAATTTTAAGGTGCACATTTGTTAAATGTTTATTGCTGATGGTTTCCCATGATTTGCTTCAGAATCATTCATTTATTATGTATATAGATGTGAATATTTTCACATCTATAAGCAGAGTTGTAGTCATGACAAAACCTCTGAGATCAAGACCAGATCCTTTAAGACAACGACCAGACCAAGATCAGACCCAGGGGGCCTCAAGAGGGCGGTTGCTTTTGGTTTAGGTCTTAAAGGATCTGGTCTTGTATCAGGAGTTTAGTCAGTGTTTTTATATGAATTTGTAGTTTGTTCAGTTATAATATTTTGCTTTTAAATATAAAGCATTGGCATTTTTTGTTTTCTCTTCTAGGTTTGTTTTTGACCACTGTCAATGGGTGGGACAAATCCTGAGATAATAATAGATCCGTTTGTGGCTCCTCTGCATAATTACAGGGTTTGATGGGTGTTTCACAGTATTTCTACACCCAGTGAAACATGAAGTTGAAAAGAGGACGTACAACATCACAAATGTCCAGCAACGACTAGTTAGTTGTCTAAAAGAAGATTCCCACAAAATGAAAAACTGAAATATTAATCATAATATTCCCCATGTACAACAACTGATGCAACACCAACTGAACTGGATTGGCATTTTATGAAGGAAATATCAGTGCTTGCAAAACAGCAAAAGAATAATGCTGACATTTTCAGAAAGCTTGCATTTCAGCCTTAGCTCTGTGTAAATGAAATGCCACATCGTTTCACGTCATAGGTCAGCTGCACACGGAAATCAACTGTAGAGTCACTGTACAGAGTAAAGATGGCTGTAAATAGTTCAATATATGCAAGGAAACAATACCAAAACTATTCAGTATGCATGCATATGCAGGTCATGATCACCCAGCAGCAGTCTATGGAAGGCTTTCAAACTTTTATCAAATATTTCCTCAAATATATGTGTACAAAACAATAATATAGCACATCAAAGACTTAAATAATCTACAAAACACTTAATGGTGTTTGGTTCAGAACAAACCCTGAGCGTAATGTTCGAGTAATATCAGTACAGTGCTGCCTTCCAAAGACTGTAAGAAGTGCAGAACAGATTATGTATGGAAATGTTTTCACTATCTGTGAGAGCTCAAGTGATCAGATTTCATCAGAAACAGTGTGTAACAGAATCTTTGATGTGTTCAAATCCAATAATGTGGCGGTGGGGGGGATTCTGTATCTCTGCCATGAAAGTTTGAACAGTGAGGATGTTAAACACAAAGACAAACATTTTTTAGACTGATTGATGGATTGTTTGTTTATTAATATCAGAAGACAAATGTAGGTTGTATACTACATCATATCAGCAATGTGTGCTCTCAACCAAATGCGATGTTTTTATATATTCTATGTTTTATATATGTTTCTATATGTTGTAGACACCAAAGAAAACATCTGACCCGTTTTACTTTGACAGTTTCATTTGGAATCATCCATTAGTGAAGTAAATAGTCCATTTCATTTTGATTTTGAAGGGGGTGGATTGGAATCCACTGCTGCTTCAATGTATATGTATATATGAGTGATTAAAATCAAGGTATTAATCATGTTTCCTTCTAAATATCAAATGAGTTGAATGAACTCTCTGGAGATTTTACTTTGTTATAGAAGTTACCAGTGTGATTACTGAAATGTTCTTCTCATGTATTCTTTAATGTCTGTATTTGATATCTGAATGCAGTAACAGTGCTTGCTTATTTTAGCACGGCTTCCAGAAATGAAATATGAACTTGTTTTGTGTTTGAGAAAGGTCTTCGACTTGTTAAAACATATAGGGGTCATTGAAGCCAATAGTTTAAGGGACCATTTCTTTGTTAAAGCCTTACTTTCCAGTTAGACTAAAGTGTAGCTCTCCTTGAGAGAAAGAACGCATTATCTTGATGTTTTGAGAGGACTCTTCTGTTTATAGTTAGAGCCTGGCCAAATCCAACCTTGGAAAAGCTATGTGTCGGTGTGTGTGTTAGTCTTCTTGGTTACAGGTTAAGGAACCACTGACATTATTGGAGACTGACTGTTGTTCTGGACATGCTGGCGCCCAGCAACCCAAATCTGCGACCTGGAAGGTCACGACGTTCCTAACTTCAGGGTCCGAGTGTCAGCTGCATAATCCATGGAGATATGCTTCAGTCTATCTGTATATGTGTGGAAAATAACTATGTTTATCTATTTCTTAGCCAATCAGAAACTGCAACCTGAAGCAAGGACGTAGCTTAGACCTCGGTGTTGGTTATAACTGCTGTGATCTTTGTAACTGTAAGCGGGGCGGCCTACAGACTGTGTGAGTCTTGAAGCTGACTTCTGCTGATGAAACTGCAAACTATCTTCAGTAAAACTTTTCTTTAATTTATTATAATTCTGACTTCTTCATTCATCATCTGGCTCTGGGTCTATGACTGTAAAAACCCCTTACAATTTCATGTCGACTTTGATGCTTTGACGACATTTTATTAGACTACAGGAATGTTATTGCTGTTCAGCGCTAAAATGAAGAAGCAGAGATTATTTATCATTCAAACACACTTCTGTTTAAAAGTTTGGCATCTGTAAGATTTTTTTTTTTTTTTTTGCAAGAAGTCTCTTATACTCACAAAGGCTGCATTTATTTAAAGCTGAATTTTTAGTGTCACATGATCCTTCTGAAATCATTCTAATAAGCTGATTTGGTGCTCAAGAAACAATTTTGATTATTATAAAAGTTGAAAACAGCTGTGCTTTTTAAGCTTTTTTTCATATTCTTAAATGAATAGAAATTTCAAAATAACAGCATTTATTTGAAATAGAAATCTTTTTTAACATTATAAAAGTCTTTACTGTCACTTTTGATCAATTTAATACATTCTTGCTAAGTAAAGTATTCATTTGTTAAAAAAAATGGTACTGATCCCAGTTTTGAACATTTCAGTTTAGGAACAAGAGTAGTCTGGTTTACTTTGCAATTTATGGCCAAGAACTGCCCACTTAGTCAGAACGAGACCGTAGATTATAGATTAATGCTGCCTTCACATGCTATTGGAAATTTCCTACTTCCCACTTCGTCCAAACTTGTCACATTCAAGTGCTTTGTTGTCGTAAAGAACATGAATCATTGACGACACCTGGTTTATTCTTGGCTATTTATTGTGAAAAGCTTATTAAAGCCAAAATGATATTTAGCATCCCATTCTTTGACAATCAACATTCACCATGCTATAGTCAGCTTGCGGACAATTCTGGAATTTCAGTCAAATACAGGCTATTGTCAATATGTATAAAACATACAATACGCTTCAAATGGTTATTCATATATGTAAATATGCACTTTAACATCAAGACAAGGCAATATAGCTGTTATGGAAAAAACAAAATTACAATAGCAGTGACAGCAATCGCTCTCCCTCCGCCATATTTAGAGTTTATGGCAAGCCCAACTCGGAAACTTGGGTATCAAAATGATCCCTGAGCTTCCCAGTGGTAAATATGACTTGAGATGGTGTTCATGTCCAGTTTTTAAAAAGGAAACTAGTATTTACAATAATTCCGATAGCACTTGAAGGCAGCATAAAGCACAATAATAGATTGCATCAGAATCAGATTTTTTTTTAATGCACATAAATAAAACACATTAAAAATCAGCAGAACACTGCGTTCAGACTTAGCAATCATAAATCCTGTCCAATTAAACCTAAAAAAAGAAGAAAAAAAGTACTAATTATTTCAGACAAACAAAACAAATTTTCCTCAAGCTCTTCCTGTGACCCCCCCCCCCCTTTTTTTTACTTTTGTCTATGCTTTGCTTATGTTAGCCCAGCTTTTTATTCTTTCTTTTATTTTATTTATTTAGCTATTTATTCAATATTTTTCATTCTTGTTGCTTTGTTTGTTTGTCCCCTGCTTTGTACATTATGTTAAAAACTTACAATAGAGTATTTAAAAAACAAAACAAAAATTAAGGTTAACCTTATAAGCTCAAGGTTAAGAATATCTAGATACCTAGAAGTGTTTTTGTCAAAGATGTGAAAGCTATAAACTAGGAGAACTTTGTCAAATCTAGTAATTAGTTCTTCCTCAAAGTGTTTATAACTTTTAATCACATTTGTGCAAACATTTAGCATACAATCAGAGAACGTGGACGGTCTACTCTTGTGTTACCAGCATAAATGATAGGCTACCATCATTCAGTATACACTAATAAGGGAGTAAAAGCCCAAATTTGATATTTAAAACAACTTTGATATATTAAAAGTGTCCATTTATAACTTAGATAAAGGCTAACACTAGGAAAAGAGACATAAAAAAATAGTACATTGGTTGATTTTAGTCATTAAAAGTCAACCTTAGAGAGGTTAAACACTCTTTATAGTGGTTTAATGGAGCTGTTTAGCTGTTAATCATAGTATTTCTATTTCCCTGCCTAGTTTAAGCAGAATGAAGAAAGACATAGAAGTTCTTGAACTTTTCAAAGAAGTGCAGCTCATCAGAGAAACTGCTGGAGAAGCCCAGATCTTTGCATGAGGTCTTGACTGTGTGGACCACACAGAGAGGGATTGTCTCAAAAAGTAGTTCAGCCATCGGCGTCATCGTGAGCTTCTTCTGCTCCGAGACCAGTTTGCGGAATTGGTTGGTCAGATTCTCCTCCACGGAGAAGTAGGTGGCATCTATCCCGCTCTTCTTGATCTCCTGGTTTATCTGCTGCACCTCTTCAGAAACAACTTCCAGACGCTCTCGCACCTTCTGGAACTGCTCCTTCATGTACTCGGCCTCTTTGCTTTCCACGTTATCCAGCGCCAGCTTCACAATCGGAGCTGCGATGGAGAACACAGGGAACACTGGCCAACACTTCTGCGCCCTGCTCAAACACTTCCATCCTGGTCTCGACAACATCCTTCTTCTGCGCAACAAGTTTCTGCAGCTGCTCGGCCATCTTTCAGTTTCAATAGCAAAATGTCTCTGTGTAAAATAAAACCAGTACATAAATAGAAATTTACTATTTAAAGGGGTCATGAATTGATAAATAAAGTTTTCCTTGATCTTTTGACATATAAGAGGTCATTCAACTACAAAATATAATTTAAGTTTCAGAACTCAAAACTTCAACGTTTTGATAGGACACAGCTTTTATTGAAACCAAGCTCAGAAAACCACTTTTCGGATTTTGTCACATTATTACAACGAAAGAAGAATCACCTCTGCAAAAAAGATCAACGCCTACTTCTACATCATTGCCTCTTTAGCCCTACCCACTGATTCACGCATGTCATGTATTAGTAAATATGAGAGAGACGCAAACATGATTTACTTCAGCAACAAAACGATAGAGATGCCTCTGAGGATTACAAGATGTTTTGAAGTGCCAAGTTGTGTAAAAACAGTCTTTACATTGCCTTCATTGTGATCCTAAAATTAAGAAAGCTTTTATTTTTTAATAAAGTTAGATCAGTTTGTTCGTTTAATTTTACTTTGGATTTGTTTTTTAAACAAGACAGTTCAACGCAGGCTTTTCAGAGAGACTTAATAAAAAAATTATTGAATAATTAATAAAAGATGATGCAGTGAAGACTACATTGGATCCAACAGTAATGTTGCAACACACAAGTGTGAGTAACAGTGTTCTTATGTGTCACTGTTGCTTTGTCTGATACAGATCGTTTGATATGTACTGAGTATTTATACAGTAGCACCGCAGTCAAACTGTGAATAGTTGTGATTTGCTGTTCTTTCCTTTGCTTCGTCATTTATGTGGTTAATGCGTTGAATAATTGGATGAGGAAGAAAGCACGTAGAGAACGCTGCTTTTGTTATAGGGAAACCAGGGACCGGTATGTGGACAAAATCGGCACTTTTAACGGTTTGGATCCATATGAAATTCCCAACAAAGAGTCGGCAAACAGTGGGAACACAGTAATCCGGACAAAGGTAACTTTAAGATGCGCTCCACCTAGCTGCTAGTTTAGTAACCGTTAGTGCTAACAACCATTCACACATGTACTTTTAACTATGTGTTTCAAAACTGTAGTTAGTAACGTTAGCTGTCAACCTCCCGTTTTTTCCGGGTTTCTCACGTATTTGAGCTCTTTTCCCGCTGTCTTCCCGTTTTAGTATTTTCCTGTAAAATATCCCGTATTTTAATACTCTCATAACATTAACGTTAGCCCTTCCATCTGACCTGTCAGTCTTTGTACTGTTGTCCTGTTGCTACCCCCTTGCCCTAAGCATCGTTTTGCTTACTAACTTAAGTTTTGCTAACAGCTACTAACTACACTTTTAAAACACATAGTTAAAAGTACGTTACATGTGTGAATGGTTGTTAGCACTAACTGTTACTAAACTAGCAGCTAGGTGGAGCGCAATTTACTTTTGTCCGGATTAAGTTACTGTGCTCCCACTGTTTGTTGGAAATTTCATATGGATCCAAACCGTTAAAAGTGCCGATTTTGTCCACATACCGGTCCCTGGCTTCCCTATTTAACGTATCCCTGTAAATTCCACATCATTTTAGGGATTTAAACATCCTTTTTCTTTTCTTTCTCCCAACTCTGCTGCTTCTCCTCGTTCGATTTGCTGTATGTTTACATTCGCGAAGCTGTCAATATGGCCGCCACGTCCCAGAATGCAACGCGGCGCCCAAGCCCTATTGACGACGAAAACCGACTTACAGACTGTAAGTTAACGAGTTGATTTATCCGCATTTATAGAGATTTTTAGATGGATATCGAGGCTCTTTAGGTTGTGTGGAATCTGCAATCTCTGGCCCAGTTTGTTTGCTTGTTTCCAAAGCTGCAATACGTTGTGTTTCCTGCCAACTGGCAACCCGGTGTGTCGAAATACTATTGGGTGAACTGGCAGTGGGCGAGATCACACAGACAAAACAAAAACCCACTGACAACACTGAACGTGTAAAATAATAAGTAAAATAACTGGCTGTAGTAGTTTTTTTTTAGAGAAAAGAGTATGTTAATTTAACATGTTTCCTAAATATCTGCAAAAATATTATGGTATTTTTATGCTTTAGTAGAGTAAAAAAGTCACATACAGCACCTTTAAAACATGATGATACTGCAAATGACAATGTTTATGGTTTTCACTTTATCGAAAGGATGAAGTATGGTTATAAGAACGACAGTGTGACAAACGATGGCACATTCATTCATAATTCCGTTTACATTAAACACTTCGTCTTTTGTCAACTTTAACTGTGGTAATTTCAAGTACTTCAACTTTATTTTGCCTCAACCAAGATGTAATTCGCATACATTTTTGGCTAAATGTTTCAAGTATGTAACGAGATATTTTTCAACATTTGAGGTTTTCAAAACATTAATATGCAAAACTGTTACCCAATCATAGCAGTGGGTGTTTACTTCCAAGCCTTGAATGCGGCACGCCCATCAAAACGGTGTTCGAAAGAGAGGGTCAAAAACAGGATATGAAATAGCTTCTCATTTAAAAGACTAAGCTTGGACATTTGTGCACATGCTATCCAGTTTGCACGTTTTTATACATGCAAACCTTTAATAATAATGGTATTGTCTCCTGAGACTGGTATACAGAAAGAAACTTACATGTGTCAGTCTTCGTTTCTTCTGAATCTTTAAACGGTCAGTGTGAATCAGGGTGGGCTTGCTAAAAAAAGATAAAGGAAATGAGAAATGTTTTAAACAAACCATAAAAGCAGCAACACAACCTCAACAACACACACCAGGTGTATGTACACATGCTAAAAGAGGCTCTCTCGTTCTGACAACCACACCTTCACTTACATAAAAGACATGGGCCAGATGCATTCATTCAATTCAAACATGCACTAAACGAACTGGCAAATAATGTAAGTACATTTAGTCACACAGTATGCAAAATGCAACAATAGAGTGGACAACCATTTCAATTGGAAACAGTTCAAATGGATTTCCCCTTTTCCATAATAATGATGCAACACTCTTTAAGTAGCTTGTTAGGTCATATTATAACTTCCTAAAAGTCCCACGTTTGGACATACTTGACTGACTTAATGTTTTGTGATCTAAAGCTTTGTGCTTTATACGAGTTGTTTTATAAAACAAAAGAAATGTTGTTGTTTAATCTTTTTAGTGTCTTTTTTAGCATTATTTGAAAATGTGTAAATAAAAATTAACTGAGTGAGTGTGTGCAACCTTTTGACTGGTTGTGTAAAATTTAATAAACAGAATGCTGATACACTATTCTCTTACATAAAAGTTGCCTGAATAAATGTTTTTGATATAGGCCTACCATAAAATGGTATGTTAATTAGGGCTGTGTATCACCAAGAATCAGGCGATGCGATTTGTATCACGATACAGGGGTTATGATACGATACAGTACAGTATATTGTAAGAAAGGTGATATATTGCGACATTTCTTGTTTTTGTTTTTTGCATAAAACCTGAGTAAACATTTTATTTGCATTTATATCACTAATCACTATTGTTGTGCAATCTAAGTAAAGGGAAAATAGCAAAGTGCTTGGAAGATTCTTTAGGTGATTTCCAGCAAAACAACTGATGATTTTCCATTAACATTTCTGCTAGTACCAACACAGGTGTGGGAATAATTAGCAGGGTAGTTCAACTAGCTGAGCAAGAACCTTTTTCCAAAGCACCTCAGCAGTAGCCTAACCATGGAAACAAGACAAGAAAAACACCATGTCAGCTTCTCTCCAGACACACACATTATGCTCTTTTTAACTGGGCAGTAGCTACAAAATTCCAGTGCTACAAAATATCACTAATTCAAGAAATTGTTACTTACAAACCAAAATAGACTTGTATTTAAAATGTAATTTAAAATTGTAAAGATATGTTGGCATGCCATGGATCATACAAAATGAATGACTAATTTAATACACTAAGTGGGTCCATTAGATTTTATCCTCACCTGAACTCTTACACATATGAAAAGTCCTGTGGGTTACAAATCAAAATAGCACCATTCCAATAACCCGTTTTTTTGTTTTTCATCGTTTTAGCTATAGTTAGTGTAGTTGAAAATATGTTACAAGAACATTCGCATACCTATAAGACATCTGATAAAACTAATCTGTGAACAATTATATGATCAATAAGTTTTATAGATCAAAGATCAAAGGTTTTATATTGCTTTAACTCATCAAAATAAATTAAACCATTTTTAAGCAACTTTTTTTATAAGTTATAAAAGATCCAACTCATTTTTAAGTCAGTTAAATGTAATTAAAGTTCAAATTACTTAAATATCCAAGTTGATTGACAGCAACATAGTGTTGGCAGAGATCTGGCCCACATGTGGGCCGTGTGGAATCCACGTGTACCAGATGTGGGCTGGCCGGATCTGGGCCAACACTATGTTGCTGTCTGGGTTTTTATTCAGTGTAAGATTGATTCATGGGCTGTATCCGAAATTGCTCCATATACCCTTAAATAGAGCACTATTTGGTGGGGACAGCCATTTGTAGTGGTGTCCGAAACCATAGTGGACGTTATTGAGTCAACTCATTCCATCCCACAATGCAATAACGAGGGTGCAACCGATGTACGCTCAACAGCTAGAGAATACCCATAATGCACTGTGAGAGTCGCGTGCTGAATGAATTATCGCAGCTCGTCAGAAGATGGCAACTACAGCTGAATCAAATCATCCATCCATTTTCAAAACTGCGCTGGTCCAGCGTATTATCATTCAGGTATAAATTCCTTTTTAATTTGTTATTACATTGTTTAATTAAAGTTTATATGCTAGTTTCCATGGCAGAGTTTAAGATAAATCTTTTCATTAGGGATCAGCCAGTTTGGTGTTTCAAATTATTATTATTAAACAGTAAGCACATACTGCAAAATCGGAAGCCCTTGGCGCACTCAGTGTTCGAATTCACTCACTCGTTTTCATCAACTCCTTCAAGTGGACTAACTTATATTAGTGGAGTAATGTAGGGAATAGTGTATGAGGGTATGGGGGAATATCGGCCCTGTCCCAAATGGCACACTCCGGACTTGTGGACTTCCTCAGAGTCCACACTTCGGTGACGTCATGTAGTGCAGACCTATAGGGCCCTTAGCGCGAGTCCGCGAGGGCGCATTGAGAGGTATTTTTGGGACAGACTCGATCGTCACGCCGGAAACAGGAAGAAGGTCTCAGCTCAGACGTCGAAGCTGAATAAACTTAAAGGTCATCTCATCAGTCCCTTTATTAGAAAAATATCACAAATATCATTAAAAAAAATTACAGTCTTTAGCATCGAGAACAGGATTTATTTTATTTTCCCAAATCTTATGTCCATGTGAACTACACAGCCTGCTTTTACAGTTCTATAATTATGCCTTCTGGGCATTAGAATAGATGTCATGGTTATGTAAATGATCAATACAGTTGTACATAATAATACATAATGTTCAATTTTAACACAAAATTAAAATGTAAATGAGTTTAAGAAAAATGTATAGGTTTCAATATTCATACTACGTTTATATGACTCAGTAAAGCCATGACATTCGCAGGGCTCTCAAGTCTCACGCATTGGGCGTGAGACACACGCATTTCAACCCATTCACACGCTCACACACCACACCTTGTATTTCTCACGCTGAGAGTAAGGGAACTTGTCCCGCTATACAATTAATGGACGAGGCGCAGGCAAACGGAGGGAAGTTCTCTGCCGAGTTCATAGCATCTGTCTCGAGTTATACAGAGTTAAATGCTAGCTACCAGCCAATCAGAAATTAGAATTAGTTGTTTCCGGGTAAATTATGTGTTCCCGCTGCAAGCACGTTCGTTACTAGACAACACGCGCACACACGGAGTGGAAGTTGAAAGAGCACGATCTGATGAATGCGGTTTGCGGACATCTATGACATTTATTTTTTTTTTTTTTTTTTAGCATTTTGATTTTACGATTCCTGGGCGATATCTCTTGCCTGTGATCAAAGACAGTGAGAGCTGATGTTGAGGAGTATAGCCAAATTCGTGCTAAATTATTTTTGATGCATTCAAAAACTCTCCAACTGCTTTTAAAGGGGTCATCGGATGCAAAATACACGTTTATATGGTATTTGCAAATAAATGTGTCTTTGCAGTGTGTGGACACATCACCATGCAATGAAAAAAATCCACTCACTTTTTTTTAATCCTCAAAAAGCCAAAAAGTTGTTGCTCATTATCATTTAGAGAGACATGCACCGAAACGGGTCACTGTGAACAGAGCTGTTTTTGAAGAGGTAAAAAGGGTGTTGTTTTACACAACCATTGAGAAATTTTAACCAAAGTATGTTACAAACTTTACATGAAGACCCAAAAGAATCATACCAACTTGTGGAAAATGGGCGTCCGATGACCCCTGTAAAGGTGACCGGTTTGGGTCTTGACATACATGCTCAGGGCAAGTTGTTATGACACAATGTTATGTACATTGAGCACTGATGTTCAGTTGGCTTGTTTGGGGTCAAAATTATTTTTATTTTTCAATAAATTTGTATTTTTTAAATATAACTATTTATTTTATTTGGACGAATTTGTCTTTTTATCAGATTTAACAATTGTTATAATTTTCATTTGTGCTGGTCAATTATGAACAATAGGCAAAATTGAACTGCTAGCAAAAATTGAAGCGAATTTGGTTGGGTCGAGGGACCGCTGCTGCAAATATTTGGGTGGCTCCTCCCCTAAATCTCACTCTAAACTTTTGATAAAACTTGAGAGCCCTGCATTCGGTTCTATTTATGTAATGAATCATAATGCGATCGTATTATTTAACACGCTATTATTATGTTTGAGATATCAACCACTGGTCGATAATGTTTGTATAAACTGTAAGTAACAACTGGTAAAATGTATGCCTATCATAAAGCCATGTTAACAGTCCGTGAGCGAAATCTCCTCCCATCCGTTTTCTGATTGGCATTTCGCAAGGATTCCTGGGTAGTTAAAGTGCGTGGAGCCTGCATCTATGCGGGCTTCGCGGAAGACCGCTTCAAGGGTACAACGGGGGCGCTGCTGAGCACACTTCAGAGCGTTAAAATGCTAAAGGGGACGGCCTACGGACTCGTAGACTCGGCGAGCATGCGCAATTTAAGTCCACGAGACCGAAAGTCCGCATGAAGTGCGCCATTTGGGACAGGGCCTATCGAACACAGCTCTCAGGCCTACATTGAATACTTGATTCTGATTGGCCAATCATGACAGCCCGTCAGATACTGTTTTCATAATAACCGTCCGTTGTTCAGGGTATCTATCTGACTGCTTGTCTATTAAACTTCTGATTTCTAATTGTGCTTTTCGTGGTCTTTACAAATAATTTGATTCGAATAATATTTCACAAGTAGCCTAATATTTTTATGTTTGTTTGTTAGCAGTCGTGGTAACTTATTCCTATAATACGTGGGACAGTGTAAGTTAACATTACACTCAATTTTCGCAAAATAAACGGCATTATGAAGATACGATACGAGACCCCTGTCGCGCTTTATTTTGCGATAACGACGGACTGACTCAAAGTTGTCCCGTACCTGCACTGACCAAGCTTGACATAAAGGTAAATCTGTTCTCGTTATCCTCCCCTCAGAATACAGATTTAGTATTTCATAACCACATTTCTACCGGCACATATGCAGAGATGTTCCCTTTAGATAAAATGTAGTTAAAATAGCAGGGCTGGAAAGTTAATACAATGATTGTTGACAAGAAACACTTCCTGGTTTAACGTTAGACTGCAGCCCATCGATCACTGTCAAACAAACCCTCTGAGTTCTTCAGAACGAAAACAAATGAGTTTAAATTATAGAGAAGATCATTGTTTGCCTGAATAATCGATCGGATATGCAACTCGCTCGTGTTTAAAACATACAGATGTCGCGAGCTGGTGAAAATGTCACAGTCAGGCGGACTATGGCAAGCCGTTTTAACTTTTATTCATTTTCAGGATATGAATTCTTGATATCAACAATTACATTTTTGATATCAGCAATTTAATTATTGATATCAACAATAGAATTCTTGATATCAACAATATAATTATTGATATCAACAATTGAATTCTTGATATCTGTAATTGTATTTTCACTAGTGAAATGTCACCATAGGCTGCCATTCAAAATTAATTGTTGATATCAAGAATTGATTTCTTACTAGTAGAAATATAATTTTTGATATCAATAATTACATTGTTACTAGTAAAAATGCGAATTCCTGATATCAATAATTCAATTGTCACTAGTTGAAATGTCTATTCTTGATATCAACAATTTAATTGCTACTAGTAAAAATGTTAGTTTTTGATATCTGAAAATGTATTTCTGATATCAATATAATTTCAGATATCTAAAATGGCTTTCTTACTAGTAACAATTACATTCATGATATCAGAAATTAACATTGTCACTAGTGAAAATGGAATTATTGATATCAAAAATGAACATTGTTACTAGTAGCAATTCAATTGTTGATATCAAGAATAGACATTTCAACTAGTGACAATTGAATTCTTGATATCAAAAATAAAGGTTTTTACTAGTAAGAATTGTATTTCTGATATGTGAAATAGGAATTTCAACTAGTAAGAAATCAATTCTTGGTATCAACAATTGATTTTGAATGGCAGCCAATGGAGACTTTTCACTAGTGAAAATACAATTACAGATATCAAGAATTATAGTTTTTACTAGTTGAAATTCAGTTTCTGATATCAAGAATTATAATTTTAACTAGTGAAAATTTAATTGTGGATATCAAGAATTAGCATTGTTAATAGTGGAAATGTAATTTCTGATATCAAAAATTGCCATTGTTACTAGTAGAAATCTAATTCCTGATATCAATAACTATTATTTTAACTAGTGAAAACTGAATTGTTGATATCAAGAATTCATATCCTGAAAATGAATAAAAGTTAAAATGGCTTGCCATAGGCGGACAGCAGACTGAGAAACGCCCTAAAAACTTTTCATGAGCAAAAACTGAAACCACGACGCACAGAGACCAACGAAACCGTTGTTGAATTGAACTGACGTCTTGACTAGAGAACAAATTAGATCTGTTATGAACCAAACTCACCTTCTACCTTCCAATCGATCACAAAAGGGATGGAATAGAATAAAATAAAGCAAAAGTTCACGCTGATCAGTCTCACTCGACGTCTGATCATGTGCTGGTTCTTCTCTAAGGTCGAGGCACACCCTTCAACTACTACAGTACACACTAAAGGAATTTCAAGTATTGTTCTTTACCCCTTACAAAATTGACCATTTTATCATAGTTTCCAGCAAAATTCCAGTGTATGTTTTTTGTTTATGGTGTAAGAGAAATATTTAAGTATTGTCATTAACCCCCTACAAAATGTACTAAATACCATAGTACAATTTTTGTTAAGTTGTAAGAGAATGAATTAAGTATTGTCCTTTTATTGTTCTTAGAATTTACCACAGTATCCCACAAAAAATCCATAGTTAAGTTTTTGTTATTATTGTAAGAAGAATTTAATTTTGTCCTTTCATCTTTGCAATGGTACTGCTATAATTCCCATGACAAGTTCATAGTAAGGTTTTTTTTAAGGAAAATTATTTAAAATATTCAGTCTCTTGTATAAGTCTCCTATACATTACCTCTAAAATATTAACCTTATTCAGCTAAATATTTTATTTTTGCAAACGAAAACAAGGCTGTGACATTTAAATACAGTAGGCTATTTAATTAAAAGTAGGCTAGAATATCTAGAATAATGTCCATAACTTTAATAAAAAAAAACTGTTGATACTTTGAAACAAATTTCTAGATCAAAGTTGTTTTATTTGCGATTACATAATATCATAAACATGAAATGGACATGATTCTTGGTTACAGAGAATAGCTATATAATTAGATTACTTAGTATAATTTTTCATTTGGAAATAACATTTAAATCCAGAAAAGACTACAAACTAAACTTTAAATGAAAAGATTTTTGATTGTAAACACCACAACTAACAACAAACCCCCACAATTTGTCTATCGTTTAAGTTTTCGCCACTCAACTGGTCTTTTAAAAGCATTCCGAACTACAAAATAAAACAATTTACATCTGAAATGAATGCATTTATCTTTGGTCACAGACATATCTTTATATTCCTTTTTTGCCCTGACATGCGAAAATAAAGTGAAGAACCAACAATAATATACTTTCTCGTTGTATCTCCACAACAACAATTTGGTCATCAGTTTGCTTTACCTAATGCTGTATAATTTGATAAAAAAATTAAAATCAGAAATATAGAGAAGACTGATTGCCGTTTCACACATCTATTCAGAATGAATGCACAGGTATGCCCTTTTGTGCCTCGCAAAGTAGAAACATTCTGGCTGGAAGTTGTTTTTCTCTTCTACTTTCTTATAGCAGCTAATGGCATGGACCAACGTGTCGGGAAGAGTCTTCCACAGCTCTTGAGCCACAGACTGCATGTTTCCCTTCAGCTTCTGTGCCTCTATCTGATCTAGCAGCTGGCCCTTGTTGAGGGGTTTCGGGTCTGCACTAAAAGACACCACGATTCTGATGCTGTTTGGGGTCAGAAGATCAAAGAAGTTTCCACCTCCACCGCTTCCATGGTACTTTTTGCCAGCGAGCCAATTCCAGAAGAATATGCCACTGTGATTGAACACCCGAACTGACCAAGAAACCCAGTAGTATTTCTTCTTAAGGAGATCCAGTATTAATCCTGCAAACTCTGGGTCAACGCTGGCTTGTCGCTCCAGAAGTTGATGCTCCACATCCGTCTTGGCCTGCAAGGGGAAATTCTCAATGCAGTCATCCACCGCCGCTTTCATGCGTGTCTCTACGTCTTCCATGCGATCCTGCCATTTCTTCACTATGGCCTCGTCTACCACTCCCTCTATCAGGGCGGCGTGACCCATGACTGCTATAATTCCCATGACAAATATCTTCTTTAGCCTAGCACAGAACTCCTCCACTGGCTTTCTGCTCCTTTGCTCTGTGGTCACCACCGTGTCCAGTATGGCATCTCCGGAGAAATTCTCTCCAGTTACAGCATTGTACAAGGCATCAATGTTCAGATCGCTACCTGTGTTCTCATACTGGCTGATGAACTTCTCCTTCTTCTTTTCCTTGAACTTGGGCTTAGCATTGACAAAGCCTTGAAACTTCTCATACTGACTGATAATCTTCGCCTCATGGTCAAAGTTCTGCTTGTTCATGGATGTCCGCTGCATCTCCAAAGCGATTTGGTCGATTTCATCGTTAATACCTTCGAGTTGCTGGTTAATCTTTTCAAACTGCTCAGCAAGGAACTTGGCCTCCTTCCCATCCGGGTTGCCGAGGATCTCGGCTGAGGCCAAAAACACGGCCTCCAGGATGGGGTGGAACTGTCCCACAGTGGCTGCTAAAACCTCGCAACCTTGCCCCATGATTTCGACTCCTTTCTCGATCTTGTCCTTGTTCTCCAAAACCCATTCTTCCACCCGATTCATCCTGGATCAAAGCAGAGAGGCCTTCTTATCCTTCTTACCCTTGTCTGTAACAGATCAAGGCATATATATCATAAAGTGGAAGCCACAATATAAAAATCAATACTGAAATCAATGCAGCTATTTCTAAGGGTCATATTTGTTTGCTCAGGATGAGACCTTAACAGTAACCTGAGATGAATTGGACAGCCAGACCACAGGGGCAGAAATACCAGAGTGTTTGTACATTTATGCATGTTTTCCATGGGCTCAAGCCATTTAAAAAAAAAAAAAAAAAAAAAAAAAAAAATTCTAGTCTTGTTCGGGCATGTCCTGTTCCACCTTCCACCCCGCCAGCTAAGTCTCCGCATATTATACAACAATAAAGGCAGATCATTGAGATCAGGTGTCCTCTATTAGAATTAAAAGCAAATATGCTAAAAGTTTTTTTGTGCTTCAAAGCACAGTTTATTATTATTATGAGCACACTGTTGGTGTGAATAGGAGAGCTGCTCTCTCTCCTCTTCTTTGGAGAATAAATTCAGCATTTAAACCCCATATGTATAGCAAAGCAGATGTTTTCAGAAGGGGTTACTGGGTGGGAGAATATATTTGATGGCTTTAGCTAGCATTTCAGGACATTTTTGGGCACTTTGATTACACAAGGGAGATGATCTCACACTCGTACAGTATCTAATTTCCCAAGACTCAATATACAGAAAAAAAGGCACACCCAGATCTGAGAAAATCTGCAACCAATACACTTGTCCTGCGGTGAAACCATGTTCTACAGCTGGCAACAAAATGACTCAGATTTTCTAATATAAATAAGCACAAATAAATATACAAGACTAAACCTGACATTTGATATTTCAAAGATCAGAGAATTAATTTGGCTCCTGATCAATAATGTCTTAATGATTAAGTGGATTATGTGAACAATTATGAGAATTCAGTTGCTAATATTATGAATGATAAGCATGTAGAACTCATATTTGGAATTTATGACTCAACAATTTATCCTTTAAAAGAGCATTCTGATCTCAATGGAATTAGGAGCAAAACAATACTTACTCAACAATACAATGATCCTGATTGTTTCAAGTCCTCCTTTGTAAGAATAATTAAGATGGCTTTGAAATTAAAACTCCAGGATGTGTTCGATTTCAAAAAGAAAATGACTTCATAAAAAAAAATTAAATGTAGGAAAATAGTTTAAAAGAAATCCAGTCTAGCAATTTGTACAAGAAGACCCTGTTTTTGATAGTTCCACTCTGTGAAAAAAAGGAAAGGAACCAACCAACTGATTCTGAAAAAGAGGAACTGTTTAAGTTCAAAGCCACGTCCCTTATTTCTATCCAAATGCTGCTTGGAGCTTCGTGGCAGTCAGTATATTGACTTAAGCACAACATCCAGTATTATTTGGCCATAAAATGGCAGGATGTGGTACTTAAGTCAATATTGACTATCATCCACATCACAATGATTCTCACAAAGTGTCATCTCCAACTGTTCCTGACAAATGATAATTAAAAGCATAGATCACTTGCTAGCAATTTTTATTTGTGTATTTTTTTTTATCCTTGGCTCTATGAAGTTTTTGAAGTTGTGCATATAAAATAACAAAAGATGAAAAAATAGAAAGGGTAGGATAATGAATGGAAATTGACAAAGAGCAAAAAAAAAAAAGGAGACTCACCGTTAGTCTGGTGAAATGTATAGATGTGTTCTCTAGTGTTCCAACAGAGTCCAACTGTGCCTAAAAGCAGCAGCTTCCCAGGGTCCACATATATATATAGACTCTGCCCTGCGGCACTCCCCCTTCAGATTAACTCCATCCCCTGCATGCATTCCTCTGAGCCCACTGAAGAGATGAGGGACAGGCACACCGACAGATTACATCCTGTAAACATTCCTTCTTTGAGAAAAATCAGCATGTAGTAGTTATATAGTCCTAGAAATGCTTAGTAGAGCCTTTCCCTTTTCTACATGGTTGTCATGGGTACAGGCACTCACAGTGGCCAGTGTGCACACACACACACACACACACACACACACACACACACACACACACAGATATATTTATTTAGGCCTATATATTAATATATATATATATATATATATATATAGTGATTACGATTAATCGCATCTGACATAAAAGTTTGTTTATATAATATATGCTGTGCATATATAAATATTTACACACACACACACACACACACACACACACACACACACACACACACACACACACACACACACACACACACACACACACACACACACACACACACACATATATATAAACCCAAACTTTTATGTTAGATGCGATTAATCAATTTGACTGCACTAAATGCCATGTTTGTCACGTATTCAGGCTGTAGACTTTATTAATAAACAAAAATAGGAAAACAAGAATATACAATATAACAGTTCAAGGAAACGGCCTAAAACCAAAAACCGAACGACACAATGTTGTTGCTATGTTGCTATATTTGTGCTGTCATAAATATAAATCACAATTATTATAAAATTACTATTATTTAAAAAAAATGCAAATAAATAAGTTGTAGTCTTCACATTGTCCTTCTTTTAGGAGACTTTGTGGAGCAACACTTGCCAATCTGAAATGAGTATGAAAACAGCTCTTGGGGGCATGATGCTTCTAGGTCATTTCCGTCACACTGCTTTACATGGCAGAGAAAGACTCTACTGTTTTCAGCATGGCAAGCGGACAAACCCAGTGGCTTTGTGCTGAAGCGGTCGCTGGGACACGCTGGCATGCAATGATTCGTCTGTAGAAGGACAATAAGAGGCTGTTGTGGATTACAGCGGGTCTGGCATTAGCATTTCAAATCTTCACTGTTAGATCTCGCACTATGCAAATCAGTTGTGCTTATAAAGGATGACGTGCCCTCAGTAGCTCAGCAATGGGTGTGATCGCTGATGCGCATGCTTGATAAACAGTCAACAGGGCCCTGGAGTGGTTTGTGGCATATTTAGTATCCATACTTTCCAAACAAATTACTAATGTGCATAGTTGGTTCCTAAGAATTAGTCTTCACTTCCCGTTTTATTTGGGATACGGATATGAATGATGCCTCCAAATTTTATGCAGGTTGTTAAGAAAAGATGGGCTTCTCTCAGCAATTGTCACCTAAATGTAAAAATGTTAAGGTTAGGGAACATGTAAAATGGTTTTCTTTGTTAACTGGCCTCTTTGTCTAAAATGCATAAATCATCCATAGAAAATTAGGCAAAGACAATCTGAGGCAAATTCCATGTCTGATAGTTTGTTAAGGTGTGACTTCCAAGTAGCCATTTGCTGTATTTGAAATCCCTGCCTTTTTTTTTTTTTGGTTTAGCATGAGTCATGAATTAGCCTAAAGTTAATAAGTGGATTAAGCTTTTAATTTCGTCTGAACAACAACAAATCTGTCAACATAATGTTTGACAGTTATGCAAGGTGTGCAAAAAAAGGCAGTATAGTTCACTGCAATGTCGTCATGATGAAATTATTATCAATAATATTTAAGTGTTGAATTAAATGCAAAATTTGAGGCGTGATCTATGCCCAACACAAGTTTATTGCTTACGTTTAGGGGTTCTGAAAAACAGATACGAGCTGCTTGCCTTAGCAAACGCCACTAAATAGCACAACGTCATTAGCTTTTTTATGCCACATCATATTTTTATCCTTATCTTAAATACAAAATACTTTACATGTATTAGTAAATTCTATAGTGTTTATCATGCTGATATGTGATGTTTACTGATTAGTAAAGTGCTTATGTATAGCCACAAGATGTCACTTTGGTTCATGTAGATTACTTGTTTTTGTGAAGCAAAATCTGTCTTGATTTTTTGTTTGTTTTATAAATCCATACTAGCAAACAATGACATTTTGTTAATAAACAAGTATTAGCATGCCTATTGGGGAAGTGTAAGATTAAATTGTGGGAACTATTTTTTGTGGGAATTAGCTTTAGGCTATGTTGACTAACTGTTAAGTGGAAATTATTCAGACAGGTTTGTCTTAACAAGAATGACGTAAACATGTGGTTTGTATCAAATTGAAGTGTGTTCTTGTAACGTTGCGGCAAGGACGAAGCGGAGAGAGAATCCAAATGCAGCACTACTTTAATAAAACAAACAGGTAATCCAGGGTAAACGACAGAACATGGAGCTCAGGACAGGAGCAGCTACAAGGAGCATCCAACAACAACAATGACCAACAAACCACAACTGAAACACAGAGGTATAAATACACAAGCAGACAAGCTAAACAAGATAACAAGGGGGCGTGGTTAATCCAAGACACCTGGGGAAACTAATCAACAAGACAAGGAACACCTGTGGACAATAATCAAACAAATAACAAAATGACAAGACACATGGCAGGATCACATGACAAACAGGGAATCATATGACAGAAAAGACAAAACCCACACCGTGACAGTTCTGGTGAAATATTTAATTGGAGCATGCTTCATTGTAAATGTGTCAATGATCAACGTCTTCTGTCATGTGAGGCAAACAAGATCAACCATATGAATGAGGAAATATCCAATGCAAATAAGCTGCTGTGTTGTGTTCATATTTTGCCACCTAAGTCTTTTGGGTTTAATTCTTATTTTGTTGATCCTTTTCATTTTCTAACAAGCAGTGTCAGGGAACAGCTGTGTCCAGGTCGCAGGACATAAGCAGAGAGGTTTCAGTGAACTATGGACAAATATATCATTTCGCTTAAGCCAAAGGATGAACACTGCTTTAATGACAGACCTGAATATCTCTGTTTCCTCTGGTCTGGACGAGCTTCAGAGGAAATGAAAGTAAATGCATTAAAAAAATCACATGTAATGCCTCTTTATTCCACATAAAACATAAAAAAAAGATATCTGGGCATATGCATATTTTAAATAGTTCATTTCAAAACCATTCTACATGATCCATAGGTCCATATGATCCATAGCTTTATATATTTTTACATAGGATATTGTTAAAAAAAATCAATACAACTTATTAGTTCTTGATAGTAGCCATTTTGCCATTCTATTTTTTTATAACATTTTTGGTAACACTTTAGTTTAGGGTCCAATTCTCAGTATTATTACTTATTAGCATGCATATTACTAGGATTAGTACTAACTGTTTATTAGTACTAATAAAGCACATATTAATGCCTTCATAGATGCCACCTACGTCACTAGAAATAGAACGCCGCCATATTGACGACCGATCTCGCCCGGTATGGCCGCCCAAACTGCCCATTTGAATGAGAGAGAAAGACAGAGATACATGGATAAAATTTTAATTTCAGGCTCCGATCCTTGTTTGTAAGGGACCGTTCGGTATTTATGGAATGGACCACCGGAGGAAAATAGGGGAGGGTCATGTCTTTTTATTCTTTGTTGAGGGGAGGGTCATCCAGCTTTTTTTAGTCTAGAGGGAGGGTCACCCAACTTTTGTATTCATGAAAACAGCAACATTTCAAAGTGGCTTGTTTGGTGCATATTTTTCCATGTAGCTCCTCCATTTAGCTCTCTCAGTCTCAGACCCCCATCGCTAGCAGATGGGTCTGACCCAACAAAAATCAGACGCGAAACATAAAGTCCAGTTTGGCGCTGTTTGACTGCGCGCACCTCCCCAAACGGACGAGGCGTTTATACTTGACGCGCTCGCCGTTGTACTATTCTTTGAAACGACACGAGGCGACTGAGTAATTGCCATCTAGCCCATCCAGGAATCAGCGGTGAGAAGAAGTAAGGCACACAGGTGAATGTTTATTTTAGGACACTTCACCAAAACCACACTACAAAAGAATCGTGTAAAGCAGTAAACCTTGAGATTATTAGGCTACTTGTTACATTAGAACAAAATAAATGAATCTGAGAACATAGCCTATACAACTAAATTAACGATAACTTATATATTTTCTAATTTTTACTAAACATTTTCATTTAGTTTCGAGAACATTTTTTATAAAACATGGGCCATAATTAAAAGGGCTTATGTCTGCTATTGTAGGCTCATTTTGTAAATTTAAGCAACTACTAGACACACAAACTGGGTGCCGGTGTGATGTATATGCTCTAAGTAGGGTGGCCATACATCCGGCGTCCGGCGCAGCCTCAAGCCGGACACTCATTTGTCCTCCTTTTTGGAGTTGCGCTGAATTGTTTAAATAAAATTAACCTATAAAAATCCCGCATATTGATAGCGGCTCCCTGATGCCCGTAAATTAGTTAAAATCTCCTGGAATGTAGAGCCGCGCATGCGAGACAGAACATAGCCTAGGCCTACTGTATGTGCTCTAAACCGTGTAGCGCGCACGGCAGAGAGGGAGAGACCTTGCGTGCCCTCAACACCCCCCGGTCAACAAAACCGATCACCAAAATATATAGCCGTGAAATGACTTCTTGCAGGTTGGGATGTCTGTGTCCTCCTTTTTGGTGTCATGGAAATGGCCACCCTAGCTCTAAGTCGTGCATCTTCGGATGCGGCGCCGCGCGCGCAGTTACAAAATCTGCCGTGCACACACACACCGCCAAGCGAAACCTTCACACTCGTGCAGACGCGGCGAGTATAAACCAAGCTCGAGGCGCCAGAACTGCAACTGATAGAATGTGCGCTGTAGATACTACCATACCATATTTCATCAAAAGCAGATCGTAGAGACATTAAATCATCCACGATCAAAAATCGTGATATCGCATAAGCACAAGCATAAAACGACTGTTATCACGTCTGAAAACAAACACAAGTAACAGAGTTTACAAAACTGGTACATTTATTACCAGTACAGAAGTAATCAATAAATTATCGGGGAGGGTCATGCCTTTTTTCATAATCATTTTGGAGGGTCATAGAAAAATATATTGCTGGCGAAGGGAGGGTCAAGTCTGTTTTGACTATAGATCTCAAAACTCCTCCGGTAGCCCCTTAAATAACAGTCCCTTACCCCCAGTTTTCTTTTGTCCTTTATTATCTGCCCCAGACTTGCCGCAATTTGCCTTCCATGATATATATATATATGTATATATATATATCCGACGGCCTGTCGCGATAGTCAATAAAACAATTAATCGCACGATAAAAAAAAAAATTAGTTCGATAGTTTTTCTGGCCGCGATAATTTCCATTTGCATGCTTGTTTGTTTTCCTCGTCTCTCTCTTTCTCTCTCTTTCTCTCTCTCTCCCTCTCTCTCTCTCTCTCTCTCTCTACCAAAGAGGCTGGATGACAACTCTGTTTAAGACATAACCGACATATTTTACGTGAATAGGCCTACTCTCCAAAACGGACATTTAAACATAATGTTGTGTGTATTTGTCCATTCAGACAGAAAACAGAGCTCAATTCATTACTCGCGCGCTGTCTATGGCTGCACGCTTCGGGTCGGGTGTGCGCGCACAGAAAGTGAAAGTGACACGTGATGGCCAAGTATGGTAACCCATACTTGGAATTTGACCTCTGCATTTAACCCATCCAAGTAAGTGCACACACATTAGGAGCAGAGTAGTGAGTAGTGAACACACACACACTGCAAACGTGGATACACACACCCAGAGCAGCAGGCAGCCTTGAGTGGCGCCCGGGGAGCGATTGGGGCTTAGGTGCCTTGCTCAAGGACACCTCAAGTCATATTCCTGCCGGTACTGGAATCGAACCAGCAACCTTTGGGCCAGTCCAACTCTGTTACCATTAGGCCATGACTGCCCCCAATTCTGCAAAGATGAGACATGATACAATATGAGACATTTCTTCTATCCTTTTCTTTTGGTATAGAATAAAATACCAGTTCGGGGTTCCTCTTTCGGCAGTTGTTGCAGCAAACTGCACAACATATTGCAGGCATTACTGAGACCGTCGGTCGCCAAGATGGCGGTGCAAAGCTACAGTGACGTCATGTGAACCGAACGAATTCTGCATGCCCATATTCTACATGCCTTAATCCTATCCAATACCTAAACTTAACAACTACCATGCTTACTATTAATAAGCAGTAATTAGGAGTTTGAGGCAAAAGTCATAGTTTAATCAAGTCAAGTCACTATAGTTTAATAGTGACAATTGGACCCTAAACTAAAGTGTGATCATATTTTTTATATATGTCTTGTAAAGTAAAGCAGGGTGTGGTAAATCAGACATCTTTTTAGTTCCCATCTTGAGTTTGTTTATCAGTGTTTTGTCTGGCTTCACGTGTGTCTATTGATTTCAGGCAGGTTTTCTTTGCCCTTTAAAAACCTCCACCTTATGCAAATGAGAAATGTGATTACAGCCCAGACAGTGATGAAAGCAGAATCTGTTCAAACTGCTCAGCAAGGAACTTGGCCTCCTTCCCATCCGGGTTGCCGAGGATCTCGGCTGAGGCCAAAAACACGGCCTCCAGGATGGGGTGGAACTGTCCCACAGTGGCTGCTAAAACCTCGCAACCTTGCCCCATGATTTCCACTCCTTTCTCGATCTTGTCCTTGTCCTCCAAAACCCATTCTTCCACCTGATTCATCCTGGATCAAAGCAGAGAGGCCTTCTTATCCTTCTTACCCTTGTCTGTAACAGATCAAGGCATATATATCATAAAGTGGAAGCCACAATATAAAAATCAATACTGAAATCAATGCAGCTATTTCTAAGGGTCATATTTGTTTGCTCAGGATGAGACCTTAACAGTAACCTGAGATGAATTGGACAGCCAGACCACAGGGGCAGAAATACCAGAGTGTTTGTACATTTATTCATTTTTTCCATGGGCTCAAGCCATTTAAAAAAAAAAAAAAAAAAAATTCTAGTCTTGTTCGGGCATGTCCTGTTCCACCTTCCACCCCGCCAGCTAAGTCTCCGCATATTATACAACAATAAAGGCAGATCATTGAGATCAGGTGTCCTCTATTAGAATTAAAAGCAAATATGCTAAAAAGTTTTTTTGTGCTTCAAAGCACAGTTTATTATTATTATGAGCACACCGTTGGTGTGAATAGGAGAGCTGCTCTCTCTCCTCTTCTTTGGAGAATAATTCAGCATTTAAACCCCATATGTATAGCAAAGCAGATGTTTTCAGAAGGGGTTACTGGGTGGGAGAATATATTTGATGGCTTTAGCTAGCATTTCAGGACATTTCTGGGCACTTTGATTACACAAGGGAGATGATCTCACACTTGTATCTAATTTCCCAAGACTCAATATACAGAAAAAAAGGCACACCCAGATCTGAGAAAATCTGAAACCAATACACTTGTCCTGCGGTGAAACCATGTTCTACAGCTGGCAACAAAATGACTCAGATTTTCTAAAATAAATAAGCACAAATAAGTATACAAGACTAAACCTGACATTTGATATTTCAAAGATCAGAGACTTAATTTGGCTCCTGTTCAATAATGTCTTAATGATTAAGTGGATTATGTGAACAATTATGAGAATTCAGTTGCTAATATTATGAATGATAAGCATGTAGAACTCATATTTGGAATTTATGACTTAACAATTTATCCTTTAAAAGAGCATTCTGATCTCAATGGAATTAGGAGCAAAACAATACTTACTCAACAATACAATGATCCTGATTGTTTCAAGTCCTCCTTTGTAAGAATAATTAAGATGGCTTTGAAATTAAAACTCCAGGATGTGTCCCATTTCAGAAAGAAAATGACTTCATAAAAAAAATTAAATGTAGGAAAATAGTTTAAAAGAAATCCAGTCTAGCAATTTGTACAAGAAGACCCTGTTTTTGATGCACTCTGTGAAAAAAAGGAAAGGAACCAACCAACTGATTCTGAAAAAGAGGAACTGTTTAAGTTCAAAGCCACGTCCCTTATTTCTATCCAAATGCTGCTTGGAGCTTCGTGGCAGTCAGTATATTGACTTAAGCACAACATCCAGTATTATTTGGCCATAAAATGGCAGGATGTGGTACTTAAGTCAATATTGACTATCATCCACATCACAATGATTCTCACAAAGTGTCATCTCCAACTGTTCATGACAAATGATAATTGAAAGCATAGATCACTGGCCAGCTATTTTTATTTGTGTATTTTTTTTTATCCTTGGCTCTATGAAGTTTTTGAAGTTGTGCATATAAAATAACAAAAGGTGAAAAAAGGGAAAGGGTAGGATAATGAATGGAAATTGACAAAGAGCAAAAAAAAAGGAGACTCACCGTTAGTCTGGTGAAATGTATAGATGTGTTCTCTAGTGTTCCAACAGAGTCCAACTGTGCCTAAAAGCAGCAGCTTCCCAGGGTCCACATATATATATAGACTCTGCCCTGCGGCACTCCCCCTTCAGATTAACTCCATCCCCTGCATGCATTCCTCTGAGCCCACTGAAGAGATGAGGGACAGGCACACCGACAGATTACATCCTCTAAACATTCCTTCTTTGAGAAAAATCAGCATGTAGTAGTTATATAGTCCTAGAAATGCTTAGTAGAGCCTTTCCCTTTTCTACATGGGTTGTCATGGGTACAGGCACTCACAGTGGCCAGTGCGCACACACACACACACACACACACACACACAGATATATTTATATAGGCCTATATATTTATATATATATATATAGTGATTACAATTAATCGCATCTGACATAAAAGTTTGTTTATATAATATATGCTGTGCATATATAAATATTTACACACACACACACACACACACACACACACATATATATATATATATATATATATAAACCCAAACTTTTATGTTAGATGCGATTAATCAATTTGACTGCACTAAATGCCATGTTTGTCACGTATTCAGGCTGTAGACTTTATTAATAAACAAAAATAGGAAAACAAGAATATACAATATAACAGTTCAAGGAAACGGCCTAAAACCAAAAACCTAACGACACAATGTTGTTGCTATGTTGCTATATTTGTGCTGTCATAAATAAAAATCACAATTATTATAAAATTACTATTATTTAAAAAAAATGCAAATAAATAAGTTGTAGTCTTCACATTGTCCTTCTTTTAGGAGACTTTGTGGAGCAACACTTGCCAATCTGAAATGAGTATGAAAACAGCTCTTGGGGGCATGATGCTTCTAGGTCATTTCCGTCACACTACTTTACATGGCAGAGAAAGACTCTACTGTTTTCACAATGGCAAGCGGACAAACCCAGTGGCTTTGTGCTGAAGCGGTCGCTGGGACACGCTGGCATGCAATGATTCGTCTGTAGAAGGACAATAAGAGGCTGTTGTGGATTACAGCGGGTCTGGCATTAGCATTTCAAATCTTCATGTCACTGTTAGATCTCGCACTATGCAAATCAGTTGTGCTTATAAAGGATGACGTGCCCTCAGTAGCTCAGCAATGGGTGTGATTGCTGATGCGCATGCTTGATAAACAGTCAACAGGGCCCTGGAGTGGTTTGTGGCATATTTAGTATCCATACTTTCCAAACAAATTACTAATGTGCATAGTTGGTTCCTAAGAATTAATCTTCACTTCCCGTTTTATTTGGGATACGGATATGAATGATGCCTCCAATTTTATGCAGGTTGTTAAGAAAAGATGGGCTTCTCTCAGCAATTGTCACCTAAATGTAAAAATGTTAAGGTTAGGGAACATGTAAAATGGTTTTCTTTGTTAACTGGCCTCTTTGTCTAAAATGCATAAATCATCCATAGAAAATTAGGCAAAGACAATCTGAGGCAAATTCCATGTCTGATAGTTTGTTAAGGTGTGACTTCCAAGTAGCCATTTGCTGTATTTGAAATCCCTGCCCTATTTTATTTTTTTTGGTTTAGCATGAGTCATGAATTAGCCTAAAGTTAATAAGTGGATTAAGCTTTTAATTTCATCTGAACAACAACAAATCTGTCAACATAATGCTTGACAGTTATGCAAGGTGTGCAAAAAAAAGGCAGTATAGTTCACCGCAATGTTGTCATGATGAAATTATTATCAATAATATTTAAGTGTTGAATTAAGTGCAAAATTTGAGGCGTGATTTATGCCCAACACAAGTTTATTGCTTACGTTTAGGGGTTCTGAAAAACAGATACGAGCTGCTTGCCTTAGCAAACGCCACTAAATAGCACAACGTCATTAGCTTTTTTATGCAACATCATATTTTTATCCTTATCTTAAATACAGAATACCTTACATGTATTAGTAAATTCTATAGTGTTTATCATGCTGATATGTGATGTTTACTGATTAGTAAAGTGCTTATATATGTAGTCACAAGATGTCAATTTGGTTCATGTAGATTCCTTGTTTTTGTGAAGCAAAATCTGTCTTGATTTTTTGTTCGTTTTATAAATCCATACTAGCAAACAATGACATTTTGTTAATAAACAAGTATTAGCATGCCTATTGGGGAAGTGTAAGATTAAATTCTGGGAACTATTTTTTGTGGGAATTAGCTTTAGGCTATGTTGACTAACTGTTAAGTGGAAATTATTCACACAGGTTTGTCTTAACCTGTTAAGCTGCAAGCCTACTTTTGAAAAATCCCCAGAAATGACATACTCAAACTGAAAAAGATACAGTTCATAAACCCTTTGCACTAAAAGCACAAGTATGATCTCATTTGAAATCTGACACCTGGTAGTTTATTGTAAATGTAGAATTAATTATTGTCATAATGATTTTTTTTTTTTAAATAGCTTCAAAGTTTTGTAAAGTTATTAGAAATTTATTTTTATGAAACATCTTCATGAAAATAAAATTGAAGTTGGCCCTGGAGCAATCTAGAAATGCACTGCAGCTAAAGCCATATGTGTGACCATTTTATATTTAAAATCTGAAAATGATAAGTCTAAAACTCTGTGTTTAGTTAAATGTTTGTCAAGATCATGTCAAATTACTTTATTTTGATTAGACTCTAAAATGCAAACTGATGTTTAGTCATCTTCTGAGTCATCTATTCAGTCTATTGTTTTTATTGTTTTGTGGTGCAAACGAGCCCCATTCAGTGTCAGTCTCCCCTGCACACATTCACACCTCTCCAGACTGGTTATGGCTCTAAATATGCTTTTCTTTTGTCTGCATTATAGCTACTAACGACTGGCTATTCACAGGCTATTCATAGGGTTTCAAACCCTAATTTCTTTTATCAAAGTTCTCACTAAATATTTGAAACTGGTATCAAATGCACTGAAACATTTCAGTAAGCATTCCCATTTAGAAAAAAATCATAAAACAATAACTGCTGGTGGCAGGTGCACCTGGGGTAGCTAGCATGTTAGCTTAGCACACCATCAATACACGACCATTTATGAGATTAAAACCATGTTTGTGCTCCAAACTTACTTTATAGCGCAAGTCGAGTGTTTTAAATAATCTTCTGTGATCTAATTTGGCTTCAGATAAAAAAAAATCCGACAGAAAATGTATTATTTATAGTGTTCTGCACGATGATGAAATCTATATCGATTAGCATTACATTATAAATATAATCTATTATTATGAAATACCTGGCATGGCTTGAAGAACACAGGTAACTCAAATATCATTGCAATCATGTTTATCAGAAATCAGAATCAGAAAGAGCTTTATTGCCAAGTGTGCTTGCACACACAAGGAATTTGTTTTGGTACTGAGGCTTCCAGTGGACATATACACATACAAATACAACAAGAAACATAATACTACAAATTATAAGAATAAAAAAAATATATATATATATATATATATATATATATATGAGAATAAAAGTATCACAGTTGGGTTTAGTCAGAATAGACATTTTCAGATTTACAGATTATGAACTATGAACATATTTACAGTGTTTTGAATATTATAAATAAAAAATCTACATATAAGTTAACCTGAGTTGTACGATATTGCACTAAACAGTGGGAGTATTGCACTTAAAGGCATATGCCTTGTGAGGTGTGTTAACTGTTCAGAAGGGAAATGGCCTGTGGGAAGAAACTGTTCCTGTGCCGAGATGTTCTTGTGGCCAGTGATCTGAGTCTCCGTCTTGACGGTAACAGTTCAAACAGGAGGTGTCCAGGGTGAGTGGAGTCTGTGATGATTTTACCTGCTCTCTTCCTCACTCTGGAAGAGTACAGGTCCTGGAGGGTAGGCAGTGGGGCACCAATGATCCTCTCCGCAGTCCGGACTGTCCGCTGTAGTCTCCTGATGTCCGATTTGGTAGTTGAACCAAACCAGACAGTGATGGAAGTGCATAAGACAGACTCAATGATGGCTGAGTAGAACTGTATCAGCAGCTCGTGTGGCAGGTTGAACTTCCTCAGCTGGCGAAGGAAGTACAGTCTCTGCTGGGCTTTTTTCACAATGGAGTCAATGTGATTGTCCCACTTCAGGTCCTGAGAGATGATAGTGCCAGGGAACCTGAATGACTCCACTGCTTCCACAGTGCTGTTCATGATGGTTAGTGGGGGGAGTGCTGAGCTGTTTCTCCTGAAGTCCACGATCATCTCCACTGTTTTGAGCGTGTTCAGCTCAAGGTTGTTATAACTGCACCAGACAGCCAGCTGTTCAACCTCCAGTCTGTAAGCAGACTCGTCACCGTTTCGGATGAGACCGATGACAGTGGTGTCGTCGCCAAATTTCAGGAGCTTGACAGAGGGGTCTTTAGAAGTGCAGTCATTAGTGTACAGGGAGAATAGCAGTGGGGAGAGAACACACCCTTGGGGGGCGCCAGTGCTGGTGGTGAGAGTCCTGGATGTGTGTTTCCCCAGTCTCACTCGCTGCTGCCGGTCCGTCAGGAAGCTGGTGATCCACTGACAGATCGAGGATGGTATGGAGAGCTGGGTCAGTTTGGCTGTGAGAAGACCAGGCATGATGGTATTGAAGGCCGAACTGAGCTCCACAAATAAGATCCTTGCATAAGTCCCTGGTCTGTCGAGATGTTGCAGGATATAATGCAGTCCCATGTTGACTGCATCATCCACAGACCTGTTTGCTCTGTAAGCAAACTGAAAGGGATCCAGCAGGGGTCCAGTGATGTCCTTCAGGTGGGCCAACACCAGTCTTTCTAACGACTTCATGACCACAGACGTGAGAGCGACAGGTCTGTAGTCATTAAGTCCAGTGATTTTGTTTTTTTTTGGGGACAGGAATGATAGTGGAGTGTTTGAAGCAGCAGGGAACTTCACACTGCTCCAATGATCTATTGAAGATCTGCGTAAAGACCGGGGCCAGTTGGTCAGCGCAGGCTTTTAAACAAGCAGATGAGATGCCGTCTGGGCCTGAGGCTTTCCTAGTCTTCTGTTTTTTGAAGACTCGGCTCACGTCCTCCACACAGACCTTAAGCTCAGGTTGGATGGCAGGAGGGGGGAGTAATGGGAGTGCAGGAGGTGATGGTGAATGTGTGAAGTGCAGGTCAGAGCCGGTGTTTGGTGTGAATGAGGGTTTTTCAAACCTGCAATAAAATTAATTTAAATCGTCAGCCAGGTGTTGATTGTCCACAGATCGGGGGGATGGTGACTTGTAGTTGGTGATGTTTCTCAGGCCATTCCAGACGGATGATGGGTCGTTGGATGAAAACTGGTTTTTCAGTTTTTCAGAGTAGCTTCTTTTAGCAAATCTGATCTCCTTTGTCAGTCTGTTTCTGGCCTGGTTATACAAGATTTTATCCCCACTTCTGTAGGCATCCTCTTTGGCATGACGAAGGTGTTTGAGTTTCCCAGTAAACCATGGTTTATCATTAGTAAATGATAAGAATGTCCTGGTAGGAATGCATGTATCCTCACAGAAACTTATATATGATGTTACAGTATCTGTGAGCTCGTCCAGATCGTTGGTAGCAGCTTCAAAAACAGTCCAATCAGTGCAATCAAAGCAGGCCTGTAGATTCTGCTCTGCTTCATTAGTCCATCTTTTTACAGTTCTTATTACAGGTTTAGCTGATTTCAGTTTCTGCCTGTAGGTCGGTATGAGATGAACCAAACAGTGATCAGAGAGCCCCAAAGCTGCTCGTGAAACGGAGTGATACGCATTTTTTATTGTGGTGTAACAGTGGTCCAGTATATTACTGTCTCTGGTGGGACATGTAACATGCTGTCTGTATTTTGGTAGTTCGCGGGAAAGATTTGCTTTGTTAAAATCCCCAAGAATGATTAAAAGAGAGTCAGGATACCTTTGTTCTGTTTCAACTATTTGTTCAGCCAGGTGTTGTAGCGCCGGGCTCACGCACGCGTCTGGAGGGATGTAAACATTCACGAGAATGAAAGAGGAAAACTCCCAAGGCGAGTAGAAGGGTTTACAGTTTATGAAATGTGCCTCTAAATTAGGAGAGCACATCTTCTTCAGTGTTGTTACATCTGAACACCAACTTTCGTTAATGTAGAAACACAATCCACCACCTCATGTTTTCCCCGTTAGCTCCGCGATCCGCTCTGAACAGCTGGAAGCCCGGCAGATGTATTGCGTTGTCCGGTATGGCTTCACTCAGCCAGGTTTCAGTGAAGCACAGAGCAGCAGAGTTTAAAAAATCCTTGTTAGTGCGTGTGAGGAGAAGAAGTTCGTCCATTTTGTTAGGAAGGGATCGGAGGTTCGCAAGATGAATACTGGGGAGTGCGTTTGCGTCTGAACGCGCGTTTGAACAACAACGCTGCCCCACCGACGAGAATGTCCAGCAAGACGTCCGAATAATCAAAAACTGTAGAAAAGTTATCTGGTGTGTGTTTCCTAATGTCCAATAGTTCGTCTCTGGTGAAACTGATAGGAAAAGAATGACTAAACGCAGAACAAACGAACAAAAACAACACAATAGCTGGAGAGCGACACACCGAGGCAGCCATGCGCGGCGCCATCTTGAATCAATCAAACAAATCTACATATAAGTTGTCTTTATTGTCTTCAAAACATCTTTATCTGCATGTTACAGCGATCTCTGTCAGCTACTTTCTGTATCGAGGTGACGTGCTGGAATGTCACATGACTATGGGTCTTCTCCATGATCCATATATGGACTATTATTGTGCATATAGCGCCCTCAGGCTATTGGTATGAATTGAAAACAAAGCACATCTCAGTAAGAAGCGATCATAATGATTACATCGACGCATTTGGGTATAAATTCAATAAATATTATTCCTGTCTATAGAAATATGATGTGAATCTATGAGAATATATCAATATTTCTCCAAGTCTGCACATTTTTGAGCTAAAGCCCTGAGGGACGTTGTTTTGTGAATCGCTGTCATGACGACAGCACGGAGTGTTTTTTATGAATGGACCAGCTGACGCTCATAATTCATATTAATGGTAGCCTATGGGAATGCATTAACGTCACCTTCCCGCCGGAACACGCCCCCTTAGCCGGACTGAGTGGCAGAAGAGCAGCTGCGTGACTGGATTTAATAGGGGAAACTAAAACAAGTAAAACAAACGATTATCAGTTTAAACTAAAGATTGGACTCAATATAGTGTTCCTTACAACTTACTAAAGATCCAGTGATCCATGGATATTGACATTCAGCCAGGAATCGTGTTTCCTGACATTTATATGTGCCTGATTTTGACACTGGGTAAATACATACAGCAAATTTGCCTGTGAACGCTTTATATAAATACAATATAGGCAGGTCTAAATCCAGGTGATCACTTATATCAATGTTATATATATCATCATATCGTCTAGACTTAAAACTTGTATAGTTTTTTGTCAGTGTTTATTTAAAAATTTCAAATTATACAGAATATACATGGGTAAATATTTGATTGATGAGTTGTCACTGCAATATATAACAATACAATATATAGAGAATGATTTTACCACTAAATTCAGCATATTGACACAAAAATGATAACTGCAAATCCACCTTTCGCTGCCTTTCGCTGTCCAGTTGTTTCTATGAATTGCAGTGATCTATTTGCTTCTCTGTTCTGTAGCTTTAGGTAGTCTGTAAAAATATACCTCATATTTCTTGTCAAATCTAGTTGTACAGTCAGTCTCAAAGCTCTTTCCCGTTTTAAGACTCGTTTTGTGTGTTTTTCCGCAGCATTCACGCTGAAAACCAATGCTGCCGCTCAGTCTTTTTGCCACTTGTTTGCGTAACCGCAGTCACTCCGGCCAACGCTGACGTCACATGCATACCCTCTATAGACTCATTTTTTTCATTTCATAACTCCTGACACAAATTAAGACATAACTGTCACTATAAGTTTCTCAGAATACAATAGTGGTCAAATACTGAATCTTGAGTCTTATATCTTTTTAATGATGTATAGTTTGTCAAGGTATAACATTAAATCTGATAGTAAATTTGAACTAAATAAAAAAAAAAAACGCTTCAGTGCGCCGACGCACTGGCGAAGGTTAGGTTTAACTGAATCTAAACGATCATTTGGGTTGGTCTTCCAAGAATGACGTAATCATGTGGTTTGTATCAAATTGAAGTGTGTTCTTGCAACGTTGCGGCAAGGACGAAGCGGAGAGAGAATCCAAATGCAGCACTACTTTAATAAAACAAACAGGTAATCCAGGGTAAACGACAGAACATGGAGCTCAGGACAGGAGCAGCTACAAGGAGCAGCTACAAGGAGCAGCTACAAGGAGCAGCTACAAGGAGCAGCTACAAGAAGGAGCTAAACAAGATAACAAGGGGGCGTGGTTAATCCAAGACACCTGGGGAAACTAATCAACAAGACAAGGAACACCTGTGGACAATAAGCAAACAAATAACAAAATGACAAGACACATGGCAGGATCACATGACAAACAGGGAATCATATGACAGAAAAGGCAAAACCCACACCGTGACAGTTCTGGTGAAATATTTAATTGGAGCATGCTTCATTGTAAATGTGTCAATGATCAACGTCTTCTGTCATGTGAGGCAAACAAGATCAACCATATGAATGAGGAAATATCGAATGCAAATAAGCTGCTGTGTTGTGTTCATATTTTGCCACCTAAGTCTTTTGGGTTTAATTCTTATTTTGTTGATCCTTTTCATTTTCTAACAAGCAGTGTCAGGGAACAGCTGTGTCCAGGTCGCAGGACATAAGCAGAGAGGTTTCAGTGAACTATGGACAAATATATCATTTCGCTTAAGCCAAAGGATGAACACTGCTTTAATGACAGACCTGAATATCTCTGTTTCCTCTGGTCTGGACGAGCTTCAGAGGAAATGAAAGTAACTGCAGTAAAAAAATCACATGTAATGCCTCTTTATTCCACATAAAACATAAAAAAAGAAAGAAAGATATCTGGGCGTATGTATATTTTAAATAGTTAATTTCAAAACCATTCTACAGGCTCCATAGGTCCATATGATCCATAGCTTTATATATTTTTACATAGGATATTGTTAAAAAAAATCAATACAACTTATTAGTTCTTGATAGTAGCCAGTTTCCCATTCTATTATGTATAACATTTTTGGTAACACTTTAGTTTAGGGTCCAATTCTCATTATTATTACTTATTAGCATGCATATTACTAGGATATTGGCTGTTTATTAGTACTTATAAAGCACATATTAATGCCTTATTCTGCATGCCCATATTCTACATCCCTTAATCCTACCCAATACCTAAACTTAACAACTACCATGCTTACTATTAATAAGCAGTAATTAGGAGTTTGAGGCAAAAGTCATAGTTAATAGTTTAATAGTGACAATAGGACCCTAAACTAAAGTGTGATCATATTTTTTATATATGTCTTGTAAAGTAAAGCAGGGTGTGGTAAATCAGACATTTTTTTAGTTTCCATCTTGAGTTTGTGTATCAGTGTTTTGTCTGGCTTCACGTGTGTCTATTGATTTCAGGCAGGTTTTCTTTGCCCTTTAAAAACCTCCATCTTATGCAAATGGAAAATGTGATTACAGCGATTACAGACAGTGATGAAAGGAGAAGGTCACCGCTTTGCAGATCTTCATTAATGTGTGTCTGTACTGTCCTATGAAGGCCACTGGAGTGAATTTATGATCATTTGTCATTTAACCTTAGTTTGTCATCTGGTTGTCCTCATGCTCAACAACAGTGATGATTCATAGTTGTGACATAGTTGTGAATTTAAAATGGAAGTGCACAGAAATCGTTATGTGAATCCAATGTTATTGCCTGAAGGACATCCATTTTGTTTGGGTTTTATCACAGTACAGGGTCACTTTGGTGTTCATGTGATGCTCCACCAAGAACTCAGAGATAAAATATATCAGCGTGAACGTTTAGACTGTCACAGACAGATGGAAGAGAGGAAGGCTGTGTGCTCTCAGATGGCTCTTGTGGTCTTGTCAGGAAAGAAGCTATAGAGCAACTTTGTTCGTTTGTTAAAATATTATAGGCCTACTTTATAATGGCTAAATATGTTCATGTGAATATAATACGACTCAATATTTAATTGGTCTAATATTCCCCTTCCCCTAACCAATAGTAATGGTTAAAATATTAATTTAATATATATAAATCATTTGTCCATAACATTATACCTTCAACAAAAAGATGAAGAGTATCTGGAAGATGTCCAGGATGAATTTCATGGAAATAACTTAACAGATAAAATAAGTGTTTAATGAACCAGTCGAGAGATAAAGTTCGCTGGAATCCACACCAGATCTCTCCTGTCCTCCCATTTGACCCTGTTTGTTTAGCCAGTTCCTGTCAGACAAGTTTTCACAGCGTACTTTAGCCAAAAGGGTCGTCAGTTTCAAATTGCACATGTGTTTGTTTGTGGTATTTGAAAGACAGATATTATAAAAGTGCACAATTTTACATGAGCTGGGTGAATAGTTGTGAAATCCATGGGAAAACATCCAGCCGTCTGTACTCATATTTAACAACAGCAAGTTCAACTCAACATTTACAGCTGAAGCTAGCCATCTTTGTGGATGAATATGTTTTTGTATGAGATTAAGCTCATAGGTCACAAAGTATTAATTTATTGCATAAAATAACATGTCTTGTAATGTTCTTAATTTTTCTTTATGTTCTTCAGTTTTTACTTCCTCTGTTCCAGATTCAGTTCATACTGATTTTTCCTTTTCATTTACTTTCTCACGCTCTTTACCCTTCACGTTCGGATAATTAAACTCACATCCCAAATTAAATAACCACATGCAGAGAGCCCAACAAAGGGAGCAGATTTTAAACCCAGCTTAATCACTCAAGACAAGTAAATGTTTTTCATATTTTTGTCCAGTGCAGTTTTAATAAGACTGCAACAGAGATTGCCAAATGTTGTGCTTTTTTTAAGTGTCAGATAACCAGTATGCAGAATCAACTATCATATTTTTACTTTTGGAAACAGTAAAAACTAAGGCTGCATCAGAAATTGCATATAGTAGTATAGGTGAAAAACAGTATGTGACAGGACAGGCGTAGTATGTCTGAATTCACAGTACGTAGTAGGCAAAACAACCAGATGACCTATACTTCCTGTGAGATTCTGAGGTGTGCATACGATGGACACTTTACTATCCCATGAGGCCATGGGAGAGGATTTATGAATGGTAGTGAAGCAACGTAACTGATGGTGTCACATGTTTGACAACTAGGTAGATGTAGTACGTCCAGATTACATTCATACTATACACAATCATTCTATATAGGATATACTTTTTTAGCCATTGTGAAGTAATTACTTATTCAAAATAAGTACCTACTCAAGAGAGTATGCGATTTTGGACACAGCCAATATTATTTAAGCATGACTAGTTGTTATACAGAACGTTTAAAAGTTTGGGGTTAGTTGTCTATAACTTTTTTTAAAGCGATTAATACTTTTATTCAGTAAGGACACATAAATCAAAAGTGACAGTAAAGACATGTATAATCTTGTAAAATATTTTTATTTCAAATAAATGCTGTTTACTCAACTCAAAGAATCCTGAAAAATGTATCAAAGTTTACACAAAAATATAAAAAATGTTTTCAACATTGATAATAATAATTGTTTCTTGAGCAGCAAATCAGCATATTAATGATTTCTCAAGGATCATGTGACACTGAAGACTGGAGTAATGATTTTAATTATATTACAATAGAAAACTGTTCTTTTAAATTTTAACAATATTTCACAAAAGCCCTGTTTTTACTATATTTTTGATCAATTAAATGGAGCCTTGGTGAGCATGAGACTTCTTTCAGTCTTAGCAAACTTGAACATAAAAAGTCAAACAAATATACAAATAATAAATACATATATTTTCACATAGGTTAATTGACCTTTGAACTCTGTCAAAGTCTTGAAATGCCGTTGTTGAGTGCTGTTCTTTAAAGACCCACTAGATGACATCAATCTGTAGACCTGATTTTAAACTATCAATAACTGATGTGTGAATATCAGTAATAAATAAATAAATCTGTCAAAAATGCTCTATATCTACACTGCAAATCAACCAACCAGATATTTACACGTTTTTCACACCTTGCTTTTTTATATGTATTATTACTGGTCTGGCATGAAATTGAGTCTCTGTCATGGAAGGGAAGCAGTTGCTTCCTGTGAGCTGAAGGAGTGTTGTGGGAACAGAGGCCAGTGTATTGACAGTCTGTCTGATATACCGCAGTGCTGAGGAGGAGACACACACACACACACACACACACACACACACTGTTTCGAGTTAACAGAGCGGAGGAGTTGTGCTTATCTCACCACAAGAGAGAAAACAGTGAGACGGAGAGAGATTCCAGAGTGCTGACGTGTCCTCAGAGGCACACACGCAGCAAATAATGTGTTGTACGACATTGAGCTTGAAATTATATGAAGAAGGTTCTTAGGAGAGGAATGCATGATAATTCATTAGTTACCATTACCATTCTGTGAGGAAAACTACATATTCAGAGGTTTTATGGCACAACCAGACGCATCAGAAGGATAAATCCAGTGGAGGCTGAGGGTGAGCTGGTGTGTGTCACAGTACAAATGTTTTAATGCTTTTTATTAGATCAGGCCACTTGAAGGCATGAGGCCGGTCGATGGTCCAAGAATAGGTAATGTCATTAGCGCAGGCTGTGATTGGCAGATGCAGCCAGAGTGAGGTATCATGGGATTGATCTGCCATCCCTGGCAGTACTATAAAGCTGGGTTTCATAAAATCACTTATTGGTTTATTAAATATTGATATTGACTTTCCTAGAGTAGGTTGGGCCTTTATTTTCATCATAGCTATAACAACAAAGTCGTAGTTTGTAAAACTTGTTTTAAGAACTAAATAGCAAAAAAAAAAACACTTTTTTTGGGTGGTTCATTTGTTTAGTTGTCATTACAATCTTGTGTTTGGTTATGTTAAACATTAGTTTCAGTGTGTTTTAGCGCCATCTGCCTGCAGAATGTGCATGTTTCTTTTTGTTATTTAGAATAAAAGGTACAAGCTTGTCACTATGTCATACTAAAGTAAAATACATTTGTTTTTGTTTGATAACAGACGGGTGTCTAAGCCACAAAACCTTTATCAGAGATGGACACCACATGAATCAATAACTCCAACCAGGACAGAAGCCTCAACCGCTAATGAATACAGGAGTTTCTATTTGCTGAGACATTTGTTTCCATTCAGACTCTGAAGGAGGAGAACAAGCTGGTTTAGAAAATTCAAATACATATACATTTAGAATAATACACTATTAAATTCAAAGCTACCAAAATGTAAAGGTGCCGCATGTAATTCTGGCCCCAGTAACAACATAAATAATATTCTTTTTGCACATAAAGAAACTTACCTATAACACAAGCCATTTAAGACACATACCTTGAGCTCCAAGGTTGATAACTGTTGATATGCATCCGTAGAAACCACAAGTCAATTTCAACAAAAGTGTAATTCCTGAGAGCTCCACCTGTCCACGAAATCGCATGGAAATGAAAATCCACTACTTTTTTACTACAAAAGGCACCAATTCAAACCTCTTCATGAATATCACAGCCCTTAAAGGGATAGTTCACCCAAAAATGAATATTCTGTCAGTAATTACTCACCCTCATGTTGGTCAACCCCGTAAGACCTTCGTTCATCTTCGGAACACGAATTAAGATATTTTTGATTAAATCTGAGAGCTGGATCACTCCTCCATAGGCTTCTTCAGGGATTGAAACTTGCCAGCCCCGAAAAGTCATTAAAGACATCATTAAAATAGTCTAAGTGACTACAGTGGCTCAATCTTAAGTTTATCAAACGACGAGAATACTTTTTGTGCGCAAAAAAAACACACAAAAAAATAATTTCCTTCTCTGTGGGCCTCGAGTCAGTTCACTAGTGTACTAGCGTAGCGCTTCTGTGTTGTACGGATCACCCACATGACCAGCATCGGCCAATAGTGAGCCTACGTGTGACATATTACTATCACACTACTGACTAGAGGCCCACAGAGAAGGAAATTAATATTTGAAATAAAGTCGTTATTTTTGTTTGTTTTTGCGCACAAAAAGTATTCTCGTTGCTTGATACACTTAAGATTGAGCCACTGTAGTCACTTGGACTATTTTAATGATGTCTTTAATAACTTTTCGGGGAACAAGTCTCAATCCCTTTAGAAGCCTATGGAGGAGTGATCCAGCTCTCAGAATTAATCAAAAATATCTTAATTCGTGTTCCGAAGATGAACGAAGGTTTTACGGGGTTGGAACAACATGAGGGTGAGCAATTACTGACAGAATTTTCATTTTTGGGTGAACTATTCCTTTAAAAGTTGATGTCAAATACATGATCTGACTTTGTTACGATCTAAGTTACCCCACTGGGGTTGTAACACAAGAGTGTGTGTAATAAGTCTGGAACAAACTTCCTTACAGGGATTATTCACCCAAAAATAAAAATTATTTCATTAATTACTCACCCTCATGCCGTTCCAAACCCGTAAGACTTTTGTTCTTCTTCGGAACACAAATTAAGATATTTTTGATTAAATCTGAGAGCTTTCTGTCCCTCAGTTGGCAGCTGCAATTACCACTTTGACACTTCAAAAAGATCGTGAAACTAATCCATATGAATCGAGTGGTTTAGTGTGAGAACCAATTAGGTTCATTCTCGTGTTGCGCAGCACGTTTGAGCTTCTGCAAAACGGTTTGTAAAAAACCTAAAACCTAAATTCAATCTGTCCATCATATAAAGATATCATGTCTCTTCAGAAAATTTGGACTAAACCGCTCGATTCACATGGATTAGTTTTACGAATTCATATGGATTCAAATGCTTACAGAAAGGTAGTAAAGGCATCATTAAAGTAATCCATGTGCCTCTGGTTTAACCTCAATTTTAAGAAGCAACGCGAGTGCTTTGTTTGCACAAAAAAAAAAAATTACCACTATATTTGCAAAATATTAATCTCCAGCGCGCGTTCATGTGAGCACCACGACGCATGTGTGTGAACCTTTTAATGCTGTTTTTTGTTTGTTTTTTTTTTGGCCCAGACAACAAGTCAGCAGTCTTAATGTAAAAACACAAACAGCAGGTCCTGATGTTTTAAGAACATAATTTCTTGTAGCATTAATGTAGGCTAAAACAGAATAGCATACTGTAGCTTAAGGCCCTCCTGAGTGTAAAATGATGGATTGTTCCCTCTCTCCGCACTTCAGTGATCTTAATGAGTGGATCTGGAGAGCTGAACACAGCACTCTGAGCTCGTTGTCCTTATATTACCAGTGAAAGGTTACTCACCCTCTGTGTCTGCAGCCCATGGACAGAATCTGCTGACTTATGTACAAAAGCAGTCATTTAATTAGATGTGGCTTTGAGTGCTATATGTGTCCACTTCAGAGAGTTAATAGCAATGAATGTCAACAATCGCTTATAAGTCATGTTAATGTGAAACAGGCCATACAAAACAGGACACTGAAATTAGATTTATTATTGGCTATCACAAAAATATACAGGCCTAAATTTAAAATGTATGTATTTGATTTGCAAATTTCCATTCATGTGGATTACAGTTTTAACACAAACTTAACATGATGCATATTTGTCAGTCATACATAAATGTCTGTAATAGTACTAATAAACTAAATTTTTTTTAAATGCACAATAACTAGGTTTAGATATTTATCATCAATAAATCCAGTCTGTTTCAATCTCATATTTTAACTGTTGAATATTACTTGTTCCACTGCTGGCCATATATTAACCATGTTCATACTTTTTAACTGAATACATTTAATTGAACACATTTATACTGATTGTAAGCAATTTGAATAAGTGTGTAGGAGCCAAATGTAATTTGTTCCACCACCAGATGGCGGTGTGCATCAGTGGTGCAGGTGAAAGCCACACCTGTTCCATCACATGGTATTTAAACTGAGTTGGGTTAAATTAGAGGGGACAGGTGGTGGGAATCTATGGTTCTTACCATAGAAAGCAATGCAATGTAAAACCTCTGTAACATCTCAATAAATGGACAAAAACATCTGTTCAAAGGAATATCGCTGTGTGCAGTGTTTTATGTGTGAAGAACACCTTACCACCTGTCCTAGGCCAAAGGGAAAGCCGCAACAAAGTGCATTTTGAAAATATGATTATTTAAATAAAATAAAATAGATGCAAGTAGTTAATAATAAAATCTGCCAGGAAACACACATGTTTCATAACAGTTTCATGTATTATGACTGACAAATATGCATCACGTATAGTTTGTTTATGTCGTTTGTAGCAGTGTAGTTCAAATGGACTAGCAAACATTCAAACCCAAGTTGTTTCTTGGAAATGTATAAATTCAACTTTGAACTGACATGAATTTTTAAAGGGCATATTTTAGTCTAAAATCCTGATTAGCTCTCTGCTGTGCATGCATTAGTTTCCTGAGACGTCCTGCCGTGGGCTGTTTTATGGCTGATGAGGAACAGATACTGTCAGTTCAGGTTATTATCATGCAGGCTAAATGGGGAAGCACTTTTCTTAGCCAGTACAGTCCAGTCTGGTTGCTTAAGTTTTTATTACAACAAAGCATTTGTTTACATAACATCACAATATTTAACATGTTTGCCGCCTATTGCGTTTAAAGGGAATGTTTTCAGATAGACATTCAGTTATATTATGACATTATGATGTGTAAACATGCAAAGTAATACAGCACAAATAGCCAACCTATTTTGTTTGAAAATACGGCAGTTATTCAGAAGATCAGATAAGTCCTACATTTGTGTACATATAACATAATTTTTTTAATATATATTATATACTGTATATATATATATATATATATATATATATATATATATATATATCATTTATTTACAACTCTTAAACTGTCAACAAAATATCTTGACAAAAAATTGACACATCTCTTGATGAAAATGACATCACAGCATTTATTTCCATCAAGAGGTGCATCAACTTTTGGTCAAGATCTTGTATTGACAATGCAAGAGTCCTGCACTCTGTAAATTCTCCTCCAGCACATCCCAAAGACTTTCAATGAATTTAAGATCTGGACTCAGAGGAGCCAATTCATGTGTTAAAATGATTCTTCATGCTCCTCCCAACGATTCTTTCACAATTTGAGCCTGACGAATCATGACATTGTCATCCTGGAATATTGCCATGATGTGTCTTCCTACATGGTTTTTTAAGAAATGAAAAGCTACACACTCCGTCAATCAGGGATAGAAGAACTGTTGCCAAACAAATAACATGCTAGTTTATGTCTAAATCTACTCTGCATGCACACAGATATTCACGTTCTTGTGTTTGTCCCAGTAGTGACATTCTTCAGGAAAACTCGACACAGCGAAGCTCTCCTTGTGACGACTGACGGCATGAACCAGAAAGCCAGCTAACTGCTTCTCCAGAAGCTCCACGACAGCTTTGGCATCTCCCTTCCTCGCAGGACCTTCCATCATCTGTTTGATGCTCTCATTGGGCACGGGCTGAGGGGCGCTGCAGAACGAGACCACCAGGTTTATGTCATTTCCTTCAGATACTTCAAAATAACTCTGTCCGGCCACACTCTGAAAGTTTTGTCCAGCTCTCAAGTTCCTAATTTTGCCCAAGTCACTGATGCCTCTGATGGACCAGCTCACCCAGTCGTACTTCTTCACCAGGAAGTCCAGCAGTTCCTTGGCCGTTTCCTGGAGGTTTCCATCCTCTCTCTCCTTCACAAGCCTCTTGATGTCCAGTTCAGCTTGCTCTGGAAACGAATGCACACATTTCTCTATCGCTTCCTTCATTTTCATCTCAATTTCTTGGATCTTTGCGCTCCACTCTTGAATCTTCTCCTGCTCTGCTTCTTCTCCCTGAGTAAGGAAACAATATCCCAGCAGAGCGATTATTCCCAGGCAGAGCAGCTCCTTCAGCCTGACGCAGAAGTCTTCCAGGACCCTTCTGTTTCTGGCCTCGTATTGTTCCACAACGTCCAGGATTGGCTCCCCAAATGTGCTGTTCCCCAACACAGCATCATAAAGCACACAGAGGTTTTTCTCCCCACCTGTTATGAAAAAATGCTCCAAGAACAAGCGTTTTTTGACCTCCTTATACTCAGGTTTGGCCTCCAGAATGTCAATGTATTTTCTAAACTGGTTCCGCAAATTTTCCTCCACAGAGAAGAACTGGGTATCCAAACGTCTCCTCCTAATCTCAGAGTCAATGTCTTGTAGCTGAGATGAGAGGACATCTAATTTGCTCCTCACAACTAGAAACTGATCTTTGACATATGTGATCTCCTTGCTTTCCACATTGTTGAGGACGAGCTTGAGGACTGGAGCTGCAGCCTCGAAAAGCGGCGACATCTCTCCAACAGCGCTGGCCAGCACCTCGGCTCCTCTCTCAAACATCTCCATCACTGCTTCAATGGCCTCCTTCTTCTGGGCTACAACCCTCTCCAGTGAACTGGACATTTCTTTAAAAGCAAAACCACAACGCACACAAAGAAACACAAGTTATATTAAGGTACATTTGTAAATTATTTAAGCAAACTGCTATTTGCATAATTAACTGTTTTCCCTCCATTGGCATAATTTTCCGGCAATCCATGGGTGCGTCTCATTCAGCTCCCTATTCAATAGTCAGGGCATCAGGGAGTCTGCCATTTTAAGGGCTGTCTCAGACGCAAAATCCTTTCAGTGCAAATATTTACATTACAAATACAAATAATATGATTTATATTGGTTTATGTTCACATATGTGAAACAAAGATCATGCGTTTAATTGAAGTGTATAGCCATGTTGTTCTGCAAAGTAGAGAGTGCATTGTTAAGTGCCAAGATAAATTACTGTTTTGTTCAGCTTTCTTCTAAGGTACAGTAAATGAGGCATCATAAGACATGGATCCTTTGCTGTATTAATTGTTATATATTTTATAATATAATATAATATATGTAATATAATTTTGTTAAATTGTGCATCTGTCCACTGCAATAGAAGGTAGGCTATAATAGGTATTTAAAATGTGCATCACCACTTTTGTCAGATATTTTGGATTTATTTAATCATAAATTAAAACCACAGTGACATACAGAGTCACAGAATTATGAGAAAAGGTTCATGGTTTGAATCTGACATAACCTCTGAATAGTTAAAGTGTCTTTAAAAATCAACCATGCTTCAGAGATAAATAACTGTTCAACTGAGAAAAATGATAAATTACTTTTAAATAATGTTGTTCAATAAAATACACAATGAAACATTTAGGTTACATTTGTGAATCCAGAGTTCAAGACACACCTTGCTAATCTCTCTAAAGCTCTAATGTAGTCTGCCTCGTGGATGTGTCCTAATTATGCGCATCCTTGAGATAACATCATCATCATCATCATAGCAAAAAATATTTAAACAGGTTTCTCACGCCTCTCAGGATGAAGAGCTGCTGGAAAGACCTCCAAGTTTCCAAATGATTCCTACAGTTTCAGGTTCGATTTTAAAGCAAAATGTCGTGATCAAATGCTCACTGTGGAAAAGATGTGTGTGTGTGTGCGTGTGCCTGTGTGAGGGAGAGAAAGAGAGAGAGATAGAGAGAGAGTTGTGCGCTCACTGATATTTTTGGGGTCGTTTTGGAAAGCAGTTGGTAACTGTCGGATCAATGGCTCATATTTGACAGCAGTGTATTTTTATAGTTTGTTTGCAGATGGATTTATGATGTCCGGTTTAGACATCAATTTTTACACGAGACTGTTTAATTGCAGATTATTGTGCGTCGTGCGCAACATCTCACGCGCTGCTGGATTGGCATGAACGTGAGCAGATTTGGGATTTGGTATCTCAATATCCAAAAGAAGGTATTTTACAGACTATTTAATAACATATAATGTAAAGTATTTATATAGTTATACTATTGTACAGAGTTACATTTTGTTATAGCCATCACGATACTCGAGTATTTAATAGATTGTGTGATAATGGACAACTCATGGACTATATGCATGCTCTTTTCGAAGCTAATTTTTAATTAAATGTTTTAAATATTTACTCTAATTATTTATTTAAGTTAATAGGCTATCATATAATTTACGTATTAGTTGTCACTTTCCTTTAGGGAATATTTTTTAGGGTAAATAGTTGTTTTTGAAAATAATTTTTTTAGAGAAATACTTTGACTTTTCCACTATAAAATTACAAGGCCTACAGCAGCAACGTGAGTCAGTGAGTATAAGCAATTGTGAGTGAGTATAAGCAAGAGAGAATGAGAGCATCGGTGCGACAACTTGCCCCAACATTATCCATATAAAATGTGACCTTGAGAAGAGCCATTTGAAGTCTACCTTGGATCTTTTTCTGAATGTATTTCAGTGTTGCTTTTATGTTTGGCAGCTTGTTTATCCAACAGCTATATTAAAATAGAATATGTCGATACTGTATTTTTTAGTTTAATAACAGAATTAATTACAATTAGAATTAATTGATTACAAAATTTTCTTATTTCAGACCGTTTTGTACTTAGTATTTGAAAACAACATAGAAAACCACTGCTAGAGAAAAGCATGTATATGCAATTGATTTTTGAAATGTAGAAATTGACAAAGAAATTGACACTTTTTGACAGCTTGCCTCTCTGGTACTCAGATGAAGGACACTGACAATGAATGTAATGCATTATTCTTATATTGCATTTGGCACATTGTCCTAGAATTATCTTTTTCTTATTTCTTTTAATTATGTATATCCAGCTTGAGGGCTCTCCGTGGCTAGTTATTTATTTATATATTTATTGCCATTAGTTGTCTAGAATTTTTTTTTTCTGGTGGTGAGCTCATCAACAATAATAACATACACGAAGAGACAATATAAACACATAAATAAAAAAAATAAAGAAAACAAACACGCATACGTATTCACTGCCCGGCCAAAAAAATCCGGTCTCTGTTCGGATTCAAATAGACAAATGCTTAAGAATGCAGTGATTATTATGTTTGGGAACAGTTCTTCTAACCCTAATTGATGGAGTGTGTAGCTTTTCATTTCATGTAGCATTCCAACAACCATGCAGGAAGACACATCATGGCAATATTCTAGGATGACAATGTCATGATTCATCAGGCTCAAATTGTGAAAGAATGGTTGGGATGGAGCATGAAGAATCATTTTCACACACGAATTGGCTCCTCTGAGTCCAGATCTTAAAGTCATTGAAAGTCTTTGGGATGTGCTGGAGGAGACTTTACAGAGTGCTGGACTCTTGCATTGTCAATACAAGATCTTGACCAAAAACTGATGCACCTCTTGATGGAAATAAATGCTGGGATGTCATTTCCATCAAGATGTGCACACACTCCATCAATTATAGGGATAGAAGAATTGTTGCCAAACATTTAACATGCCAGAAACATATAATCACTGCAATACTGATCGAAACATAGACTCTTAAACATTTACATATTTAAATCAAAATAGCGATTTTTTTATTTATTTTTTGGCCGGGCAGTGTATATTCCATCAATTACAAGGAATGAAATACAGATGCATAAATACCAGAGGAATTAGAGCATGAACAATAAGTGCAGTTCAAAAATTCTGGTTTTAGTGTTAATTGCTCTGAATGGTCTGCCTGAAGAGGGGTAAAGAGCTGTCCGGAGGATATTAAGCGTAGCGTCAGTTGTGGCAGGTCATGTTAGTCAAGCTCGCATCAGCTGACTCTCTGTTGATCCACGTCTACCTATAGGAATACGACGCCTATCACTGTATACATATATAAGCGCTTCAGAATTATCAGCAGCGATCGCGTTTCTCAGGAGCTCATTACCCTCCTCCATCCCCAGCTCCTCTCGTCAGTCAGTATGGCATTCTGATTCCCCTTGAATCAGAAGAAATTCTCAAATCATGTTGTACTTTAAAATCTTGAATTAATGATATCTGCAATACATTCATGTTGGTTCTGTTCTTGCTGCTCTCCCTGCTTTTATCCATAGGCTGTATGGATGCGCAGGGAGTTCTTGCCCAGAACAGAACCGTACCGCCAATCCTCACGGCATGCTAATTGTCAATCGTATTTGACGATAGTGGTCCTGACAGAACTGTAGGATATTTCAGAATTCTTAGACCTTTTCTCTGCAACCGTGAGACATAAATGTCATCCAACGATCACAACCTACCAATTTTGAGGCAGACCGCACTATATTATGGATCTGACTTCTCTGCTTCTCTTATTAATCAGGATTTGGCTGAAGAGTTGTCTGACGGAAAGTCACACTGGATAAAGTGAATCTTGAAATTTCTTAGCGATAGGAATATAGGACTTGCATGCATATTTATAAAAAAAATTTGTTTTGATTTAGTGAACATTTTATCATGTTTGACTTTCAACAATCTAGCTATAATTCATAGTCTTGTTTTTAAGCATGAAGCTCCTATTATTATTATGATATCAATCATAATGTTTCATGAATGACTGTTTACAGTGAAGAATAACTAGATTAGCTAAATCATATGTAATTTGGGTCATCTAGTGCATGTCAGGATTACACACACACACACACATAAAATATATATTTATATATATACAGTATATCTTTTTTCAAGACAAAAAAATATATTTTTATAGAAGGATAGATTTATATAATTGCATTTCATTATGTTTATGTAATAAAGTAAATTTACCTAAATAATTTACACAACCTGCTTAATTTAAATTTCTCTGCTGTCACATACAGGTCCTTCTCAAAAAAATAGCATATTGTGATAAAGTTCATTATTTTCCATAATGTAATGATAAAAATTAAACTTTCATATATTTTAGATTCATTGCACACCAACTGAAATATTTCAGGTCTTTTATTGTTTTAATACTGATGATTTTGGCATACAGCTCATGAAAACCCAAAATTCCTATCTCAAAAAATTAGCATATTTCATCCGACCAATAAAAGAAGTGTTTTTAATACAAAAAAAGTCAACCTTCAAATAATTATGTTCAGTTATGCACTCAATACTTGGTCGGGAATCCTTTTGCAGAAATGACTGCTTCAATGCGGCGTGGCATGGAGGCAATCAGCCTGTGGCACTGCTGAGGTGTTATGGAGGCCCAGGATGCTTCGATAGCGGCCTTAAGCTCATCCAGAGTGTTGGGTCTTGCGTCTCTCAACTTTCTCTTCACAATATCCCACAGATTCTCTATGGGGTTCAGGTCAGGAGAGTTGGCAGGCCAATTGAGCACAGTAATTACCATGGTCAGTAAACCATTTACCAGTGGTTTTGGCACTGTGAGCAGGTGCCAGGTCGTGCTGAAAAAATGAAATCAGATGGAAGCATGAAGTGCTCCAAAATCTCCTGATAGCTAGCTGCATTGACCCTGCCCTTGATAAAACACAGTGGACCAACACCAGCAGCTGACATGGCACCCCAGACCATCACTGACTGTGGGTACTTGACACTGGACTTCAGGCATTTTGGCATTTCCTTCTCCCCAGTCTTCCTCCAGACTCTGGCACCTTGATTTCCGAATGACATGCAAAATTTGCTTTCATCCGAAAAAAGTACTTTGGACCACTGAGCAACAGTCCAGTGCTGCTTCTCTGTAGCCCAGGTCAGGTGCTTCTGCCGCTGTTTCTGGTTCAAAAGTGGCTTGACCTGGGGAATGCGGCACCTGTAGCCCATTTCCTGCACACGCCTGTGCACGGTGGCTCTGGATGTTTCTACTCCAGACTCAGTCCACTGCTTCCGCAGGTCCCCCAAGGTCTGGAATCGGTCCTTCTCCACAATCTTCCTCAGGGTCCGGTCACCTCTTCTCGTTGTGCAGCGTTTTTTGCCACACTTTTTCCTTCCCACAGACTTCCCACTGAGGTGCCTTGATACAGCACTCTGGGAACAGCCTATTTGTTCAGAAATTTCTTTCTGTGTCTTACCCTCTTGCTTGAGGGTGTCAATGATGGCCTTCTGGACAGCAGTCAGGTTGGCAGTCTTACCCATGATTGCTGTTTTGAGTAATGAAACAGGCTGGGAGTTTTTAAAAGCCTCAGGAATCTTTTGCAGGTGTTTAGAGTTAATTAGTTGATTCAGATGATTAGGTTAATAGCTCGTTTAGAGAACCTTTTCATGATATGCTAATTTTTTGAGATAGGAATTTTGGGTTTTCATGAGCTGTATACCAAAATCATCAGTATTAAAACAATAAAAGACCTGAAATATTTCAGTTGGTGTGCAATGAATCTAAAATATATGAAAGTTTAATTTTTATCATTACATTATGGAAAATAATGAACTTTATCACAATATGCTTATATTTTGAGAAGGACCTGTATATTGGACAAAAACCTCAAAACACAATTTAAAGCACCATAATGTTGCCCTTCACTTTGACACTATTGCTCACTGTGGCTGACTGAAATGAAAGGAGGAGTGTGTGTATTTCTCATATCTTTATTCACAATTCTGCATAGTACTTGAGACAATGCCAGAACAATATAGCAATATAATGTAATTCTAGAGATTTGTAACATTAATTGGCATTAAAGAAAAATAATATTTTGACTTTGGCCTGGGCAGATTCAGTTTGAGTACGTGTAGTAAACTGTACAGAAAGATGAAAACATCACTGTCAGAAAATAATATTGCTTTATGACATTATCATAACTTTTGTTTCACAAGTGCAAATATTTGCAGGAACACGTTAGGAATGGGTTAACAGGTTGATAGGTGGTTGCTAGGATGTTGATAAGGAGTTACTAGGTGTTCTGTGTGGATGCTAGGGTGTTGCTAGGTGCCTAGATAGATAGATAGATAGATAGATAGATAGATAGATAGATAGATAGATAGATAGATAGATAGATAGATAGATAGATAGATAGATAGATAGATAGATAGATAGATAGATAGATAGATAGATAGATAGATAGATCTTACTGAGGTTTTCTTAGTTGTTGCTTGGCCATTGCTAGGGGATTCTGAGTGGTTCCTAGGATGTTGTTAGAGGGTAAGTAAGGTTTTGAGATGTTGTGAGAGCATTAGTTGGGATGTTCTAAGAAGTTGCTAGGACATTGACTGATAAAATAGACAGAGAAGATAGAAAGACAGATGAAAGAAAAGTCACATGGGTTAAAATTACTCATTAGTGTTCAGCACTTCTGACATTTTTTTGGCCACATCTTTCATTTTCTCTTCCCACTCGATGCTCAGAGCTTCTTCATCATCTCCGACGATGGCCGCATAACTCATGAGAGCAATGAGGCCGATGCAGAACAGGTATGTGAGTCGCGTGCAGAGGTTTTCCATGACGCGCTGGTCACCCTGTGAATGCTTCATGTACACCTCCAGAATGGGCTGGCTGAAGATCTTTGATTCGCCCATCACCGCACCATAAAGTGTGTACAGGTTCTGGTCACACTGATTGATCACAAAGCTCATTTCAAACTCCTTCTTGCGCTGTTCGTGTGCTGCAGACGCCTCCACAGTGTCCATGAATTTGTAGAACTGATTACGAATGTTTTCTTCTAGACGACAGTACAGACCATCCACCGTCTCCTTTCTGATCTGAAGTAATACATTCTGATTCTGCTGTGAAATTTCATCCAGGGCTCGATTCACGCTGCCAAACTCCCGTCTGAGTTTCTGAATGTCTTCATCGTCCACATGGTGCAGCACCACCCGGATGAGAGAGCCGGCCACGCCGAAGATGGGATTGACCACCGCTGCTGCTGACGAGATGGTGGCCACACATTCGAGAACCTTCACAAGGCCCTTCTTCAGCTTCTCTGGGTCCTCGAAGATCTCACTTTCAGCCAT